>CM056463.1:21004352-21236852 GCA_029783895.1 Triplophysa bombifrons
CAGATACATGATCAGATGAAAGGTATGCCCTTTTAACCACTGACATGTTTCATTCTAAACATCCACCACTGTAAAATGTAATTTTGTGCAAATTATTTAACTTTCTTAAATTTCACGTTTGCATTAGAAATCATTTTTTTTATTTTTCTTATTCAAATTCAACTGAATTGTGAGAATCATATTTTAAAATAGTAATTACTTTGGTATGAAGTGTGTCAGTGTTACTTTGGATATATTATAATATATTATCTAAAAAAATGTTTGTGGTTTTAATTACGGTTTTCCTGCTCTCTCAAGCGACTGGAAGCCACGCCTACTAATGTTCCAATTGGCGCATACAGCAAAAGGGCGTTTCCACAGTGCACTTCAATCATATTCATTGGCTACAATGACGGCAGAGAATAAACTGTTGTTGTTCTCACCGGTGGCTCTTCATCAATGCGGCTGCAGGTGCGCGCGGAGGATGTGACTTATATTCACCGCAGAAACGCGTAAGTGTCTCATCTGCTCCATAAAGCCGCTTGATTTGCGCAACACCTTTGGCTTGTCGTGTTGTCATGCTTCGGTTTTTATAGGCGGTTATATCGGAATGTTGTGATATTGTCACGCGTGTAGGTCATAAAAACGGTGATATCAGAAGTACAGATGTTTTTCGTGCGCGTTACAGGTCTGTGTTTCTATGTGCGCGTGACTCCCACGCAGCTCAGCTCACTGCGACGCCAAACCAAAATACTGCCGTCCACGCAGTCATCGAGATGTGCGTGCATGTGTACAGTAACGCGCAGATGTGATGCTTCATGTGTGTGATGATGTGTCTGCGGTGGAATCTGCACAGATCATTGGGCTAGTCATGTGTGAACATGTATGTAACACATCACACAGAATATTACATCAGTTTTATGTTCATCTCTCATAACTCCTTGTGTTATGTTTGCAGCACACTTGCATTACTGGACCTTCATTACTCAGTTTTATCATGCAATAGACCCTATTTTCATATAAAGCAGTTCAATCTCTCGTTACTCTTGCATTACTCGTTGTTGTGTCAGTTTTGCAAATATATTCATCCATATGTGTGCAGTAACCTGGCAAAATGACCGTCCTGATCGCCATGACACTTTTAGAAAGTGTATGCACCTGCAGGCAGAAATGATTAGCCAAGAATGGCTTATTTTGTAGTGTGTGAAAAATTCAGTCTGAATACCTGCCTGCCATTCCCGTGTTGACTTTATTGGACATTTGCGATGATACTCCCCCAAAAAGATCATGTCATGAATTACTCCCAAGGAGTTGATTCAAATCCGTCGAAATGTCTTTGTTCTGTTGAACGCAAAAAGAAAGATATTTGGAGAAAGGGGAGCAACTGACATTTCTGGGACATCGTTGACTACCATAGTAGGAAAAATGACAATGTTAGTCAAAAGTGCCCCAGAACTGTTTGCTTTCCTACATTCTTCAAAATATCTCATTTTGTGTTCAACAGAACAAACTAATTATACAATAGTTGAAGTAGTTCCAAAATGAGACTCCCTATTTTTAATCTTGTTTTTTTGTAATGTTATCATGTTTTTATTGTTTTAGTTAGCTGTATTTATTTTATTATGAGTAATTATGGCTTAAATCAAAACAAAACAATAGTAGTTTGATTGATATAATTGGAATGCAAAAAAACATAACTTTGACAAATTGTCATCTCATTTTGGAACCAAACTCTTCAGTTGTTCCTACTATAGTAGTCAATGGTCTCCCCGAAATGTCAGTTTCTTACATTCAAATATATTTCTCTGTATTCACCAGAACAAATACATTTTTACAGGTTTGGATCAACTTGAGGGTGATTTAATGATGATGGAATTTTCTATTTTTGGATGAACTGTCCCTTTAAGACGATAATCCGTTTCCCTCAGTCATTTTAATGTGTTCTCGTGCCTTGTTCTCACCTAGTGCTTTGGTGAAGATTTAGAAATTGCTGAATAATTAGAGCGCGTGGCCTGATGTATTACTTCAAACCCTTCACGTAACAGTAAACACTCACAAACCGTAATTGATGTCTTTACATGCCGGTTAAAGAGTCCTCCTCCCATCTTTCCAGTTTAAAGGAACAGTTACATCTCTGTCATCCTTTATTTACTCTCATGTGTCTGTAAAGCTGCATCTGACTCTTTCTTCAGTGAAACCCAAAAGAAGATATTTTGAGAAATGTCTCTGTGGTTTTGTGGAAATCAATGAGGTTCGGTGTTCTTCAAAATATCTTCTTTTGTGTTACAAAGAAGAAAGTCCTAAATGTCAACAAATGATCATTTTGGGTGAATTATCCCTTACAAAGGACATAAGCTGTCAGTTGGATGTTATCCACACATTAGCCACTGGTTTTCTTTTAAAGAAGTTCATTTTTTTTCTTTGCATTTGTAAACTAATCTTAAGAAGGAAACATTGGTATTGCTGTATCATGTCTGTCTCTGTCTGTGTTCTTGTGTGTTTTTCTCAGCGGGGACTGAACCCTGAAACATGAAGTGAGTTTAGTCGTGTGTCAGCAGTGGATCAGGAGGTGTTGCTCCATTGAAATGCTTTGTAAAAACAAATCATCTTTTGTTTTGACACATTTCAAAAACGTGTGCTAGACGAGCAGAAGAATACTGACTCCGTCTCTTATCTTGCTGATGTCTTTCAATACTTTAACATCCCTTCATGACCAGTTGAACATTTAGACCTAAAGATCTAGTTTTTGTTTGAAAAATGTCTTTATTAAGATGGCAAAGATAAAGCTCAACTGTTTTGCGATCCCTTTATTTGAGGATTTGTTTTGTAAGCAGCGACTGTCTGACCAGACCTGACTAGTCTCTTTAAAGCCCTGTGTTGAATGTTTTCTCATAACGCTCTTGTTCTTGTGGAACATTGACAGATTCATGGCCGAACGTGTTTGAAGTGCAAAGCGGCCATTATTTCCACCGTACATTAAATTACTGGTTTGTTATTTAGAACATTTACAGGCTGATGGTGGTATTTTTAGATCATTTCAAAGCAGCGTGATTGAATTATTCTGAGTTTAGCGCTCTTGTTGTGTAAAAATCAGCCTACATGGAGACTTTAGCTTGTTGTAGATTACCGAGGGAGCATGCGCTTGTAGAAAAAAAAAGTTGGAGAATGAATTTAGCCAAGCTATCAGCTTTATGATAGAGACGTCACTTCATCACAACCGATCTCTGATTTCTTGATTCGTTTTAGCTGATTTGTTTTATGGGATTGAGATCTTATTTTATAAATCATAATAAATTGATTTGTTTTTATAGTCAATGTTTGAAAATGTGCACTTGTAGGCCCTTTTATTTTTGCAACCAGCTGTCTCTCTCATTTCGTTCCGAAACCGTGTGATTGTCTTGCCAGCCAGTTGTTTCATACAATAAAAATGGATGGGGACTTGGACAGCTGTGGTCACTATTTACGGTCATTGAAAAGAAACGAGCTGCATGGACATTCTAGATCCCTCCCGAGTCAATAACTCAATCGGATTTAAGTTTGGTCATTCCATTTTCTGGAGAAACAAATGATAAAAGGCTGTTGAAAGACAACATATATTGAATTTCACGAATGAATATTTTCTGAGTAAAGTAGTGAAGTGGAAATATCTATACTAACTGAATTTGTGGAGCCAAATTACAGGAGGTGAAAAATGACACAAATATTTTTTATATACAAGGCCCTACTTTGGTGTATGGAGTGTCCAATAACAAGTTTACACACATACAAGGTGTAACTGACTGACTCTCAAATGATTTGTTCGGCGATTGAAGTTTGGGCCACACAACGTTTGTTTATGTCGTCTATATGCTAAGGGCGACCGTTCTAACATGAGAAAAATAACCCTTTTGGAAACACTTTCCTCAAAGCGTGTATGTCTAATGCATAATAAAAGTAGTTTTAAAGCATTGTAATGTCTTATAAATAATTGATATTACAGTTAATACATTATAACACTTAGCAATTCATTATTACACAACACGTTTTAAATTGGTTATACTTCTTTACAACTACATATAATGCATTACAACACACATTATGAAGAATTATAATGCATTTTCCCCTTTAATAACTGCTTCTTATGCATTATACATAACATGCTTCCAGGAAAGTGTTACCAAACTTTTTTCAAAGTATTACAGATATCTTCAAATCCTTTAAGATTTTGCTTCTCAACAAACTTTTCTTTTGGTATCTACATGTACATTATAAGGCCCTACATGATACAATCCCAGATATATTAGGGATCTAAAATTTTACAATTTTAGCTTTTTTGACTGGATTAAAATGTTGAATACAACTGATATTTTTGTATTTAAAGAAAATTTAAATTTTATCGTGTCAGTGCTTTCTCTCCAGAAAGAATGATCAAAATATGCTTTGTTCGAGGGGATTACCCTCTTTTTGTGATCCATTGAGTAAAGTGGGAGGTTGTGAACTTGAAATGTTTCTGTGTTGTCGATGTACATGTTTTCATGCCTGGGTCTGTCAGTTTAATATGACTGATATGATGTGTCTGTCTCGCTCACTGTTTGACAGTCAGAGTGTGATAGACAGACCTCGTGTTTGTCGCACACAGTTTGTCGGTGTTTTGGAGTGAGTCGGAGGCGATGACATGCTGTACTGTACACACTCATCAATGCCAAAGGAAACACACACACAAAATAAAGACATCCATCTGTTGTCACAGAGACCATGGGCATTCTCTTTGAGGATGAGAGTGAGGCAGTGCCTCCTGGAAAAAAACATTACAATCAAACATTTTATCAACCAAAATGAAACGGCACGTATATTTCAAGCTCTACTGACCAACCAATGGATACACCCTGAGCCCAAACACATCCAGATGTGTTGTGAAATACCATAGAAAAGAAAATCACAGATAAAATCTCTTAAATATCGAATAACTGTTCCATTAAATCTCCTGAGCTATAACATTTTAGATTGGTAAAGCACTTTGACTATCACTGTATTTTGTCAGGTCTTCTTTTGAAGGTCATATGTGGTGTTATGATGGTTTTAAGATGTTTTAGTTTCGGCGAACAGTCGTAATGAGACGTGTCTCTGTGTGCTGTGGCCTTTTCGTGTCTCATCTACACTTACATTTAGTCATTTAGCAGACGCTTTTATCTGGGGCGACTTATAGAGAGCAAGTCTAAGCTCCGTCAGTTTTTATCTGTCCGTCTGAATGTTGTTCTTGTGTCAGCATGTCTCTTCTCACTTCTGGTTTTCTGTTGCTCTTTTGCGGCGTGAACACTCTTCTCCTCTAAACTATTTATTTATAGCTACATTGTAATTATCTGTGACCCACACATGCACAAACACTTATCCGTGCCGCCACACATGAAACCCAACGCCTTCACTGCCAGAAGATGAAGAAGAATGTTTGCAAATATCATCCTGTGTATGTTTGTCCGTCAGAAAGAAAACATCCCACATGAGATCTCTTTAATGTCTCGTTGATCTCTCTTTTTTTTATGTTTCTGTGTGTTTCCACAGGTGTGTGTGTGTGATGGGCTCATGGTGATTGGGCACTTCACATGAAATTATGTACCAGGTCCCCCCATGCCAGCCTGTAACCACGACGACCACTCGCCTCCGTGAGCCGCTCGTCTGTTCGACTGGATGAGGAACCCGGCCTCTGGTGATGTCATGCACAGGTTCGAGGTTCTTGGTATTGTGGGTGAAGGCGAGTATCATTTTAATCGGCATTTGCATTTTGTTTCCTTTTGGGTGTCAAGATATTTTAACATCCTAAAAGGAATATGAATTTCCCTTAGAGGTGAAGCTTCATACTTTAATTTTCTGAATTTATTTTTTAATTAAGTTGTTTCTTGTTTGAAGGGCAAACCTCACTCGATTGGGAAAAAATATTTGCCAGCAGGAAGTCATTTTCATTTAAATAATTTTCTCTGTGTCTGAATGTTGTTTTGTTTTGGGGATGTTAAGATGTTGTAGCTGGAATTAATACAAAAACTGCAGAAAAAGACTGCTTGACAGTTTTGTGGCTATTCTTTTCTGTCCTGTATTTCCCATCCTTTGCCATCCACAGCTGTTTGGAAAAACACTTCATCATATCATAAAAAAATGTTTAATGCGCTCTCTCTCTCTCTCTCTCTCTCTCTCTCTCACCGTTACAGCGCATTTTTGATGACAGCTAACTGTGCATTCTCACCGCTGCAGTCGAGAGCCTCAGAGTGGCCAGAAGTCAGCCGGTAGCGTTCAGCGGTGTGTCTTGGCCGTTGAAGGCATCAAGTAGAGTTAAAATTGGGGCTTTTTTAAAAAGCGTATTTTAAACGTAAACGGTGGTACGGTTGAACCTTGTTTTCAGAGTCTGATGAAATTACGTTGAAGAAGAAGTCCTCCGCTTGAGAGGATTACAGAGAACGCAACCCTGTAAACTTTGGTCTACGTCAGAGCGCAGAAGCGTCTACGGATCTTTCTACAGTGTTGTTGGCAGGGCGACCAGAACGTTTTTTGACGCTCTCAATGGCGGCGGTGTGAAAGCACTATGGAGCGATTTTAGTCTCATTAATTATTCACGCGTAAAACAAGATACACACATGCGTAAACAGTTTCGCATGCATAAAATCTAATTTACGTGCACATAGTTTATATTTACATTTACGAAAAGCAATTCACGTGCGTAAAACAAAAATATTTTTTCACAAAGTACGTTTCGCAAACATACAACTGCGCACAAAACTTTCGAAAGGTTAAAATGTACACGTTTGTCTTGTTATGCGAATTTGCAAATCGTCACTCACGTGTGAATCGTCTTGGACGTGTGTGTGTGTTTTTGAGACTTTCCTGGCAACGCAACCCCTCTCTTGCTGGTTGTCGTACTCTTTAGCCAATCAGATTCAAGCTTACCATTCAACCAATCACAACCCGCTGAGGGCCCAGGACTCAAGGAAAACGGCTCTGTGCATCTTTGGTGCAGTTTGGCTCAAATAGAACGGAAATGAAGCATCACCCTCACCGCACGTTAATCACACTACAATCAAGCTTGGCAGACGAAGAGCGGGATGCACGTGAAATAAAGTGACTTTATTAAGTGAAATAAAGTCTAAAATAATGGTGTAATTCATGTATGTGCACCGTTGTTGTGCAAGGAACAAGCTTGAACACCTTTACTAAAACTTGGAAAAGTACAATCGCTCTGCGCAGAGCCGATTTGCTTGAGTCCTGCACCCTCAGCGGGTTGTGATTGGTTGAATGGTAAGCTTGAATCTGATTGGCTAAAGAGTACGACAACCAGCAAGAGAGGGGTTGCGTTGCCAGGAAAGTCTCAAAAACACACACACACGTCCAAGACGATTCACACGTGAGTGACGATTTGCAAATTCGCATAACAAGACAAACGTGTACATTTTAACCTTTCGAAAGTTTTGTGCGCAGTTGTATGTTTGCGAAACGTACTTTGTGAAAAAATATTTTTGTTTTACGCACGTGAATTGCTTTTCGTAAATGTAAATATAAACTATGTGCACGTAAATTAGATTTTATGCATGCGAAACTGTTTACGCATGTGTGTATCTTGTTTTACGCGTGAATAATTAATGAGACTAAAATCGCTCCATAAAGCACAGGAAGGGGGTTTTAATGACTCAGCTTCGCGTCGTATCTCAACGCCCTTAGCTGTTATAAAATGCACTGTAACCCACTGTTTCTTGAGTCTTATTGCTTTATTACAGACGTCCTTACAAGAAAAAATTATCATCTGAATAGGGCGTTTGATGTTTTCTTAGGTCACATTCACTCAAGTCATATAAAAATTGGAAGAAATCAAAAATCCTCAGCTCAAATGAAGTGTTAAATTCTGTCATATATAGCCATAAGGCTGCATTCTTCAGTTTTGGAAGATTTGACCACCTAATTATAAATGTGGTCGGATTATAGAGAGTGAATGTACATAGACACACACACACAAGGATTGTTATATTAAATTACATTAAATTCAGACCGTCATTCTGCCAAATCACTGACTATGGACAGGATTTTTTTCTATATTACAATGATGAGAATTCATTGTGAGATTCATATAATAAATATGATGAAAAGTGTATTGTCTTCAGGTAATTATGCTTAACTCTTATTGAGAGAAGAGAGAGTGTGTGTTTACATCCGTGCGTGCCTGCAAGTGTGTGTGTGTGTGTGTGTGTGTGTTTGCACATGCCCATATGCATCAACATTTTGTGTTCCAGTGTTTGGCAGTGTTTTTGGCAAGCTGTCTGTGTGTGTTGGCTCTATGTGTGTTTGACACTGTGTGTGTGTGTGTGTGAAGGGATGTTTGTGTGTTTGGCTGTGTGTGTATGTTTGGCCGTGTGTGTGTGTTTGTCGTGCTGTGTGTTCAGCTGTCGGTAGATTAGTTTCAAGTGTCTGTTGGCCATCAGTCTCTTGATCTCTCTTCAGCTGTTCTTCTTTATCTTCTCTCATATTCAGCATCCCTCACCCGTCCTCTCCTCTCACAGCCATCAGAAAGCCACTCGACATATATCTGATAATACATCACTGACGGAAACCCGCGCTGCATGGTGCTCCAATAAAAACAGGTCACCGAGTTCCACTTTTGTGCCAGTTGAGGGTTTATGGCCTCGTTTTCTTCTCATCCTCATTCCAGCTCCTAATAAAGCAGGTTAACTCAGAAACTCCTGAAGCTCAGCTCATAAAACACAAGCTTTGACATTCACATTCTTGTCACGCTCTTTCTCCTCGGCTGATTGGTCACAGACACGTGTCGTTCTCTACTGATTGGCCGGAGCGTGATGTAAAGATCATTGTGTGGATTTTATCGACGTCAAGTGAGCCAACCAGACCTTCACACCGTAGGATGCTCGCATGCAGCTTGTGTGTGATGAGTTATTTTGGTACATCTTCTTCTCTCATCAGTGCAAGATGATGTCATCACATTTGTGAAGTGAAGAATGAACTGAGAACCAGCAGAGCTTGAGTTGATCCCGGAGGGAAACGTTTTATTGCTCTCTTGTTTCGCTGACGTTCTGCTCTTTATTATGTACTAATTTAGTCACTTGTGTTTCTCCTAAAATGTTTGAGATAAGACGGTTGTTGGCATACACAGCAGAGCCCACATGAACCGTCATATTTGATTTTGGAATGATCTAAAGACACATTTTAGCTCGTATTGAGATTTATGACTTCCGCAGACTTTCGGATTAATATGTTCTCTTCTCCATTGAAGACGTGTGTGTTTCCTAGGAGAAATATCAAAGTCTCCATTTGTTCTCTGTGTAATGTCATCACTGTCTGGAAGAAACGATTATGATTTGAAGGAGTTCTGATGTGATTTGTCTCCATCAGAAATCATCTTGTCTTTATTAAACGGTGTTGTTTTATTATTCATGACACTGAAGTGATGGAATCTCATTATCTCTGAATGTGAATCATCTCTCTATCATTAATAATCACATGATTCATCCTGACCAGTAGAGTCAAACCACTTTCCACCAGAACAAATCCAGTTTAACATCTCGATCAAAATGCCAAGCGTCTGCACAGCTTCTAAATCACCCACATTAAGAAATCAACTGAACATTTAGTACTGTATAAAGGACGTCTTATTTGGATCAATTCTTTATTTTATTTGATCAATTTCTAATTTATTTTTTGAATTCTTTCTTTATTTTATTTTAATTTGACCAATTCTTATTTTTTATTCTTTTTATTTTTGATCAGGTCTTTACTTAATTAAATATGCATACAAATGTATTTATTTAATTATTATTTTTTTATTTGTCTTTCCGTTTATCATTTATCCATTCATGTATTTTTCATTCTGTCATTCCATTATTCCATTAAGTTGAATTTGTTTCATTTAATTGTATTCTCTCTCTCTTTCTCTGGTTCGCTGTAAGTAAACAAGAAAATGTCTGCTGACGGTATGCATTACTAGGACCAGCAGTATGTCAAATTAACGTGAGATATGGTTTTCGAGGATGAGGGCATGTCACACAACCTGTCCATGTTGGCATGAGTCTGATTCGTCTGCCAAATGGCAGATGAATTTGTCACTTCCGTGAATTCTGTAATCGTGAGCTGTGATTGGACAGAGGGATGGGTTTTCCTCTCTTTTAAACTGTAACGAGACTCCTTATTTTCTACACATGACTACATGTTTGGTTGTATTATAAGCCGTGTCTGATAAATAACAAGATTTCATGGTTCCTCTCTGAAGCAGTTCAAGATCTGTTGGATGTGTTCCTCTGGTCTTGAGGGACTGTAGATCTGTGCTTCAGATATATATAAATACATATACAGTATATTATCTCTAATGCCAGAAACAGACCACGACTCAACACACAACCCACACAAACATACATACAGACAGTGTGGTTTATGCACACCTGAGAGCGTGTCTGAGGGTTTGTTTTTGCAAAACATGAATTCAATTGTTGAAATAAACTCTCGGCAGTAACTGTTTTTTATAAGAGTGAACCGGCATCTCTTAACATTCATCTCTTATTAAAGTCTGTCTGGAGAGTTACTGCAGGTAAACATGTTCATCAATGCCTCCTGTTTTCTTCTGTCCTTCCCCTTGACTTACTTGATTCTTCAAACACAAAGCACTCTTTGGCTTTTGGCACAGTCGCATTCATTTACTCAGAATTAAGACCTGGCGATGGGAGAAATCTCAAGCATTTAAACCTGTTTCTCTCTCTCTCTCACACAGGAGCCTATGGTGTGGTCTTAAAGTGCAGACACAAGGTAAGATTCCTCCAGTATTTTTTGTGGTCATTATGATGGAGTTCTTGAGATTTAGAAGATCTCTATATCTTGTTCAAATTGTGTCCACAAAATTAATTCTTTAAATTTGGAATGATGAAGGACGAGCTGTGATTTTTGTGGATAAAAAAGCACAACAAAGCTTACATTTCTCAACCAGCTTAAATTTTCTCTTAATGATTATTCTGCTTAAAACTCAAGCTGGGGTGTTTATATTTGAGTTTTCATATTACCACACAATATATCATTTTACAAGTCTAATATGATATTTAAAAAAATATGCTAACATGCTTAATAATACAATGTATGAGATACAATATGATAATGCATGTAAAATCATTTTAAACCTTATTAAATGAGAAAACTAAAAAGTATTGAACTGTATAAACTGCAGCGCTTCTGTTAACACGTGTTCATCGTAATATGAAGTGTTGAATGTGGTGTCTTAGTATGTCTATATAGTGCATTATAGTATTTCCCACAATGCATTGCGGTTGACCTTGACTTTTAAACATTCTTTAAGATGAGATGTGTGTAACACATCACAGTTTAAATACTTTATCACTGAACAGCATGCAGTGTACAGTATGCTTGCCGGTGTCTGTTCAGATGTACAGTATGCTTGCCGGTGTCTGTTCAGATCAGATCATAAACAGAAAGACTAGTAACAGGTTTCAGTTCAGTGCAAACAGAAAGCGGTGGTGATGTGACATATGGTGAGTTTAGTTATTAATATCTCCTCCGGTTATGAGCAGCTCGGCGGTCCAGAGACAGATGGAGTCACCGTGACGACTGTAGCCTCGCTCTGTTAACACCACACATCTCTCTCTACCCTGAACACACTGAGTTCACGTGCCATCCGACACTCTCATCTACAGAATGATGTCTTTGTCTTATCCTTTGACGATCACACAGAGAAATGTTTGCTGATTTTGAGTTTAATGATGGTGTAAGGGACCACCCGCTGGTCCAATGACGGTATCCAGAGGCGTGGCGAAGGCTTCACACATGTTCTTGTCTTTCCTTTGTTTGGTGAAAAAAACATTTGCATGAAAACATATTTCATTTAATTACCATCTTTTTATCTGACTCCAATTAATAATATTTCGACTTCTCATTTAGTTTTAGTTTTACTTTTTTCATTAATTATTATGTAATTTGGATAAATGACTGATTCTTCTGCCTTATTCTAAATTTCACTCCTTCATCCGATTCTCAGTGTCGCTTAGAGTCTCGCGCCGGCAGTTACACGCGGATCTCACGGTCACAAACTCGCCAGTCTTGGTCACTGCCAGAGGTTCTATGACTAGTAATACTCAGAAAGCATTATTTTATCTAGTCTCCTTAGACTATAAAAACTTAATTAAAGAAATGATTACTTCTAACCAGAGGTCATGACCACTCCATAGAGATAAATAGACCAATCTTACTTCCTCTGATGGTAGCTTTGTATAATCATGCCATAGTTTCCTATGTACACTTAGTTAGAATAATATTTCAATAACCAGAGGTTTGAGACTTACCTTATTTAGATTGGTCAGACAACATATGTGCTGTTCTAAACGGAAACATCAGCCCCTACGGTCTAAGTACACTTAAACTAATGCCAAGTAGTTATCCGGAGCTCTAAAATCTCAGCTGGATTAGCAGCCCAATGCTCCACCTAATACAGGATTTTAATCCGTCACTAACCTGAACGTAGATTTGCGGTAAGAAAGGATATAGCGTGATCTACTAAAGTTTATAAATTCAGAAGAATACTGTCATGATTCCACTATCATGTCTGTTGTTTTTGTTGTCCCACCCCAACCCGCTAATTGTCTTGTCTTGTATGCCCCTAGTCATGTTTGCCTTGTCTATTTGGTTTTTGTCCTTGTCCAAGTTAGTCTTGTCTTGTTAGTTACCCCTTGATGAACACCTGGAGGTGTTCATTTGAGGGGGGGCTTATGTCATGATTCCACTATCATGTCATGTTTATTCGTGTTGTTTGAGTGGAGTCATGGCATAACCTATGGTTTCATGTGAGATTGAAAGATTCTTTCTCGTGTCTCATTGTTCCCTACATCTCGTTCCTCGTCAGCCTCTCCTTAGTGCTAATCCCCAGCACCTGTTGCTCGTTATGATCCTTTGTCTGTTCTCCCTATAAAGAGTCCTCACGTTTCTTTGTCCAGTGCTCGTGCATTGTTTCAATGTTCCTGTTCAGTGTTCTTACCTTGTTCCTCCCTGTGATGTTAGCTGTTTCATGCAAGTTCTTGTGCCTTGTTCCCATTTTCCCGTTGTCTAGTAAGTCTTAGTTTAGTGTTTGTTCCAAGTGTTTGTTTTATAGTTTAGCTAGTCAGTGTTTTCTGTTAAAGGTACCCTGTCTCGTTTTCCCCCTCGTGGGTTTTTGTTTGCCTGTTTGTTTAGTCTTGTTTATTGTTATTGTTTAATAAAAGTTCTTTGTTACACCTACCGTCTGTGTCTGCCTGCACTTGGGTTCTACCATCAGTTTTCATGACAGAATGCACGAGCCAATTCTGAACCCAGTAGGCAGCATGGACGGTACGACGTCGTCCTTGCGGTCTCGCCAAGCCCGCTTGTTGCTTGGATTCCGCCAGGGGATTTACGGCGACCAGGAGTTCGCCAGGGCATTCTCGGCGGTGGCGGAGGTGACCGTGTTTGGTGAGGCGGAGTTGAAGACTATCTTCAACTGCTGCCTCACCCGTCGCCTCACACCGTCGGAGAAGAGGCTGCTGGCTCCCTTGGGGTTTGCGGACATGGTCAGGTACGTGACCAACCGGAGCTATCCCGGGGGTGAGGTTCCACGTGGGACTTTCACCCCACGGTCGAGCGCTGCGGAGGGTCTCGTCCTGGCCGCCGCTGCCCTGGTGGACTCAGTACCCTCTGGCTCGAGCTCCATGGCCGCCGGTTCTTCTGGTGGAGTCCGAGGTGAGTGGGTGGCTAGAGACTCGAGGGCGACGTCGCGGGAAACCTCTTTCCCGAGTCCTGTGGTCCCGAGTCCTGTGGTCCCGAGTCCTGTGGTCCCGAGTCCTGTGGTCCCGAGTCCTGTGGTCCCAAGCCCCAATGTCCCGAGTCCGGTGGTGTCAATCCCCAAATATTTTTGGGGGGGGCGCCGTGGGGATGTGACGGTCCGAGCGGCCAGCCCGGCCGCGGATTCTCCCCAACAACCGGCACCAAGCCCGGTCCAGCAACCGGCACCAAGCCCGGTCCAGCAACCGGCACCAAGCCCGGTCCAGCAACCGGCACCAAGCCCGGTCCAGCAACCGGCACCGAACGCTGCCCAGCCGCCTGAGAAAGCTGCCCAGCCGCCAGAGAGCGCTGCCCAGCCATCAGAACGCGCTGCCCAGTCATTAAGTCCGGCTTTCCGACCGGCGTCAAGCCCTGTCCTGCCGGCCCTCCGACCGGCATCAAGCCCTGTCCAGCAGGCCTTCCGACCGGCACCAAGCCCGGTCCAGCAACCGGCACAGAACGCTGCCCAGCCGCCTGAGAACGCTGCCCAGCCGCCAGAGAGTGCTGCCCAGCCACCAGAACGCGCTGCCCAGCCGCCGTCAAGTCCGGCATTCCAGCCGGCATCAAGCCCTGTCCTGCCGGCCTTCCGACCGGCACCAAGCCCTGTCCAGCCGGCCTTCCATCCCGGGGGTGAGGTTCCACGTGGGACTTTCACCCCACGGTCGAGCGCTGCGGAGGGTCTCGTCCTGGCCGCCGCTGCCCTGGTGGACTCAGTACCCTCTGGCTCGAGCTCCATGGCCGCCGGTTCTTCTGGTGGAGTCCGAGGTGAGTGGGTGGCTAGAGACTCGAGGGCGACGTCGCGGGAAACCTCTTTCCCGAGTCCTGTGGTCCCGAGTCCTGTGGTCCCGAGTCCTGTGGTCCCGAGTCCTGTGGTCCCGAGTCCTGTGGTCCCAAGCCCCAATGTCCCGAGTCCGGTGGTGTCAATCCCCAAATATTTTTGGGGGGGGCGCCGTGGGGATGTGACGGTCCGAGCGGCCAGCCCGGCCGCGGATTCTCCCCAACAACCGGCACCAAGCCCGGTCCAGCAACCGGCACCAAGCCCGGTCCAGCAACCGGCACCAAGCCCGGTCCAGCAACCGGCACCAAGCCCGGTCCAGCAACCGGCACCGAACGCTGCCCAGCCGCCTGAGAAAGCTGCCCAGCCGCCAGAGAGCGCTGCCCAGCCATCAGAACGCGCTGCCCAGTCATTAAGTCCGGCTTTCCGACCGGCGTCAAGCCCTGTCCTGCCGGCCCTCCGACCGGCATCAAGCCCTGTCCAGCAGGCCTTCCGACCGGCACCAAGCCCGGTCCAGCAACCGGCACAGAACGCTGCCCAGCCGCCTGAGAACGCTGCCCAGCCGCCAGAGAGTGCTGCCCAGCCACCAGAACGCGCTGCCCAGCCGCCGTCAAGTCCGGCATTCCAGCCGGCATCAAGCCCTGTCCTGCCGGCCTTCCGACCGGCACCAAGCCCTGTCCAGCCGGCCTTCCATCCCGGGGGTGAGGTTCCACGTGGGACTTTCACCCCACGGTCGAGCGCTGCGGAGGGTCTCGTCCTGGCCGCCGCTGCCCTGGTGGACTCAGTACCCTCTGGCTCGAGCTCCATGGCCGCCGGTTCTTCTGGTGGAGTCCGAGGTGAGTGGGTGGCTAGAGACTCGAGGGCGACGTCGCGAGAAACCTCTTTCCCGAGTCCTGTGGTCCCGAGTCCTGTGGTCCCGAGTCCTGTGGTCCCGAGTCCTGTGGTCCCGAGTCCGGTGGTGTCAAGCCCCAAATATTTTTTGGGGGGCGCCGTGGGGATGTGACGGTCCGAGCGGCCAGCCCGGCCGCGGATTCTCCCCAACAACCGGCACCAAGCCCGGTCCAGCAACCGGCACCAAGCCCGGTCCAGCAACCGGCACCGAACGCTGCCCAGCCGCCTGAGAAAGCTGCCCAGCCGCCAGAGAGCGCTGCCCAGCCACCAGAACGCGCTGCCCAGCCGCCGTCAAGTCCGGCATTCCAGCCGGCATCAAGCCCTGTCCTGCCTTCCGACCGGCGCCAAGCCCTGTCCAGCCGGCCTTCCGACCGGCGCCAAGCCCTGTCCAGCCGGCCTTCCGACCGGCGCCAAGCCCTGTCCAGCCGGCCTTCCGACCGGCGCCAAGCCCTGTCCAGCCGGCCTTCCGACCGGCGCCAAGCACTGCCCCTTCTGGACTTCCCCCAATCTTGTCTTGTTTGCCCCCACCCCCCCTTCCATGTCTGTTGTTTTTGTTGTCCCACCCCAACCCGCTAATTGTCTTGTCTTGTAGGCCCCTAGTTTTGTTTGCCTTGTCTGTCTGGTTTTTGTCCTTGTCCAAGTTAGTTTTGTCTTGTTAGTTACCCCTTGATGAACACCTGGAGGTGTTCATTTGAGGGGGGGCTTATGTCATGATTCCACTATCATGTCATGTTTATTCGTGTTATTTGAGTGGAGTCATGGCAGAACCTATGGTTTCATGTGAGATTGAAAGATTCTTTCTCGTGTCTCGTCATTGTTCCCTACATCTCGTTCCTCGTCAGCCTCTCCATAGTGCTAATCCCCAGCACCTGTTGCTCGTTATGATCCTTTGTCTGTTCTCCCTATAAAGAGTCCTCACGTTTCTTTGTCCAGTGCTCGTGCATTGTTTCAATGTTCCTGTTCAGTGTTCTTACCTTGTTCCTCCCTGTGATGTTAGCTGTTTCATGCAAGTTCTTGTGCCTTGTTTCCATTTCCCCGATGTCTAGTAAGTCTTAGTTTAGTGTTTGTTCCAAGTGTTTGTTTTATAGTTTAGCTAGTCAGTGTTTTCTGTTAAAGGTACCCTGTCTCGTTTTCCCCCTCGTGGGTTTTTGTTTGCCTGTTTGTTTAGTCTTGTTTATTGTTATTGCTTAATAAAAGTTCTTTGTTACACCTACCGTCTGTGTCTGCCTGCACTTGGGTTCTACCATGAGTTTTCATGACAAATACAGAATGAATTCAAACATGAGAATTTATTAGCCAGGTACGGAAAGCATAATTCAAATCCAATTCAAGATTCAATTCAACGATCAATAGCAATCAATAATTCAATAACAAATAATAGAAAATCATAAGAAATAAAGTAAAGAGAAATTCAGTATTGCATACCTGACAAGAGACGACACACAGAAGTTAGTGTGGGAGATCTGGCTACAGATTACCTGATATTTTTGCCAACAATCCTTAAATACCAAACCAGACAAAGCATTATGTAAATTCTTTAGAATTAGGGATTTGGAGGTGATTGGGTCTTGTGAGCCCAGGGGTTGAACTTAATCTACATACAGTAGGTGATTGGTGAAAGTTACCAAATGTGTGAGACATGTTCCAGTACTGAGGAACGTTTGCTAAATTATTATAAAACCTTGTTGTTACATTCTGTTGTTATGGAAGTGAGACCATTGTACCAGTTACACTGAGACCGTTTGGATGATACCAAACATGTGTACGTTTTGTGTGAATATGTAGTGTTTTCTTGTTGCTTTTGGGTGTCCTGCGTTGAGTTAGAGCAGTGGTCACCAACCCTGCTCCTGGAGATCTACCGTCCGGAAGATTTTAGCTCCAACCTCAATCAAACACACCTGAACTTTCTAATCAAGGCGTTCAGGTTTGCTTAATAATTAGAGACAGGTGTGCTGAAGCAGGGTTGGAGCTACAGTCTGCAGGACGGTAGATCTCCAGGAGCAGGGTTGGTGACCACTGAGTTAGAGGAAAGTAACTGTAGGGGGTGCAGGGTGAGGTGTACATTTGTGATTCACAGGTATGCGTCGTTTGAGATGTAGATTTTATCTCAGTAGGGAGTTTGCTGTACTGGAGGAAGTCCGTTGTTTCTCAAAGGAAGGTGTCCTTTTGGTTCAGGACTCCCACTGTACTGCGAGATGTTCTCTGTCTTTTCTCGAGAAGATGATCTTTGATCAGGAGTGGATGTGTTGTTTCTCAGGAAGGGGCACCCTTTTGGTTTAGGTTCCCCACTGTGCTTGTAAACGTCCTCTGTTTCCAAGGAGAAGAATAATGTCTCTGTTCGGGACATTTTGGCTCCGACCTTACAATGGTAAAATTGTCCATTGGTCAGAGCTGTGGTCTGGTGGTCATGCTCGTGTTTTTAGACTTTCAGTCTTTAGTTTGATGTTAGTTAACTATCAACATGTTTCTGATGTGATGTGGGTGTTTTGGTTTGTTGGGAAACACTGTGAGCTCATCAAATCTCTTGCTGAAGGTCATTGATTTGTTTCCAGCGTGTGAAACTCTAACACGAAGAGCGTGTCAATATGAGCAGACACTGCAGGCCGGATTATAATCGTGGTCAGAGGTCTGTCTGCATTTTGACAAAGTGTCAGTCTTGTTTTTAAAGATGATATCCTTTAATGGTTATATTTTTTACCCCATTGACACAATGTTTAACCCCAAATAGTTTTTGTTTTAAGCAGAAATCTGACTAAATGTTCCACCTGAAAAATGACTCAGATAGCATTGAACGATGCTAAATATTTGTATTTTTTGATATTGTGTCGGAAATAAAAAAGAATGGTGTGGGTTATGGTGAAAAATGTGTGTTTGTGTATATGGTGTGTTTTTAGACCCAAAGTAAGCAAAACCTGAAAAATAGGAGAACAAATATTTTCCAAAATTGTAAAAATGCAAGTTTCTTTACGGTTAGTGTTCATAAGTAACTGTTTATAAAAACGTCTGTTAAATATTCTCAGACCAGTGTTAGCTCCCGTGTGTGTGGTTCTGCGTGGCCTCGTTTTTATATCCCGGTGGGGACCTAAACCTGAACACACACCAACTCATGTGGACCAAAATTGAGGTCCTCATGGGCATAAAAAGCTTATAAATCGTACAGAACAAAAATCTTAAAGTGCAAAAAGTTTTCTGTGATCTTTAGGTTTAGGGGTTGGGTTAGGGGATAAAATACACAGTTTGTATAGTATAAAAATCATTACGCCTATGGATTGTCCCTATGGAGATAATAAACCAGACATGTGTGTGTGTCTGCGTGTACGCATGAGTGTGTTGTGATGCAGGTGCTTTTTAGATAGAATCTGGTGTAAAGCGAGCTTAAAGGAGTGATCAGTTTTAAAATTTACACTGAATCTGATTCAGTGCCAACACAGCTGCACCCAAGAACCGGTCCATTACACACACACACACATGCACACACACACAAGCTGGTTTGCTAATTTTAGGGTGCACAGAGTGATTTTATGGTCATGTGTTACTAACCAATAAATTATGATCTGGGTTTTTATAGCGACACCCATTAGTGTGGATTCAGAAGCAGTGCTCAGATTTAGACGGTGTTGTAGAAGTACAGGTGTGTTTGTCATCTACGAATCATGTTTTTTACTCCTGTCTGATAATGTGAAACATGGGAGATGAGATGATGTCATTTTCACCAGGTCATGTGATGTGGTCAAGATGGTGGCCAGTTTTGAGCCGGGGCCGCCCTAAGGTCAAATAAAACAAATTCAATTCAATTCAATTTTATTTATATAGCTCTTTTCACAATGTGCATTGTTCCATAGCAGCTTTACAGGAGAAAATAAGAAAAACACAGAAAAGGTTGAACACAGCACAGTGCATGGTGTTTATAGAACAAGCAAGATAATCCTAATAAATAATAATTAATATCTAATATCAGCATTCTATACCCCCAGTGAACAAGCCAACATGGACCTGTGGTGAGGAACACAAACTCCAATGAGAAATAAATGAAAAAAAATGAAGAAACCAGACTCAGCCGGGAGGACCAGATCTCCTCTGCCGTGTCACAGCTGCACTCCATTACTTTGATTAAAAGTTACTGAGTAAATGTTTATGAAGAATAGAGAGAGTTTATTAGTTGTGATTTAGGAATTTTTATTTGTTGAAACTGTTTAGGTCTAATTTGGTTTTATTAATCTGACTGATATCAGACAACAGAGGAATGTTATAAACAGGGAAAATAGTAATGACATAATGTCACTGACTGTAGCTATAACTACAAACTGCTGTCATGTGATGTAAGTTTAGCATTAAATACTAATCATTGTTAATTTAGCATTAACGTGATAAGTAGTCCGTCTTTACTATTGGGTGGTGATGGAATTGTCTGAGATTGAGCTGGGATGGTCAGTCCGCAGGCTCTCGCAGGAGGATGGCACGGGATGTTCAGACGGAGCTGTGTAATCTCTAGTTAGGGATGGGCACATGACGTTCATCTGGGCCTGGCGGAATCTCTCCCTTCCTCGGGATAATTTGTGTAGAGGCTGTTCATTCATTATTTATTGAGCATATTATGCATTAAGTGAAAGCTTAATCTGGATTTTATTGTGGAGAGTGTGTGTGACCCTCGAATAGTATCAGGAAGGCTATTCCAGAGTTAAGGTGCTACGTATGAGAAAGCTCGACACCCTTTGGTGGATTTAGTTATTCAAGGTGTTATCAAATGTCTGGAGTGTTGAGATCTTAGAGAGCATGATGGGTTATAATGTGATAGAAGCTCTGTTATGTAGACATGGGCAAAACCATTTGAGGCTTTATAAGTAATCAAATGAACTTTAAAGTCAATAGGATATTTAATGGGTAACCAGTGGAGGGATGATAACATCGGGGTTATGTGATCGGATTTTCTGGACCTGGTTAGAACTTTGGCAGCTGCATTCTGAACTAACTGTAGTTTGTTTATTGATGAAACAGGACGACCACTAATTAGATCATTACAATAATCAAGTCTTGAGGTCACAAATGCATGAATAAGCTTTTCTGCATCAGCAACACATAAAATATTTCGTCATTTGGAAACGTTTCTAAGGTGGAAGAAGGCTCACAAAAAGTCCTCACACTTTTGTCAAAAGCACTATTGGAAAAGTTTTGATTGATGTTACATTGCGAGACGCAGTTTGATACTGTATTTGCTTTATACATATACTTGAGTACATTAACGTCTAATGCTTTCTTTTGCTCAAGTATTATTTTAAAAAAGGAAGTACTATGTTTTTAATTATCAGTGTTTTGAAGCATTAAAGGTAAAACATATTTTATATCGAGGTGTGGATCGTGCTCTGTTAGATTCTCGGCTGCTGTGATTTGACTTCTGAGCTTTTTGATGACCATGATTCAGACTCTTTTTGGAAAGATTCTTCTGTTGTTAATGCAGTATAATGACAGGCCTGTCAAAGCATCACGTCTGAAGTGAGAGGTTCAGATAATGACCCGACACACACAGATACAGAATCAACAGACAGATCATCTCATCATCAGTCCTTCATCTCTCAATTATACCCCATGTTAAAAATCAACATTTTGTTTGCAGGGTGTGTGTAAGATTTGACATCTTACAATATCATTTTCTTTGGGAAAAATAGACGCCATAACATCATGCTGTACCAAAATGACCAAATGCTTATGGATGTTCATACTAATAAAGACTCATTTATATTCCTAAAAATAATTTCTCTGATCTCTGTGTTTCACGCTGTTGTGTTTTGCTCTCAACACACTTGTTTTACTCTTTTATCTTGTTGACTGCTGAACAAAGCATGTTTAGATTTAGTTTTATGTTCTTTTTTTGTAACTCTCGAGATGAAAGCTGACACATTTTGATGACATGAAACAAAGTGAATGTTGACTCAGCTGAGATCCGACTGTTTTTTGTCTAGCGGAGGCACCGATGAACACATTCTCTTCGGCTTTGTTCGAGTCACTTGTTTTTTTATTTGTACAACGTAAACTTCATAGCAATGTCCTGCATAGAGATGTGATGTATTGAACAAAAAGTTTTGGTGTGTCCAGCCCGGGTCGCAAATTTCTTTGACAAAACTTGCCATCCATGGTGGTTTCACCGGTTTCTCTTCCCTCGTGTCTTGACTTGCTGTCGAATGGGTTTAACAAACTTGCACGTCTTGTTTGTGCAGTTCGCTCACCCTGCGTGACCCGATCGTTCTCTTGTCAGATGTTAAAGACGTAAGGCAAACCTCATGCTCTTGCAGACGCTCATGAGACAACGAGAATTGATTCTTAAGAGAGCAATTGTGTTCAGACGCTGATGTGAAGATCAGATGAACACAAACTGTACACAGACACCAGATCACTCACTTAAATAAGCACTCTTTGTCTGTTTATAATAGAGATTTTATTTAAATGCGGTTTGGTTTTTGATGAACGCGAGACAGTTTGTGGACGATATCTGACTTGAAGAGTTTTTTTAGATTGTTGTTGAATCTCAACTGGAGCCGTTTAATCTGATCAGACACACAAACAGATCTGTAGATTTTGTGTTTAGTACTAAAAAACAGAGATGGAGAAAGATAAATAAATAAAATCACAACTCGATCAAATACAAATATTACATTTATCACGAGCTGCTATTGTAACTGATTTCAGAATCTAGATTTGATTTAGTGATTTTTCTTGATGATCTTTTGTGTTTTTTGTCTTGTCGGGATCATGAATATGAAGGCAGTGCTGGTGGTTTTGGTTTGCTTATAATAACTGCAGATAAATGGCAGGGTTAAAAGGAATAGTTCATCATCATAAAACATAATATGTTATCATTTACTCGCCCTCAAGCCATCCCAGATGTATATACTTTTTTTTCTTCTGTGATTTTACATAACAGTTGAGAAAAAGTGTCCTCTAATGTGTTAAGCAGATATTCGGCCCAAAGAAAAACATGATTTCAGATGTTTTCAAATGTGAAGAATAGAGTATGTGTCATATATTTTCCTCTCAGCCTTTAACAGACAGACATTATGATGCTGGGTTGGTTATCCATGTGAGAATGAGGAGAATATGTAGGTCATTGAAACACGGCCGTGGACTAAACCCCTTTCATACAAGCTATTTATACACACACTAAAGAGAGAAAGAGAGACTTTTATTTTCTGGATGGACACCGGTACACCAAGAGAGAAAGTGGGTGTGTGATAGAGATATATTGTAGATGTAGGTGTGTGTGTGCATGTGTGTGTTTGTGTGCATTGTTTGAGTGCATGTGTTTGTGTGTGTTTTTTGTTTATGTGTGCGTCTGTGTGTGTGTGTGCGTGCGTGCGTTTGTGTTCATGTGTGGGTGTTTTTGTGTGTGTGCATCTGTGTGTTTGTGTGCATTTTGTGAGTGCATATTTTTGTGTGTGTGCGTTTTTGTGCATGTGTGTGGGTGTTTGTGTGCATTTCTGTGTATGTGTGTGTGCGTTTGTGTGTGTGTTTGTTTGTGTGTGTATGTGTGTGCGCCTTTTTGTAAGTGTGTGTGTTTCTGTGAGTGCCTGTGTGTGTGTGTGTGTGTGTGTGTGTGTGTGTGTGTTTGTGTTCATTTCTGTGAGTTCATGTGTTTGTGTGCATGTGTGTGTATCTTTGTTTGTGTGTGTGTGTCTGCGTGTGTGTTTCTGTGAGTGCCTGTGGGTGTGTGTGTGTGTTTGTGTTCATTTCTGTGAGTTCATGTGTTTGTGTGCATGTGTGCATGTGTGTGTGTCTTTGTTTGTGTGTGTGTGTGTCTGCGTGTGTGTTTCTGTGAGTGCCTGTGTGTGTGTGTGTGTGTGTGTGTGTGTGTGTGTGTGTGTGTATGTGAGTGTTTGCGTTCATTTCTGTGAGTTCATGTGTTTGTGTGCATGTTTGTGTGTCTTTGTTTGTGTGTGTGTGTGTGTGTCTGCGTGTGTGTTTCTGTGAGTGCCTGTGTGTGTGTGTGTGTGTGTGTGTGTATGTGAGTGTTTGCGTTCATTTCTGTGAGTTCATGTGTTTGTGTAGATGTGTGTGTGTGAATGTGTGTGTGTTTGTGTGTGTGTGCATGTGAAAGTCTGTTATTCATGTGAATGAATGTAAGGTTGTTAACACGCCTCACATTACTGCTCCTGGTGTTTTTTATTTTTATTTTTAGATCAAATATAAGATTTAACAACCACAGTGATCAGAGGTGAAGGGCACATCACACAGGTCGAGTTTGCCCCCTTCTGGTAGATGTCATAACTACATCATTCTGGTGTCAAAGAGGATTTTAGAGAGAGAGAGGTCTGAGAATATACGCTTAGAGAGCGTGCATGTGCAAAGCTTCTTAATTGTTTTTCACAAAAAGAGGTACAAGATTAATGTTCCTAAAGTTGTTACTTGAAAATCCACATTCAGTTTGTACTGTATCTAGTCAAATCACAGGTATCAAATCTAGTTATTAGCTTGTGGATTTTGTGAAACATTGTGGCTGGTCAACCAGTTTATACCAGTTTATAACCACATGCCATGATCCAAAACACTGATGTCAGTTTATCAGTGGAGGATTTATTCTTGATGTAAATCACACAATAAAAAGTGTCTTTAGTGCTGGATCCTTGTTTCTGAATAGATATTAATGAGAGAGACTGTCGGTCCCGCTGTTTGTGATTAAACATTAATAACACACATGTTTGCTTCTGGAGAGAGAGAAATATATCAGAGGAACAAAACTCATTGACAAACCTGTAAACCCTTTACCTCTGGGTCTGTTTTTGTCTTAATGAATGATGTCTATTCATTAAACACACGGCTTGAACGTGTGCATTTCTGTTCAAACACGTCACTTCATTAATAATGGATGGTTCATAGTTGAACATTTATGATGAGGGTCAGTGATGTGTGATGGTTTTAAAAGCCCTGTGTGTTTTTTTTGTGTTAATTTTTAAACCACTAGCTTTATTCAAAACCTTTGTGAGCTCTTCACACAACATTTTAAAGGGACGCATCACCCAAAAATCCAAATTCTGTCATTTATTTCCTCATGTGGTTGTAAACCTGCATGCGAGTCTTGCTTCAGTGGAACAGAACATTTTGAGAAATGTCTCTTTGGTTTTGTGTTCATATAATGTAAGTCAATGGGATTCAGTGTTGTTTGATTGTCAACATTCTTCAAAATATCTTTTCGTGTTCTGAAAGAAAAAAACTCTTATTTTGGGTTGAATCTATTTAAGTCTTTTTAAATACACAGAGGCAAGTGATTTTCTAAATTATGTTCTAGACAAGAGGACAGAGAGTTTTTTTTGTGTATTGGAGTGTGAAGTAGGTCATATGAAGTGTTTGTGTGTGCGCTTGCATGCCTGTGTGTGTTCGTGCGTACATGCATGTGTGCGTATCTGTGTGTGCGCATTTGTGTGCTTTTGAATAACTGTGGTCACCTGCTCTACCACACTGTCCAGAGATAGAGAGAGAGTTTATTTCAGGGACGTTATCTGGACCTTCAGACAGCCTGGACATCTACAAAACACTTCCTCCATCACCATAATTCTACTTCCTGTTTATTCATCAGTGCAAAAGCAAATAATCTGTGTATGGGGCATTAGCGTCTTGCTGTTAGAGAGATCAAAATAGAACTGAATGCTTACAGTCTTCTCTCACTATTTTCATCTCTGCAAGGTTCCGTTCGGCCTGACCAATCAGGAAACGCTGTGTGCTATGAATATGCATGACATACTAATTCCTGTTATCTTCTGTTATAAGATGTGCGTTTATAACAGGGCTGGACTCTCTCTTCAGCATGCATCATTAAATATTAGCCCGTGGCGGTGGGTGGGTTTGTTTAAGGACGAGCGTGGACCCTTCAGGGTGATCTGAGATCTATCCGCTCTCGATTAAACCGCTTTAGCTGTGACGACCCAGTTCACCGTCTTATCTTGCACAAACAGAAGAAAGATGCATTCACAACGAATGATCAAAGAAACAGATTGCAAACAGATAGTGTACTTAAAGCATTAAAGATGAGGTAACACACACAGTATCTGCCAATCTCAAATTAATCTTGAGTATGTGTATAGTAGTATTTCATTGTTTGTATCTTTAAAGAGTATTTAGTTTGATCAGATTTATGAAAGACAGATACAGCTGAAGAGAGGAGCTGCTGGAACCACAGCAAGTGCACACAACACATCATCACATTATCCCTTCATGTTGTTTACATTATACACGTACGTTTCGATTGCCAACAAAACACAGACATATGACTTAGTTTGACTTACCGCGTGCGGTTCATGTCCGGCATCTTTTAGCGCTGGGACCCCAACATCTGTCAGTATGCATAGAATAACATGTTACCTCCGCTTTAACTTTAAAGGAAATAAACGAATAGCAAACTTGCATTTATGTTCTGTAAGGGTAAATCAAAACATATTTTTGTTATTTGTGTATTTTCTTATAACATCGCATGAACCCTAAGTTTTTTTGTTTTTCTCGTGTGTCGAGTGCTGGATGAGAATCCTCTTCCATTAGTCATTATTAATCTGCTTGGTTTGTTCTTTATAAAACAGTCTTCGGGGACGTATTCTGTACTTTGGTAAGACTGTTAGATATTTACAGAGTAATAACTGATGATGGGGAGAAAAATGCTGATCTTGTAGTTCAAAAAATTGCTCAGACAAAGAAGGTCCAGGTGTCAAAGATTTTACTTTATTTGTACAAGTCAAACGAAGTGAGATGATTCCCAAAAGCATCTGAAAATCGGGTGTTTTCCAACCTCTAGTTATAGTGAAACTACTCAGAGGTGTTTCTTTTCGAAACCAATCATGTAAATTCCCGCTATCTCTTATTTTTTTATATCCAACTGTCCTTGTCTGCCACCATTATTTCTAGACATCAAAGTTTGTGGTCTAATGGTGGAATTTCAACCTTGACTCCTTTTTCTTTTAAATATGTCAGGCCTTCAAAACAACATCCCTGGATTTTGTATTGCTGAAAATGATTAAAATGTTTTATAAAAGCAGTTACTGCATAAGTTGACATATATTGATTCTATCATGCATATATATGTTGATTATATCATTTCCATCATGTATAAGTATATTGATTCTATCATGCAAACAATCTTGATTCTAATACTCATCTAAGTTAATATGATTTTTGATTCTACTAACACAACTATGTTACAAACATTCCTATGAATACTTCTTCATAAACGGGGTAAACAGCAGTCCCCATAGTATACAGGATATGATCAAAATTATACACAATACTGACTGCAGAATAATGCACAGAAGGAGGGTCAATATTCTAAACCCTGACATTCATACTGTATCTGACTGACGTATTTTGATGTCATTACAGGATTTTTTCAGCTACGCCATTTAAGGATAAACTTGAATGAATCATGTCAATGCATCATCGATGTCTCCGTTACATTTATGATAATGTCATGTTTATTTTCACAGTCTGTTTTATTTACACAGGATCTGTAAAGAGAAAAAGCTGTTAATACTCAAAAGATGTATCAAGCTTTTTTCTTGTATTTTTTAAATAGTATGATACAAGTCTCTCTCTCACTCTTTCTCTCTTTCTCTCTCTCTCTCTCTCTCTCCCTCTCTCCCTGGAGAGCTTATTTTATGAGCCTGAACTCCCTCACAAGCACAACCAATCAAATCACTGGCAGGATCTGACAGACCAATCACTCATGAGCTCATCTGTCTGGGTCTGAGATGAGGCAGGGTCAGAGGTCATCAGTGAACCATCGCTCACAGTGTATGAGAGGTGTATACATCCATGACCTCTGACCTATCTCACATCTTCTGCGGTTTCAGATTTAATGAATGACAGAATGTGGAGCAGCTACAGTTCTGCTGCCCCCTAAAGACTCATGAGACGCACAATCACAATAAAAAATTGTTGGTTGTGATGTATAAATGTGTGGATGTACGGTATGAAATAGATTTCTCAGTTTAGACTGTTGTTAGTCAGTTGTTGATCTATAGGACAAACAATAAGGGATGGAAATATTATTAACTTCATGAGCACACTTTCACACTCTTTAATTTTTCATTGCTTGATTTTGTGTGTGTACCAGTAAACACGTGTCATGAGGTGTGTGCATCTGTGAACTGTGTCTCTCACGGTTTTATTCCTCTAAAGAATGAAAGTAGAGCAGAGGAGGATGCTGGGAGTTGATACTGAAAGTCTAAAATAGGACAGAGAGAGAGAGAGAGAGAGAGAGAGATTGTGACGCAGACACACACACACAGTTTTAATGCTATTGAAAATAAAATAAAAAAATATGTATTTTGTATTGTTAGTTCAGACAACCATAAACTCTGAATATCTGAAATGTATAAAATCGAAATATTTTTTAGTCATGTGATTTATATTAGTCATGTGATTTTTCATCTTAACAACATAAACACACCTTACGGCGCATGCACACTTTTGTGACCACAACTGAACTTCCGGTACACATTCACAACAATAGAGTGCCTGTAGATTAATTCTGATAACAATCAAAAGAAACCGAAAGAAACAGTTCATTGGCTAAACTTGTCTCTCCGATATTTTGAATTTAGACTGCAATACCAAGCTCAACCACTAGATGCCAGTGTACCACACGGTTTCTTTAAATGCGACCAAATACCGAACCAATTCATTAAATCTTTTATTTAATATAAGTATCATAAAGTAAAATAAAAACAAAGATTTATGTTAAAATAAATTAAATAGTTATATTATTAGACTAACCAAACACATACAGAAGTTAACTGGGGGTCAGGCGCGCACATGTCTGATGAAACGGTCTATGGTAGGTTTTACGTAAGCTCTTAAACATCAAATCTAACACTACTCGTCTGAATGTATAGAATATAAACATGTGTGTGTATTCTCATCCTAGTCTTTCTTCTCTGTTATAGGAGACAAATGAAATCGTGGCCATTAAGAAGTTCAAGGACAGTGAAGGTACGGCCTCTTCTCTTCTGCAAATGTTTATAATCTCTGCTATTATGCAGAAAACTACATTGAGAACACATGAAGAAGAATTAAGAGCTCGGTCATGTGACCTGTTTTATAAACACTATAATAAGAGAAATAACCTCAATAAAACCAACATCTTTCATTTGACGTCTCTATCCGTTTCTTTCAGCATTTGGGTACATTACTTCTGAAGTATCTTACATTAAAATGTCTGTTAGCTAAAGATATCAAATCAATGTTTGTATCTTTTGTGACAAAGCAATTCAAAGACAATGTGACAAAGAAAGTTATAAAGTTTTAGCTCGTCATATTGTCATTTTGAAAACCATTAAAACATGAACAGTGAGAGGAAGCTCTGATGTCTCTCTGATACACAGAAAATGAGGAGGTGAAGGAGACGACCATGAGGGAGCTGAAGATGCTCCGCATGCTCAAGCAGGAGAACATCGTAGAGCTGAAGGAGGCGTTCCGCCGGCGGGGGAAACTCTATCTGGTGTTTGAGTATGTGGAGAAGGTGAGAGACAGCTGGAGATCTTCATCTGAATGGTGTTTGATGTGATGATGATCTGATGTGTGTGTGTGCGTCATAGAACATGCTGGAGCTGTTAGAGGATATGCCGAACGGAGCTCCACCTGAGAAGGTGCGAAACTACATCTACCAACTGATCAAAGCCATTCATTGGTGCCACAAGAACAACATCGTACACAGAGGTGAGAGACCACTTACACACACACACACACAAACAAACAAACACGCGTACACTACTACACACACACACACACACACACACACATGTACACTACTACACATTCTGTACACACACACACATACATTACTACAGCCAACTCAACTTTATTTATATAGCGCTTTTTACAATTTTCATTGTTACAAAGCAGCTGTACATGAGACGCATTGAATACAAGAAAAACAACTAAAGGCATATACCTGTAAAAACAAGAAAAAGGTGAAAACAAAAGACAGACATACAAATGCTCCACACACACAATATGCATACATACTTACACACATTGACATAGACGCACACACGCAAACAGACTCGCACACTCGTACACGCACAGTGAAAGCACACATTTGAGATAAAGGAGAGAGAAACACAGGTCAAATACTAAACGGACTATAAATTATTATATGCAATATTAATTATGTCTAACTTCTGAATTCTAAAGCAGCCCCCCCGGCCAGGCAAATAGTGCAAAACAGTATGCAAATGGTGGCGAGGAACCCAAAACTCCAATAGAGAAAAAAAACTCAGGAGAACCCAGGCCCAACCAGGGGATTCCAGTTCCCCTCTGGCAAAAGCTGCTGCCTCTGCACAAGCTCAACAGTGCTTGCACAACAAGGCTAAATAAAAAATAAATAAACTTACTAATAAGGTAAATTATAGATTTAAGATTATCATTCATAATCTAATAGCATTTGAAGTGTTGTAGGAAAATCGTGTCAAATTGCCGCGTCCTTTATCCAGCTCTATCATCTCAGCTCTTGTCAGGTCACCGCTTCCCATTCTGAGCTCTGCCATCAGGTCTGGGCATGAACTGCATCCTGCGGTCACCTTGGAACAAAAAGACAAGACTGGCTGAGAGTAGAGTACTGTTCTGCACTCTTTGATGCAACAAGTACATCATTTGTTGTTGGATGTGTTCCTGGTTCTGGTTGATCTAAATAATGCAGCCTAGATCCTCTGAGGATTAATATTATGGAAGTGTAGTGTATGCAAGATTGAAAAGATGCGTCTTTATCTAGGTTTGTGTCTGCCTCCGGACAGTGCAGGGAAGAATATTCCAAAGTTTAGGCACTAGATAAGAAAAGGATCTACCACCTGCACTTGATTTTGGAATTCTAGGTATTACCAACTGACAGGACGCCTGAGAGCATAATGCACGTGGAGGATTGTAAAACAATAGAAGTTCATTCAAATATTGCGGCGCTAGACCATGTTGGGCTTTATAGGTAATAAGCAAGATCTTAAAGTTAATGCGATTTGCTTTATAGGCAACCAGTGCAAGATTGACAGAACCGGGGTTATATGCTCATACTTTTTTGTACGTGTAAGAACTCGAGCTGGCGCGTTTTGAACCAGTTGCAGTTTTTGTAATAGGCCTGCATGGCAACCACCTAAAAGTGCATACACGTACTGTACACACACACACACACACACACACATGTACACTACTAAACATACTGTACAGACACTCGCATACACACACACCATCAAACAAACAAACAAACAAACACACAGACGTTAAGTACTTCAAACACGAACACTACTACATATTCTATACACACACACACATACACTACTACACACACACACAAACACACACATGTACACTACTAAACATTCTGTACACACACACACACACAGACACACACAAACAAACACACACACACGTACACTACTAAACATACTGTACAAACACACGCACACACACACACACTCTCACATCTGTCTCTCTCTCTGTCTAGATATCAAGCCAGAGAATCTCCTCATCAGCGCTGATGATGTGCTCAAACTATGTGACTTTGGTGAGTTTATACAATCATGTGATCATCGAGGAACAAACAGAACTGTGTGTGTGTGTGTGTGTGTGTGAGAGAGATAGAGACACAACAGCAGATTGTTTGTCACTCACTCCAGGCTGTCTGTTCTGAACCAGTTCGGTTGTTTTCAGTTGGAATTTGGAAATGTATTCACATACACACACACACATTGTCCCTATAAGCTCCAAGCGACTGCTCAACACACATGTTCTCATCACATGTCTCACTACATGTTTATATGTCTGTACTCAAGCATACATTATTATACACACAGTAATGTGAAATACAGTTGTTCCTTCAGATCATGTTTAAAACGGTGTGTTGGTGTTGTGTTTCTGATGTGTGTTGTTATTTCTGTAAGGTTTCGCTCGGGATCTCTCTGAAGCCACTGATGCAAACTACACTGAATATGTGGCCACCAGATGGTACCGTTCACCAGAACTGCTGCTCGGGTCAGTGTGTGTGTGTGTGTGTGTGTGTGTGTGTGTGTGTGTGTGTGTTTGAGAAATATCAGATTCATGTCATGTCAAAAACGTTTTGTGTGAATCAAAATCACAGATAAACATCTCTCTCTCTGCCTCTGTCCGTCTCTCTCAGGGCTCCGTATGGGAAGGCAGTGGACATGTGGTCAGTGGGGTGTATTCTGGGCGAGTTGAGTGACGGTCAGCCTTTATTTCCGGGAGAGAGTGAGATCGACCAGCTCTTCACCATCCAGAAGGTTTTGGGTCCTCTGCCTCCGGAACAGATGAAGCTCTTCTACAATAATCCATGCTTTCACGGGCTACGGGTCAGTCTGTCTGTCCCTATCAAAATCTCACAACATGACTACACATCTGACCACATGAACATCTGCTGGGTCATGATGTCAGTTCATGTTAACATTCATGTTAGGACATTTCATAAAGATGTATAAGTATTTCATTCTTTTATTTAATATGTGCTGCATGTGTAATGATGAAACGAGTTATCAAGCTGGATGTCAGGATTCTGTATTGAATATACTTCAGAGGATGTGAAAGGTGTTGTATGATGAGTGTAGCTGTTGATCTTGCATTGTGTGTGTGTGTAGTTCCCATCAGTGAGTCATCCACAAACCCTGGAGAGAAGATATCTTGGGATCATCAGTCCAGTCGTGCTTGACCTAATGAAGGTAAGAGAAATGTGTGTTTGTAAGAGTGTGCGTGGGAATTTTTGTTTAATTGAATGTTTGTGTGTGTAATTGAATGTGTGTGTGAGGTTGTGTATAATTGTGTGTGTGTGCATGTGTGAGTTTGTTTGTAATAGAATGTGTGCTTGTGTGAGTTTGTTTGTAATAGAATGTGTATGTGAGTTTGTGTGTAATTGAATGTGTGCATGTGTGAGTTTGTGTGTAATTGAATGTGTGTGAGAGTTTTTGTGTAGTTGTGTGTGTGTGTGCATGTGTGTTTACAGAACTGTTTGTTTGTGTGTGTGTGTTTGCGTGTGTGTACATGGGTGTGTGTGCGCGAATGTGCGTGTGTTTGCATGCTTGTGCAAATGTGTGAATTTGTGTTTACCCATCTGTTTGTGTGTGCACGTGTGAATATGTGTCTAGTTTTGTGTGTATTTGCGTGTGTGTCCATGTGTGAATTTGTGTGTAAGCGAGAATGTGCATGTGTTTGTGCAATTGTGTGTGCATGTGTGAATTTGTGAGTATATGAGTGTGTGTGTGTTCGAGTTGGTGTGAATTTGTGTATACATGATATTATGTGTGTGTTCATGTGTGAATTTGTGTGTACGCAAGAATGTGCGTATGTCTGTGCAATTGTGTGTGCATGTGTGAATTTGTGTGTATATGAGTGTGTGAGTGTTCGAGTGGGTGTCCATGTGTGAATTTGTGTATACATGATAGTATGTGTGTGTTCATGTGTGAATTTGTGTATACGCGAGAATGTGCGTACGTCTGTGCAATTGTGTGTGCATGTGTGAATTCGTGTGTATATGAGTGTGTGAGTGTTCGAGTGGGTGTCCATGTGTGAATTTGTGTATACATGATAGTATGTGTGTGTTCATGTGTGAATTTGTGTGTACGCGAGAATGTGCGTATGTCTGTGCAATTGTGTGTGCATGTGTGAATTTGTGTGTATATGAGTGTGTGAGTGTTCGAGTGGGTGTCCATGTGTGAATTTGTGTATACATGATAGTATGTGTGTGTTCATGTGTGAATTTGTGTGTACGCGAGAATGTGCGTATGTCTGTGCAATTGTGTGTGCATGTGTGAATTTGTGTGTATATGAGTGTGTGAGTGTTCGAGTGGGTGTCCATGTGTGAATTTGTGTATACATGATAGTATGTGTGTGTTCATGTGTGAATTTGTGTATACGCGAGAATGTGCGTATGTCTGTGCAATTGTGTGTGCATGTGTGAATTTGTGTGTATTTGAGTGTGTGAGTGTTCGAGTGGGTGTCCATGTGTGAATTTGTGTATACATGATAGTATGTGTGTGTTCATGTGTGAATTTGTGTGTACGCGAGAATGTGCGTATGTCTGTGCAATTGTGTGTGCATGTGTGAATTTGTGTGTATATGAGTGTGTGAGTGTTCGAGTGGGTGTCCATGTGTGAATTTGTGTATACATGATAGTATGTGTGTGTTCATGTGTGCATTTGTGTGTACGCGAGAATGTGCGTATGTCTGTGCAATTGTGTGTGCATGTGTGAATTTGTGTGTATATGAGTGTGTGAGTGTTCGAGTGGGTGTCCATGTGTGAATTTGTGTATACATGATAGTTTGTGTGTGTTCATGTGTGCATTTGTGTGTACGCGAGAATGTGCGTATGTCTGTGCAATTGTGTGTGCATGTGTGAATTTGTGTGTATATGAGTGTGTGAGTGTTCGAGTGGGTGTCCATGTGTGAATTTGTGTATACATGATAGTTTGTGTGTGTTCATGTGTGCATTTGTGTGTACGCGAGAATGTGCGTATGTCTGTGCAATTGTGTGTGCATGTGTGAATTTGTGTGTATATGAGTGTGTGAGTGTTCGAGTGGGTGTCCATGTGTGAATTTGTGTATACATGATAGTATGTGTGTGTTCATGTGTGAATTTGTGTGTACATGAGTGTGTGTGTGCGTGCGTGTGTGTCTACGTGTATGAGCTTGTGTGTGTGTGTGTGTGTGTGTGTGTGTGTGTGTATGTTTTAAGTTTCTGTGAATGTTGAAGGTTGTTTACAGAACCATACAGCTCAACATTTGATCAATCTTAGGGGCGGTTTCCCGGACAGGGATTATCTTAAACCACAACTAGGCTTTAGGTCTCAGTTAAATTAGCATATTTAAGTCACTTGTATGTGAACATACTGAGACAAACCAATCATAATGAAATATCTTAAGATATGTCAGTGCAAGTTGTTTTCTTCAAGACACCTCTAACATTTAAGATACCCTTAAGACTAGACTTCAGCCCGGTCTGGGAAACCACCCCTTTAATGTTTGTTTAGGAGTGTTGGTGTATTTTTTTCTTTAAAACAGAATGCAAAGATTTGAGTGTGAGAATTGTGGTCTGAACATTTTGGGGGATCATATATCGGCCAAATCATGTTTGACTTAATATTTGATGACAGGTGTTTGTGATAGTTTAAGTGTAGTTTAAGGAATATAAATGGTTGTCAGGGGGTTGCTATGTGGGTGTTATGATGTTCTGAATAGCTTTTAGAGCTGTGATGATGCTATATTATATAAAACAATCCTTATCACGCTGGTCTATTCTGAGTTAGTGGACAGAGATGGAAATTGGCTGAATGAAATTGAAATAATCAAATCAATCATTGTTTCTTGTTTGTTTGTCATCTCTCCCCCACACACATTAAAGACTCTGACGTTCATTTATTTGATTCTCTCTTTCTCTTTTGTGATGGTGTTTTGTCATTATAACAGCTTTCTGAGTAATGTTGTGAAGCAGATGAAGGCTCATTCAGTTCTTTCTTCACCTGTGGACTGACTCAGTCACCGCGTCACCGTCAATGTTAAAATGACGACTGTGACGCCAGCTGTATTCAGTACAGTTGACCCCTGACCTTTAGTCACGTGTCTGACGGTGTGAGACTAATAGGTTATAAAACTCATTTCATCTGTATGATATTTTTGTGAGTATCAAGAGAGTTTAATACACTGTGTTCCTCGTGTTAGTGGTTAACAGTGACTCTGTTGTTTTAATTAAATGATAATTCATGTTAATTTTATTTATATAAATATATCATTTTCAACAGAGAAACTTCAGAAAGCTTTGACATGAGCTGTTGTTCTTTCAGGACAGTTTAAAAGAATGAGTCGAGACTAAAATAAATATTTTGATCCACTTACATTCTGTGTGATCTGAACATCTGGATCATTTTTATTTTGAGAGATTATGCTTGTACTGTTTGTGTCATTGTGTCATTTTTTGTTTGGATGTAAATAGATATGTAATCCAACATCTAATGAAATATGAGCAAAACGTGTCTTCCCACATAAAGCAAACATATTTTCTGTAATAATCATATATTTTATTTTATTAGTTGTATAATAATAATGTATAATAATAGTGTTTGTTAATGTGACGAGAATTTTTTTTTTTAAATAGGAAATGTTTATCCATCATTTTAGTATTTATTTCTCTGATTTGCCAATATAGATACAAAAATACTGTACTCACAGAAAATCAGATTCCAGTAAAATTCACCATTGAGAATATTAAAAAGTTGGTTATTATAGTTTAAAAAGAATTACTAGTTTTTATTATATTTTTATGTCTTTTTATTTAGTTTTAAATAGTTTTAATTTCGTTTTAATTTTAAAAAAAACATTACTTTTGGTTTTTATCTAGTTTAGTATTGTTTGAGTCTATATAATATCATAATAAAAATTTACATACACCTTGTCAAATCTGTAAATGTTAAAAATATAATAAAAAAAGTTTGTTGACTTCTTGAGCATCACTGGAGGTTTGTATGTTTTGTCATTGTTGTGTACGAGTCTCATGATTGTCCTCATCGTTTAAAGATGGACAAATTGTGTATATAACTGTGCACACGTACATTTTAAAATGCAACAAATTTAGTGTTGAAATTAGTCATATTTTTATTACTGTTAAAGAAATATATATACTGTATATCATGTGAACTTCTTAAATGCACTTAAATGTTTAAATTCGTTTAAGAAGTTTAATTTTTTTAAGAAATTTTAAATTTGTTTGATTTATACCCATTAGTAAAGTCCCACAAATGCTAAAGTTGTTTCTGATCACCATGCACTTGCTGTTCTTTGAAGCGGAATCGTATTTAAAAAAATCCCAAATTGGGCTCTGCCTCTTCCTACCTACTAACTTCACCAACTCTGGCAGAGTCATTGCTTCGCTGCTGGGCCGGTCAGAAGTTAATAGTTCGTCTGCCACCTACGGGTCATTAATACTCCAGCAATATCCGTGTATAACTGTGCTCAACTGCCAATTCAACACAATTTAAATACGAAAACGCAAGCAAATCAGAATTTGTGGCTAAAATCATAATAGCAATTTTTTTACTCACAAAATATGTGAAGTGCACACATTGACCGTTTTCACTTGTGTTTGTGGAATTCTGACAGTTTTTTTGCTTTTTAGGACCTGTTGCTGTTGAATCCGAACGAACGCTTTCTGACCGAGCAGAGCCTGAACCATCATGCCTTTCAGACCCAGCGCCTGACGGAGCGACCCGGCCCGCTGACACCCACACCCATCCGCTCGTCTAAGAGGAAACCTATTCTGGACAACAGCGCCCCCAGCAGGTCTGGAGGATGATACACTTTTGCTATAAAGATTCACAGCATCAACACTTAACATTCATGATCAACTCTCTGTGTGTTTTCAGGGGTCATGGGGTCAAGACTTCTGGTCACCATCGCTCCAACAGTCGAGACTGCTCCAGTTTGCCGCGTCATGGGCATGAAGACCTCCACCCGTCCAGCACGGAGGTTTTCCTCAACGGCTCGGTGCCGTCCGCCAACAGCTTGAGTCCTGTTATGCATCCCAAATCCTTTCAGCCGCTCAACCGCTCTGCGTCCTGTGGTAAAGACCTGGCAAGCCTGCAGCACGCTAAAGAGTCCAAATCCAAACTTGTTGACTTTGATTTCGGGAAACCTACGGACGGACCCGGAGCGAAATACCTGAAATCCAACGCACCTCGTTCTCAAAACCGTCACTCTTTCGTGGAGGGCAAGAACAACACAATGACAGGAGACAGGGAGAAACTCAGTCGCCACGGCTACGGTGAACCAACAGTACCACTTGCGTCATTGGGCGGAAAGGCGTCATCCTCATACCTGAGTCTGTCAAAGAGTCACGGAGCGCTCACAGATGCCAAGTCCGTCAGCAACCTCAGCGACATGCGCCTCCACCCAGATGACCCCTCCGGATCTCCACGGTACTTCCCCGGCAGCTGCCTGGACCTCAACATGAACCTGAACCTGCCGCCACCGGGCAGCCCATCCCTGCAGCACGGGGAACGATCCGGACACAGTCCTGCTGTGGGCCGACGCAGCAAACTGGAACGAGACGGAAGCGCGGTGGAGACGTCCGGCCGGCGCTCCTCGTCGCGCCAAAAGAGCCAACAGCAGAACGAGGGCAACTCTGGCGACTTACTAGACCCTGGAGGCGGAGGAGGACTCAACCTCCCCTCCCCTCGAGATCTCCCATATGGTGTGGGCTACACAAGTCCCTTCTCTTCCCAACAGCGCCCCCACAGGCATTCCATGTACGTGAGAAGAGAACGAGGGCGACCCCACGGGGGCGAGACAGGCGGGTTAGCGGTGGCACAGGGAATGCCCACCAGAGCGAGCAGTCTGCAGCTCCTGACCCCTCAGCTCCAGCATCGAACCCTGCCGAGACAGATAGGCAGCTCCGTCTCACGGGACGCTGGGTTAGATGACATCAGGGTGGGTTGAACCTTGGGTTTTGGATCTTTTTGGTTTGTCTCGTTTGGTTTGCCTATGGTGTGCTTTCTAATGCCTGTGAGACGTGTGGAGAGACGTGTAGCTGTCTTCCAAACCCTGGTGCTTTCCTGTCTCCTGTCTTCAACTCTCGTGACTGATCTGAAACATTCTTTATGCTAATCATTGTTAGCGCTTACTCCTGCTTCCATTTTAGGGCCTATAATGCTATCTACGAAGGGCACTTTTTAGGGTTTGGAACCGATTCTGCATCTATGTGAGCGTGTGGATGAATGTGTGCCGGCTGCTTTTTGCTTTACCTGCTGTCATCTTTCCATAAACAGAATGACACGGCGGCCGCAGAGGTCAGTCACGCGCGACCCTTAATCCGGGAGTCCACACGGGACAACACTGCCGCCTTTCACACGGCCCGACAAAAGAGCGAGGTCCGCATCATCCAGCTGTCTCTCTCTCTCTTTCTGCTTCCCATTTCTCTGTGTGCTTTGCTCTTTTGCTTTTTTATTTTGATTTACAAGCTGTGGATTTAGTTTTGTACGCTTATATATCATGGAAACACACTCGTTAACTTATTTCTCTAAACATTTCATAGTACTGATGAATCAATTAGAAACTGTGAGTCCTGGAATTTGATTTTATATTTATGAATACATACACATAAAAGCCTATATTTTAAGAAAAATTGACATTTATATATAATTTATTGGTAAAAATAAATGAAAACATTTCCTGATTATGTATATGTATGTGTATGTGTTCATCAGTATTGGGCAAGTTACTCTGAAAAAGTAATTAATTACTAGTTACTAATGACATATTCAATAGTGTAATTAGATTACTGTACAAATGGCTCTCTCCAAAAAGTATTTAATTACTTCTTACTAAAACTTTCTATATCCTACATCAACCTTGATGAGTTAAGTGATTCAAGGACAGGCATGAAACGGCTCTTTCAATTAATTCAAATAAATAATATAAACCTACATAAAGTAGTATTATTAATTGACCAAAGGATTACAAATGTGAGAATTATACATTAAAGTAGGGATTTTAAAGTTAGACTTTGAATTTTTATGTTAATTCCACTATTGCACACACAAAGTATTTAGTTTAATTACATCTGAAGTAACTATAATTAAATTACAGAAAAAATGAAAAAATCTAGAAAGATTATACACACACAACACTGGTGTTCATAAATACAATATTATTATGCACAGTATGGAGATGTATATCATGTAAACACAAACGATTACGATATGATTAATCGCGATCAATCCTTTGACAGCCCTAAAGGATTTACTTTACATTTCGTTTAAACAGCAAACTTTGAAAAAAATATCTATTTAATTGAATTAAAGTTAATTTCAACTGCTATGAGTGTTATTTTTAAATGAAAGCGACTCAAGAAACATTGAAGGATAAACACAATCAGTACTTGAAATAGCAAAAAAAACTGTGTATTTAAGTTTTCAAGTTCAATGTTTTTTTTAGTATTATTGAAATAAAAAGTTAAGGTTTAGATTATGATGGAAGGACACTTCATTTTCCGGAAGAATGTTTATCTGAGAGACATTCAGCAGCGACTGCGTTCAATTCATTTACGTTTCCTCTGTTACTTCAGCTCATTTCAGTTAAAAGGAAACACATTCTTACATTCTGAATTTTTATTTAACCATCTCGTATGTGTGTGTTGCAGGGGGGCGTGTATCAAGAGCAGATCACGGATGACAGCGGTTCAGCCAAAGAGAACCGAATGATTTACAACGACTCTGTCCCACGCCGGGTCGGGAGTTTCTACAGAGGTTCGTACCTTCTCACACGCTCACGTTTTCAGTCTCTGATCATGATAAGCGTTTCATTGTGGATTGTTTATTGTGCTTATATTTTAAGTGCCGTCCCCCAGACCTGACAATTCCTTCCACGAGAGTTCTGGGGTCACGATGGATGGCAGCCACAACATCCACCAACAACCCTATGACCCCTGGTGAGGTCACAGCTCTTCACACACGCGTGTTTAAAGGCTTTATCATACATGTAACCTGTCACCCGTCTTGCTTTATGAGGGCGGAGTCTGAGGGGCTGGACAGGAGCCCACCTGAACCGACCAAAGAGAAAGAGAAACAGGGTTTCTTCAGATCCATGAAGAAGAAAAAAAAGAAGTCACAGACCGTGAGTCTGTATGCTATGTGTGTTTGTGTACTGTACTTTATGTGTTTGTGTGTGTGTAAAGGTCCAAACCCACCATGTATGTGAGACCCTGTGAACTATTCGGCTCATTGTGTCTCTGTGTGAGTTTTGTCCTCTTGTATTGCAGACAGACGCTGGTGAAGACGGAGGTCCTGTCATGAGAAAACCTCTGTTTCCTCTTTTCTCCTCTCAGAGGAGCTTCACGCGGAGCTCTTCTGAGAGGTTTCGCCCCCTAGTGGCCACACAAATGGTACACGCGTGTCTTCATACTGTACATTTACTGTACCCCGTCATATCTCTAACACGACTAAACCTCTCTGGCTGCATGACTTAACACGACTAAACGCTTTTTCCTCATTGGCTGCCAGGTCTGTGATGTCATCATTCGTCTTGTTCAGGAATGATTTGTGTGTTTGCACGTCTGTACAGATTCAGAATCGGATTTGCTGACAAGTTTTAACAGAATCGGGGAAAGCAAAACTAACCCTTTTTCTTCACTTTTCTCTTAATAAACAACTTAATCAAACTTTTTTTCAAAGTCTTTTTTATTTTTATCTAACATTACATTATCAGAGCATGAGAAGCAGATTTTAACGCAACATACTGCAGTCGTTTTTACATAACCTATTGAATTAATATAACATTCATTTTGATAAAGCAATGATGTGACATTAAATTCTTTCTAGTGCATGATGGATAAATGAATAACTAGGGATGCACAGGTACCATTTTTTAAAGACCGAGTACGCTTACAGATATTTTTTTCTGGTACTCACCGATACCTATACCTGTACCGATACCTATTCCTTTTCACAACACAGTGAGACCAATAAAAATAAAATAGCTTCTTAATTACAAACAACTCCATCTTAAACACATTATAAAAAATAAAAAAATGTATGTGCTTTTCACAAACTTTTAAAACAAAATTTAAGACATAAACGTTTCTGTCAGTTATGTCACATGAGGTATCGGTCTTTGGTACTGGTTTTACGAGTACGAGCTTAATATCCGTCCATCCCTACTAATAACTTCAATTCATTATTATACACATTGGCGTGGATTGTATAATACATTTTTGATAATTTGTTCTCTTTTTTTGTGGGGAAGCGATTAATCACAGTTTAATATATGTACAATTTAGCTCAGTTTATAAAGACTCTTGAACAGTCAGTTTATTTGTTAAATTAATTACGGATTTTAGTGTGATTGACAGCACTGTATCACATGTCAGGTGGCGAACGAGGGCCCGGATCAGGTACTTATGCAGAAATCAACGCGGTCGTACGGACATCAGGGGAGCAGACATCGCACCCGCAGCAGAGACCGAGAGCGCAGCCGCGACAGAGAGACAGACAGAGAGAGAGACACCGACTGGCCCACAGAGAGAATACCTGACACACACTCTCAGGTACCACAACTTATTTACCATACTCTACCTATAATGTACCATACTTTACCACTATCAAATCTGCTTTACCATACTCTACCATGCTTTACCATACTGTACCTCCCTGACACCTGCCTTACATACTGTATCTCCCCGAAACCTACTTTACCATACTGTACCATAGTTGACCATACTCACACCTGCTTTACTATTCTGTACCTTACTTTAACACCCTCTCACGGCTTTACCATACTTTATCATACTTCACCACCCTTACCTGTTTTACCATATTTTACCATTCTTTGGCATCCTCACACTTTCTTTACCATACTTTACTGTACTTTACCATAGTGTTTTATACTTTGGCATGCTGCACCATACCTTACCACCCTTACCGGTCTGACCTTACTTTACCATTCTATAACACCATCACACCTGCTTTACCATACTGTACTAATATGCTGTTTCCTGTTTTGATAATCTCTCTCTCAGCCCCTGAAGTCCTTGCGGAAGCTTCTTCATCTCACCTCCTCGTCGTCCTCTAACCAGACCTCCTCAGACCTGCACTATCCTCTGCCGGCTCAGTCCTCCTCCAAAGGCGGGAGTTTCTCAGAGCCCCGCGGTCTCGCTGGCTCCGTGCAGGTCAAAGGTCGTCAGGCCGGGTATCCGGCTCCGGGCTCTCTGGAATCCACCTGGCACTCCACTGCTCTGGGTCGAGCCGAGGGAAACCCGTATCCCGACCAGCTGACCTCCAAACCAGGCCCGAACGGCTTCAGTCGCCATTTCCGTTCACGACTGCCAAACCTGAATGACCTTAAAGAGACGGCGCTGTAAATCTCACGAGGTGCCCCCTCGTGGACCGTTTCCTCTCGTATATTAAGTGTAGGTCTATGTGTCTGGATCTTTTTTATTTGATAGCACTCCTTATATTATTTATGTAAGTATTATATATTTTTGTCATCGGATAACTACGGTCGAAAATAAGATGATATTTCTGGATGTAAATGGAAATATTTAAATGTATAGCACTGTATGTGCAGGCTTTAGGTTCTACTCTGGTTATAGTATATATTATCTGCATAGGTACTCTTATATTTGCCTAAACAGGTCGAGCGATCGATGTATAGATGACAGTATTATCATTTATTTTCTAGTTATAGAATAAGACTATAGTAGAGAATGATCACTTTGTCTTTGAGTAATTTCTGTTTACAATTTAGCAAAATATTAAGATATTATGACTAACAGGAGCTAACGGTAAGATTGTGTGCCTGTGTGTGTGTGTGTGTGTGTGTGTGTGTGTGTGCATGCTGCCCAGATAGCACACGTGTTGTCTAGATGTTTGTGTTTTAACATCGTAAGAGTTAAAGATGCGAATTTAACATCCAATCGATCAAAATAAGATGAACAGCTCTAAAATGCTCAAACATGCGTGCGCTCTCTGGGTTTGCTTGAGTCTTTTGTAAGCCTTTTAAAAACCACAGCCAGTGAAATTTCTCAAGCCTTTTAAATGAAAAGTAAAGTAAAAACGTCCGATCATCGAGTACCAAATCTGACCAATCGTATGAAATGGTTGTGCCTGCACATGCTGGCCGTCCATATCCACTGCAAAAAAACAACAAAACCTTTTAAGAGAAGATAGAAAAGAAATGCGTTTTTTATTTTTGACGCCAGATTACTTTCTATGATATTTACTGTATGAGCGTCTCACCCTCAGGTCACGAGTTCTTTGAACACTGCAAATACAATTTTACATGCAATATCAGATGCAGAGGTTATTTAGAGTAAACGTTTCTGTTTAGGGAAATAGAGCCAGTGTGTGTGTATGTAAGGAAAATAAATATAAAAAAAAATGTATGCAATACGTTATTTAACCGGATAATCCTTCTAAATAAAGAACATGTTTCTCTAGAGAGGAGGCGTGTATGTGCTCTATGATTCATACACCAGTTGGGTACCAGAGATGTCAAAGACCAGGAGCTCCTGGAAAGATGCAGGGCATCAGCGATATGCATCTCATTATTCTCAGATATAATTCATTCCTCAAATCATGTTCAGAATATTGTCAAACAATTAACATTAACCATGAATAATCCGATATGTCGTTACATCGTCTCTGTGCTCCACGTGTCTGTTATGTAAAGGCTGTGCAATAGTTTTAATATTTGTTGATTTTTTTCCAGTGTCATAATAGAATATTGTGATGGATGATGTACAGTCTTCAGACTCGAGAGAGAAGATCATTCAAATAACCATATGATTATCTGTTTATTTCAATAAAACTCTGTTAGAAAAGTATTTTGCATTTTGATTTGTGGTTCCACCGTTGTTATTCACTCATGCACTATTAAAGTTTGAAAAAAAATCTCTCAGTTCAGCAAACATTTGGTAATGACTCTCCATATTAATAATCGCACAACATCAGAACAGATTCTGACACGGCATAGGAATTGTGAACAAACCTGCAAGACTTACGTTAACATCATTTTGATTCGGTTCTCTGTACGTTATTACAAACAACAGGAAGGTTTATGGTCATATGTCAGAGAAACAAATTCATCTAAACTTGATGAAAGTTTTTTTAGTGACATATCTTCTCCAATGTGCTTGTCGGCGAGTATGAAACAGTTTCACTTGTGTATGAAACAAAAGTCCACAAGACATCAAAACTAATTCTATTTTACTTTATTCATACAAATCTCTGCTCTTATCGTGAAACTTTCATGGTTTGTTTGAATATTCACATTTCTGTTTTCAACACTTCTCTTGTAAATGAACGTTCATTTGAATAGAAGCAAATGACAGCTTTATAAAGAGGGGTTCACACTAGAATACTTGAGCTTCAGCTTTGTGAGGTGTTTCAGGAGGAGAGTAAACTCGTGTTCGGTTTCGTGTCGTCTGAATGTTTGAGGTGCAGTCATCCAGTCAAAAGAGGGATTTATTAGATAATATTAGATTTACATTTCTATCTCTGGTGAATACAGATGTGCTGACATCACAGTTTTACAGGATCTGCTAATCATAATTCTGTCATGTCGATGGGTCACATTTTTTTAAATAGCCTACATTTACAGAGACCATCAGTTTTCTAAATGTGTGACGTTTACATCTGTGACACACAGTCACGCTGAATACAACACATGAAATTAATTCAGTTTTATTTCAGAAAAAATATTTTTTTTCTTGATTCAGTGACATCTTTGAAGCAACCAATAACAACACATTTAATAAACGCAGCCACTTCTATACAGACTTTGTTTTTCTTTTTTGAGCTCAAAACTGATTATTTACACATAAGCTATGGTTATTAGTTTTTCACTGATAAGAGAAAAGTTTTCCGTTGTATTTATGTAATAGAGATGCCCAATTCATCCAGTCAGATGCATCTGTTCATGCACAAGAGCAGTTCCAGGCGTATGGCGATGCGTGTGTGCCATCCCAGAGGCAGGACCCGGAGGTACCGCGCCACAATTGGCGGCCGCAGGAGATTCTGCACCGTGGAGGAGCGATCCGTGTTTCCATAAAACACCTGACGGATAAACACAGACAGAAGTCAAGAAGGTAAAACGGCATCGCATTGCTGGGGCTCATGTGGCCGTAATACAATATTTCATCCAAAACCAGTGAGCATCAATTCTCCAAACTAAAATTGATTTCATTCTGTTGTTTGAAAGTATGGGACCTTGCAACAGTAACCAAGATTATCTGGACACTAGGAAAACAGTTTCGTTTTAGTTTATTGACGTTTTAGTAATACTTTTAGTATTATAGCTTTTCATATTCATTTTATTTACTCGTTAGTTTCTGTTTATTTCCATATTTTATTCTTTTATTTCAATTTTTCGCTTAGGGAACATTTTTATTTTTGTTTTTTCATATAGTACAATGTTTTTTTTACTTCAGTAGTGTTAAAGTCCCAGTGAAATTAAAAATAGTAAGTTTATCAGTGCGGGTCATTTTCTTTTAAAAACCGTGTGCCCTCATAATCTTCAGTTAAAATCAGAAAATGCACTTCCGACCTGTTGTGACTAACCATCTAAGATGACATAGACATTAGACTGAGAACGATGATTAAAACCGGAACAAATATAAAAGTTCTAGATTCAGAGATTCTGTACTTTTTCCAAGATGTGTAACACCTGCTGTACAAGCATCGATTGGTGTAATAGTTCATCTTTTGCATGTAACCGTTGATTTAAATGACGAAATAACTCGTCGGTGGCGGGGAAAGAGTTAATAGTTTTAGTTAATAATAAAAACGCCTGGTATCAAGAAGAATCTTCATCATTTAAATTAAAAAGTGTGAGAAGTCATTCCTTCCTGAACTTTCTCATTCAGTCCGAGTTTATGGTCTTAATTGTGAATCATGTGAAATCGTGTGTGATGTCATTGTCACCCGGTTATTTCCGTTCTGGTCTTTGTAATAGATCCAGTTGAGGTTGTCGTGGGTTCTGTACTGCAGACTGTATTTGGTGGTCCATTCGTCAGCATCACAGCGTCCCTGAGTGAGGACTCCCGACACCACACGCGCCTCCTGAAGATCCACCTGAAGCCACTGACTGGTGTCCTGAAATTTGGACAGCCATGCGCACCTGACGGACACATGACAGAAACATGAGAGACAGATCGTCTCGGTGTCCTCTAATATTCTAAACGATGATGTGATAAAACAGGTGCACTCTTAACGGATAGTTCACCCAATTATTTTATGGATTTTAGTCGTTCAGGTGATGATCATTGATCAATTTTGTCATGTTGGTTATGGAAGTTAAGACTGATAGAGACACTAACACACCAGCATCAGCTCTTGTTGAGTGATTTGTTGATCAGATTGTTCCGGGACACTTACCCAAATCCCTGGCCGTTCAGTCTGGCCTTATTCGGAGTCCAGGAGGAGAACCAGCCCACATATTGATCCAGATTGGAGCATGTGATCTGTTCCGCACGCACAGATCCCGCCTCGAACCCCAGCGGTTTGTGATAAGGACACTCTGATGAGAAAAGAGGAACATGTGAGATGTGTTCATCTCGTGTGTGGTCAGGTTTGGCAGGAGAAGAGCACTATTTCAGGATCTTTAATCTGAGCATTCCTGCTTTAGTCATGAGATTATCTGCAGGTGTCCACACACACACACACACACACACACAATGACCTCTCGCTGGTTTCTCTCTCTTCCTCATGGTAACACATAGCTTTCTCTTCCAGGATGAAGTCTGATAAAGTCCATGTGTCAGTGGTTTAATTTATGCATCATGATTGATCAGGAATTGCGTAATTACAGTAAAGCCACTTGGCTAGATGCCCTGAATCATCTCTCTCTCACTAACCCGGCATGCAGTCCAGGTAAGGGCTGAGTGTTGGTGGGGTGGTGCTGATGGAGGTGGTAGGTGGAATGCCGGTGGGTCGAGATTGCTGACAGTCACAGCTGCAGCCCGTCTGTGATTGGTTGTCCTTTGGATTCATGTCGTCCTCATCATCATAAGGCCACGGTATCTCTGACTCCTGACACACACACACATATGACATTCAAATAATCACACACACACACACACACACATACACACACACACACACACACACGTGTACTGTACTCACCACCTGAGTGTTGACCTTAATGAAAACTGTCCCACAAATCAAAGAAAAACAGAAAACAATTACAAAACAGTATCAAGAACCGATTGTCTACTTATCTAACTAGATTCTCTTTCGTCTTAATAAGATCAGTTAACAATCTACAAACAATTTAATTTTCTAAAAGCATATGATTATGTAGAACCAGTCCACCACTTAAAGAAAGCCTGTCGAAGATCAAAAAATAACCACAGACTGACTGTGTGTCCAGAAGATGCAAATAAAAACACAAACACACAATTTGACACACATTCTGTACCTTGAGCTAGAAGCAGCAGTAACACGTTCACAATCTTAGGGTCCATCGTGTTGATCAGATCTGAAGCGACAGAGAGCAGCAGCACTCAGTGTGCTCTGGATTACTGTAATCCACTGTACTATACATCCAATAATAATCCTGATCTCTCCCGTCGATCAGCCTTTGGATCTGTACCAGAGGATTTTTTTGTTTTATTTAAAGAACAGCAGAAGTTTCTCTACTTCATTGTCTTAAATGTATCTTTGAGTATTGATGTAAAGTTACTCCTCATTGAAAATGACATGGATACATGTTTATGAAACCATGAATTCTGTCAGGATAATTAATTTGTAGCATGATCGAAGTATCGCGAGAGCGCATCGAAAGCTAATTGGGAGAAACGAACTGTAATCAACCAGAAACGTTTCAGCTGTGCTGAGATCAGCAAACACAATAAAATGTTCAGGTGATTGTGAACTCTGTTTTATAGGACTGGAAGCGCTCTCAGTCACCTTTGTTTGCACAATACAGTTTGGGGTTTACTGTAAAGAGCGTTAAACATGAAAACAACATCTGACAGAACGCCGAAACCACAGAAGAAACGCAGAAGTGTTGGGATGCGCAAGAAAAGCACTGCTGCGTACTCTGCCTACATCTATAAGATCGAAAAGGTAAACGCAGTGTTTGCTGTTGACTTCTTGGTTTCATTGTTAAATTGCCGATTGAATGCCAGCATTAGCTTCCTAAATTATTTTTGGATTTTTACTTTAGTTCAGCACAACGGATACAGTCTCTGTGATGCGCCTGTTACCTGACGCGCATGCGCAGGTGGGATCAGAAGCTGCGCGGCTTTCCAAGTTTAACCGGAAGCGCATTATCACGCAACGTGAGCTCCACGCCGCCGCTGTGCGCGTGCTTCAAGACAAACGCACGTGACCCCTTGGGGTTTTAATTCTGCCTTTTAGTCCTGACTCCTGTAAATAAGATTTAAATAAAGATCGTGTTTTTTTTAAGGCTTTCCGGGCTTCTGTGTAAATTTCAGAATATCGTGTCAATGTGATTTTCTTTAGTTTAATTAAGTTCATACGCTTAAAGGTCATGTATATCTTCACTACCTGAGTAAATATTCATTCTGTTAGTTTTCGTTTTGTGAATTTGAATCATTTTGACAGTCGATTAAACTTAAAACTAAGTCACTAGATGGCGCTGTAGCATTTGGTTGTGATTTATGTAGATTTGTTTTTAATCATTTTTTTAAAGATCTGTGCAGCTGAGGTGTGTCACCCAGGTCTAGTTGAATTCTCTTAAAAAATCATTCCTATCATATTTTAAATTGGACCAAACTTTTAAGTGTAATCGGGTAGTTGACAACGCCTTTTAGAACCATATGTTTTTATGCACTTTTTAGTGACCTTGGCATTTGTCACATCAAAATTAGTAATATAAAATAACACTTGCACATATGCATATTTTGTATTACCGGAACTACTTTTATATATTTTTAAAACAGGAAATTTATATGAATAATGTGCGTTTTATACTTGTGATTGTTTAATGTGAATATGGGTTTGTTCATCACATAAGCAACTAGATCTAAACGTCATATGTTAACCAAACTCCTTCAACATGACACTTAATTTTCACATTAAAATTAGACCCGTTTGTGTCAATCCAGACATATGGGGGCCCTATGCAAACCTTTGTGAGGGGCCCTTGTCATAATAATTGAAATCAGATGTTATAGAATGATAACTGTAAACTTTAAGAAATAAAAGCACTGCATGATGTCCGAGTGTCACAATTAATCAATAAATTGAGTATTAAAAGATAATTTTCCCTGTACAGTTTGTAACCGAACACTGCAGAAAGTTGAATCTGCGTCTTGTTAACATTAAAGTGTCTGATTCGGTAAGTGGTGGTGCAGAGGCCATACGCCACTTGCATAGTTTTTTTATTTGTTTTATTCATCAATAGGGGAAATTACCAGAGGTGGACTGTAACGAAGTACATTTACCTGAGTACTGTACTTGAGTATTATTTTTTCTGAGTACTTGTACTTTAACTTCACTACATTTGAAACACAAATATCATACTTTTTACTCCACTACATTTTTAAAAAGGTCAAAGTAGAAAATGCTTTCTAAGCAGAGGGTTTTCCTGTGTGCTCAATTTATCTGGCTTGTTGCCAAGTATTTCAGTTTTTCTAAGGTCGCCGTTTTCCGGTGTTATGCCTAATTTGCACCCCTTGCCAGATTACGACTCCCCTCATAGATTTTGATGGGGATTTGCTAATCCTAACCCCTCCCCCACACCCAACCCTAACACCTAATGTTAGTGGGCAATAGGGGAGTCGTAATCTGACAGGGACTCCAAATTCGGCACAACACCGGCAAGCTTTGAATGGCCATTTGGCAGATTTTTTTTTTACGCAAATCTGGCAACTCAGGGATCTTCCACGTTAAACTAGTGTAAATTTAGGCGCTGCTACACTGTTGATAGAAACGAAAAATAAAAAACGAAAAAGAAATATGTTAAAGAGTGGTGTAATCCTCTGTGGGATACGATCAGTCAAAGATTTTAGAAACATCGCTTAACGGTAAATAAGCATCACATACTATGTCTATGTCACATGTCTATGTGATGGATTCTATTGTGGGATGGTAAATCCTATTGGAATAAAACCCAAAACACACTAAAAGAGGAATTTAATTAAAAAATGCATTGTTTTTTTTCAGCAGGGATGGTATTTGCAGTAAAACCACAGCAACTATAAATATGTTTCATTATACTAGCTTTAGTTGTGTTTGTAGTCAATTATAGTAATATGGCTTTTACACTTTACTATTTACAAGAACCATACTACTTATTGGTAAATTGCTGCTAAAACTGGTAAAGGGAACATACAGAATAAAAAAAAACACTGCTCATTAATACATATAGGCCTGGGGGGCTAATTTGAATAATTAGGATAAATGATGATAAGGGATTATATCTAAACTAAACGTATATGTGCTACTCATATAACGCTTTTAAAGGAGTTGCTCACTGCAAAATTTGCCACCATTGACTTTCCATAGTAGGAATAAAAATGACTATGGAAAGTCAATGGGGGCGTAAACCACTCCTTTAATACAACTGATCCTGTGAGCTACTCAGTGTATTCAGTAGGTTGCTTCAGAGGCATAAGGTATACGACAATAAAACAATGAACAACTGACATAAAGGAAATTTACTTTCAATACTTGAGTACTTTTACTCCAGAATCATTCTTAACAACTTTTACTTGTAATGGAGTAATATTTGACCAGTAGTAACCTTACTTTCACTCAAGTTAGGAACTTGTGTACTTCGTCCACCTCTGGAAATTACAATATGTAAAAGTACAGATACAGTACATAATTGCACAATGCAAATAACCGAGACAAAAAACACAGCAGTTGTACATCTAAAACATTAAGAATTGTATCCAGTAGCCGAGATGTCTTAACAGCTTTGCTTTAAACAATTTGCTATTGTTCTGTATATATATTAAAGAATCATAAAAAATCTGTAAAAAAATATATGAATATGGTATTATCAAGTAGAATAATAATTTAACTATATCTATTTCCGATGAACCAGTCTCACAATCCAAAAAGATCATTTTGTAAGTTATGTTAATAAACTTGCTAAACGTCTTGAAGATCAATAAAGAGATCCTACACCAAACAATCTTTGAAAAATGAAAGATAAATATACAATTGTTTCAGACTTTTCTTTACAAAAACAACAGACGCAATTTGCGTAGTTTGCGTAAAGGAAGGATCGGTTCTGGTTTTCTGTCTTTCCACCTTAAATCTCATGACAATCACCCTTCTAACAACACTGAGGCAGGTGTGTCTTTAAAGCTGACTGACTCACAAAACAACCAATAACACCCGTATGTTCTGAATAGAGGCGGGAATAACGGTATTTTCCAACCAATGAGAGACCTACGGGCTGACACTCCGACCAATAGCGATTACGTCGTCAGCTAACGCTGTTTCACATCTTATTTTTGTACACAAGAGCCGAGGAGACGCAGACGCTGTGAATCACTGTGAATCACGAACTCATGTGAATTAATTCATTCATCGATCATTTACAATCGGATCTCTTCAGGAAGGTACGTCATGTTATATCATTTCTGACTGAAGGTCAGTGCGTTTAATGTTTAAATGCTTTGCGCGTCATGCATTAAGAGATCACGCGCGTCACCTGCTGTAAGTTAAATTCGTGCATTCACAAGTGTGTTTATATATTTGATTTTTGACATGTGTTGAGTATATTTTACCTGACCAGAGATGTTCAAATTTACGGGTCACTCTAAAGAAAATAGTTTGTCAGTTGTGGTTAAGCTCAGGATTTTTATTCACCATTATCTACGCACAAAGCAGATCCTGTGTCAGTAAATGAGTCTATTATCTCATCACAGTTCTTTATTCTAGGAGACTTGTATGCAGGGTTGAGGGTCATTGTGTCTACAGTCAGATGATCTGTATTCATGTATTAAGGGGTTTGATTTAATAGCACATGTATGATCTTTAGCTCTGTCACCACCACACATCATGTCTGCTGGACTTCTTCTGTTAATCCTCTAAGACAGGGGTTTTCACATGGTTCTGTGCCAGGGACCACCATTCTGATTACCAAGTAATCGGCGGCCCACTATTGTGTGTGTGTGTGTGTGTGTGTGTGTGTGTACCAGGGTTGCCAGGTCCAAGAAATAAATTTTAAATATATGCCCATAACCCCTCAAAACCCGCCCAAAAGGAATGAAAACTAGCCCAATTTTTTCCCTGTGTTAACAACTCCCTAAAATCGTTTCTATTGCCATATTTGTTTATCTGAATGGTTTTCTGGGTATTGTATATATCGTTTTGTTCTGTTGAACACAAAATACGTTTTGGGATATTTAGGGCAGCAAACAATTCTGGGTCATGTTTGACTACCATTAATATTTTTCTGCTATGGTAGTCAATGATGCCAAACAATTTTCAGCAGCTAAGATTCTACCAAATATCTTTGTGTTCAACCGGACAAATAATTGTATACAGGTTTGAAACAACTAGAGTAATTCATAACAGAATTTACATTTTTGGGTGGAGTTTCCCTTTAAAAATATCCCACATCTGCCACGCACGCAAATGGACGAGAAACATGTTTTCTCTTCATAAGACATTCAGAAACTTGCTTAAGAAATAAGGATGGTTACATTTACTGCATAATATATAATGTGTACAAGCACGTCAATGTTTTAGTTGTTGTAGACTGCGTATAGCGCGGCTCAAACGTGATATTTGGCAGCCGGGAGAATCAAGTGTTGTACACTCATGTGTGATTTCTTTCATTGTGTAACGTGACATTCACCTGATGAAACATTAATAAAAACATCATTCTGATGCACTGTGTCTAATACCACCGCTAATTTCTCCTCTTCGGTTGAGATGAGCTCCCGCGTTCCTCCCTGTACTGTAGCCTGTCTGTCAGACTCGTTCTCCACACTTTTGAGACCGGGCCGGTCCTGGAGTTGCCAGGTATTCATTCGGAGTTTGAATACACAATGAGAAACGCATCAGTTATCATTTATCCTTAGAATATAAATAAACATTTTGGCGGCCGCAGTACATTATGAAAGTAGCCCACAAACTCGCAAACCGCGGCTCCATAATTTTTCCCGCAACTGCATTCTCAAAATAGCCCAATTGTGCGGGAAAACCGCGACCCTGGCAACACTGGTATGGACGTACATGTACGTATATGACGTTTCTAACAACGTTAGCAAAGCATAAGATAGACCTGATAGGTGCAAAGCAAGCCTATCCTGTGTCAGTTTGAATCTCAACTCACACTCAAATTATTTTAAATATTTTCATTAAATTTAGTATTCACACCAATGCGCAAATATTCTGGAAATGTTTGGAAAAATAACTTATGGAAAAAAAGCGATTTTAATAGTGAAATTAGGTAGGCTGGAATGCATGTCACGGACCACATGCAATGCCGCCGCGGACCACCAGGGGGCCGCGGACCACCGGTTGAAAACCCCTGCTCTAAGAGAAGAACCCTCCGATGTCTGATCTCTGATCAGTGTTGTCTGTCCCCGCAGATGCAGTTCATGTTGTTATTCAGCAGACAGGGAAAGCTCCGGCTGCAGAAGTGGTACGTGCCGCTGTCCGATAAGGAGAAGAAGAAAATCACCCGTGAGCTGGTGCAGACCGTTCTGGCCCGGAAGCCCAAGATGTGCAGTTTTCTGGAGTGGAGAGACCTGAAAATCGTCTATAAAAGGTCAGCACAGAGTTCTGATTCAGGGAAGTTTGGTGTTATTTTACTTTTTTCTCCAAAATTGAAAAACGTATCCCAAAATGCAGAGACCGGGCAACTTTAGTTTTATTTTTTACGTAAGACAGACATATGTTGGATCTCCATGTGTAGGCACACATTTAACATTACATTAACATCTGGGCCTATGCATTTGGCAGATGCTTAAAGGGGAGGTATGACACAACTAAAACGAACATTATGGTTTTTTTTTTAGATGTAATGGAATGTGTAAACAAGATTTAAGGTTAAAAAACGCTGTATTTTCCACATACCGTGCATGTTTGTATCTACTCTTTGCCACGTCTCTCTGAAACAAGATAATTATTTGCAAAGCTCATGGCTGAAAAGCGAGATGTGCTATGATTGGCCGGTTAACCAGTTCGTAGTGATGGTTGAATACTTAAATCGTGTGACGCCTCTTACCATACTTGAAACATCAGGTTCCTCTTCAATTGTACTGACAGGTACACCACCTTACTTGCTTATACATTTGGGCGGTTTTAGTCAAATCAGAGCACCAACTGATGTAGATTTGTGGGTGAGCAATCGCTTTTGGAAAGAATGCATCTTTTGTGTTCTGACACCTAATTTTTAGCAATTTTACGTGTCTAATACAGGCATGGGCAACTTATAACACACCAAAGACACAGAGAAACACGTATATTTGACCCCTTTGAAGTCCCTGTGAAATGGAATTTTAGATTGTTTTCTACATTCGTATTCTGACACATTTCAGAGTGAAAAGGAATTTCAAAGGAGAAAATTAGTGCTTGACTTGGCGTGGTTTACATTTTTCACTGCGAACTGATTGGATGTGTAAAAGCAGCTGTTGCATTGATTTTGAAATGAAACTGGCAGGAATTAACAGATGCTCTGCCCAATCCGTTTTATTTACGTCATCGAAGATGGATAGTCACTACAGTACAGAAGTGCATTTTCAGGTGCATTTTAAAGATTATGAGGTTACATTTATTTAAAAAAGAAAATGACCTAAATTGGTAAGCTATTTTTTTATAAACACTGCAATATTACATGAAAAAATAAAATTTATAATTTTAAATTTCTCTTGGACTTCCAAATCCAAAGCAATTGACAGCACATTCAAATCTCCATAAGTAAGTGTGTTCTCAGTAAGATTTTTTTTAATAGCATGTCCCAAATAATAGTACAATGAATTTAATCCATATGAACAGAGGCGGTAGTTAATCCTGGTACAGCCATGTTTTCTTACCGTGTGCTCAAGTGTCATCAACTTTTAATATGAAGTGCATGCAAACTGACCCGAGAGCGGGGATCATGTGTTTAATCTGGTTTAAGTGTGATTTATTTCTAGAATAGAAATGTTAGTGAGTTTGACCGGTTTGTTCATATGTGCTTAGAATAACTTTGTTCCCGGATGTCTTTAAATATTAGCCGAGCGTTAGTTTAATAAGCACTTCCTACCTTTTGAAAAAAGACTGTATATGCTGGCTTGGTATGTTTTGGTGCTGGTTTAAGATGGTCATGTGCTGGTCCTTAGCTGGTTTAAGCTGGTCGAACCAGCATTAAAACATACTAACCCAGCATATACTGGTTTTGTCAACAGCGCTGACCGCATTAAAACATTTTAAATACATTTTTAAGCACAAGGTATTCTTATGCTGGAAAGCATTAAGGTTAAATATCTAGGTTAACATCTTTTTTATCTAGACTAAAATTGCTTAGTTTGTAAAAAATGTCTCTGAATGTTAGCTGAATGGTTTGACTACCTGCATTGTAAAATAACTGAAAATAAGGCTGAAAATTTAGTATAAACTCTAAAGTATAAAAATGCTAAGTAAAAGAGATTAAGTATTAAAGTCTAAAAAATGTGTCACACTGAGCTGGAGTTAAGATGATTTCATGCTTAGCTGGTTTATGGGCACATTATAATGAACAAGAATGTGATTGGTTGAGGTATTTGTTGAGCGCTGATGAACGTGACCTGATTTCCGGGGCCAAATGAGGCCGTCGGTACAGATTTTGTAATGTCTGTGGGTTTCCTCACAGAAGCGTGAGATCGGGATGAAAGCTTTTGTTCTGTCTGATGGGCACGAGATGATGTTTCCATGGCAGCAGAATCAGGCTGGGGGGACAGACATGGTGACCTGGAAGATGACACGCACACAAACACACATCTATCATGTCTTCAGTGTAACACATGCAGAGATTTTCAATGTTTTTAAGCATCTGTCAAACACGTCTGATTGCTTAGAATGTAATTGTTTTTGTGGTAGTTTTGTGATGTGGTATTGTGTTGTTGGAATGTGCACTGTTAGGTGATTGTTCTTCTGCCTGGTTTGTATTCAGCGGTGTGAGTGGTTATGCGGCAACACTTTCCTGAATCAACACGGTTTATTCTTTACTTTGTTTCTCTGTCATATCAGCATCTGAAGGATTTTTATGTCTCTTCTCTTCTGTTCTTAATTTCTTTTTATCGTGATTTCTACAGTCCTTCAGGGTTTAAAGGCTGCTGAAGAGCGAAAGCAGAAACACACACACACACACACACACACACACACAGATAATAATATCTTTATTAGCTTTCATAGACGGTGTGATTTTCATGTGAAGATAATGATGATTATGTTGTCCTGCTGTCTTTCAGTACTTGCACAATATTTCGCCTTCATTTCAAAACACAAAATGAATACAGAAATGACTAATAATATTAACATGATGTTGTTAACATTTTTTTTTAAGGGACCAAATTATTTTTGTTATGTTTGAAGAGAAGTTCAACATGTCAACCCTGTTACCCATATCACAGTTGTGTTCCATTATATTATCTTTAAAATAATCATCATATACAGTACTCACATGTAATTTTTTTAACGTATATTAAATGACTTATTTACTGGTTTCTAATAGGTTTTTAAGTGGACAGAATGATTATATTTATTTGATGTTGAATAGCTTTTTCTCATGTTTTTTATCACCTACTGTACTTTGTTCTATGTTGACTTTATTCAGCTCACAGTTGTAGTTTTCTGTAATGTTGATAAAAACAACAACGGATGGATCAAGTGAGGTCTTGTTAAATGAAATTAAAAACGCACGTTCCTGCAGTATGTTTGATAGAACTGAACAATTCATGGGTCAACTGTCTACAAACATTAAACATGTTTTTAATTTAAGGACCCCAAGTCAAAAAGTTTGGCATATTTTTGGTTAACCAGCTGACTTTTAATGAACTGATGATCTGTTTCATTGTTTTCCTGATCTTTGTAAGTTGCTTTCATACAAGCATCTGCTAACATACAAGCATCCCACTGCTTTTTGGATGGGTTAAATGATGAGCACAAATTCAGATTATGGAAGACCATCACTTTATTAATTAATTAAATTCTGAAATTTACGGGAAAATTGAATCTTAATGTGATTGAGTTCTTAGTGTTCTAAAGAAAAGAATTATATGAAAAAAATCCTCTAATATATATGTATATATGACTGGCTGATTTCTGCATTATGTTTTTGCAGTTTTGTTGCCGATACGCCTGTTTGCATTGTGAACATTGGAGTATGCTATACAGTGTAGTAGTATGTCACAATTGTTCATGTGATTCACAGTATTGTTATTAACGCAAACGTTTGCTTTGTGTTGTGACAGATACGCCAGTCTATATTTCTGCTGTGCCATCGAGGACCAGGACAATGAGTTGATTACTCTGGAGATCATCCATCGATACGTCGAACTGCTGGATAAATACTTTGGCAGTGTAAGTTACTATTGATAAAGCCTCACTGAAAAAAAGAACTTGCAGAACTTATTTAAAAATATTCATGCAAATAGTTTAGAGGATTTTATTAAGTACAATTTGCTACCATAATTCAAGTGCAATGTACTAATCAGAATAAAGTGAATTCTACTTATTAAATACATTTAATATTTGGTAAGATGTAAAGGAAATATTACTAAAATCAAATAAAAGAAAAAGGATTACGTTGAACAAAAACATGTTTCTAACTCAAGCTTTAGGGTTATCTCGCGGTCATATTGAAATATATAATTTTTTAAATCATAAGAGGTCAAGTGAGAAGTGAGAACTTAGAAATAATACCAAAACTCTCCTAAATATCCTGAAAGATAAATCAACAAAAAACACAAACAAGTGTTTCTTTTTCCTGAAAAATACTTAAAATGACAGTTAATCTGGAAAATGAATCTCCTAATGCAGTCAGATGCAAAGCATGCTGGGAACTACATATCAACTGGCAAGGTAATTATATCTACAAAATTATTTGTGTAGTCTTGACACAAAAAAATAAGGTCAATCTCACCCATTTAAATTGGTGTAACATAATAAAATTGAATTGAATCTAGTTAAATTTACTCAAAGAAACCAATTAAAAACCTAACAAGCAAAGATTTTATTACCAGGATTTGTTATAAGATTTGTTTTTAATATTATTATTTTCTGTTAAAAACAGGAACATATTTTTTTGGTACATTCTAATAATTTCTTTTCATTAAATCTACTAAGGCACCATTATATTTTTCTCTCTGTGTGTGTGTGTGTGTGTGTGTATGTATGTTTGTGTATATATATACAGTTGCGGAAAAAATAAAGAGACGATTCCAAATTTTCATTTCAAATCATCGTTTCTGGATGTATTGTGGTCATTCCAGTCCAGTGTCTGTTGAATTTCAACAAAATCCAACCTCAGGAGTGACGAAATAGTACATTTTAAAATCAGTAAAACGTTCTCTGAAATAGTCTGTTATTTTTGTACACCGTATACAGGTGTAACAAACACACTGAATGTTGTTCTCCATCTCAGGTGTGTGAGCTGGATATCATCTTTAATTTTGAGAAGGCTTATTTTATCCTGGATGAGTTCCTGTTGGGCGGCGAGGCGCAGGAGACCTCCAAGAAGAACGTGCTGAAAGCCATCGAGCAGGCGGATCTCCTGCAGGAGGTAAGTGTGACCTGCTAAAATCAAAGCAAAATTATTATCCAGAATACGAGCGTCTGTTTTTTTTTTTAAAGAAATCGCTTCTTTGTTAGAACTGCAAGAAGCGGCATCGTTTGAATATCGTGTCATCCTTGTACATTACACACCATACTGTACGCGAATGCAAACACAGAAGCATGTTAAATGTGTTGTATGTCATGTGTGATCCTGCGTTCATGAAACTGTCTGATGTTAAGAGCTTGATGGGTTTATAACAACAGCAGCAGTTACTGAAGAACACACAGAACAACACGTCTGTAATGTGCTGACCAGCATTCTGGCTTCAGGGCTTTTGTTCTGATTCTCTGAAATGTAGAAATCCCTCCGGACATACACTATGGGAAAGTGTGTGTGTGTGTGTGTTTCCCAGCCTCCCAGGTCCTAGTAAAACAAAACGCTTCTTTGTTCATGTCAGCAGAGGAATTAAGTTTTACTCGCAATATTCCTCAGCTCATGGACTCTGATATTTGTTCAGATCTAACTGAAGGGTTTCATCGTTGATGTTGAGATATTGTTTATTGTTATTCACCGGTGTATGGACTTCTGAAAGTCCATCATGTTCATCTTTATGTCTCATCGTGTGGTTTGTTGAGGTCTGCTTTACTTTTGTTGATGATTCAACAGTGGATTATATCGAATAGATGTTTATTTGTTGTATAGCGTTTAATTCTTACATTTCCTCTAAACACAGAATATACAATGGCTGCGTACGAAATTGCATACTATGACAGTACATACTGAATTTAAATAAGTGCCTTCCTGTCATGTTTTATGGTCATGTGAACCCAAATGCTCTTTGACCTATGACATATTAACAACAACCTACTCGTGGGCGTTGATAAAAACATTGAAAATGTATTTATTGACACTTACATTAAAAACGGACGTCCGCCCTAAAGTTTTACTATTCATGACTCATACTCATTTTCGCCTACTATAAAGTATGGAAGTAGATGATTTCGGACGCAGCCAATCACTTCCGTGTCTGTCGTGCAGCATTGTTCAATGTTAGTGCTGAAGAAAAATGCAATATGAATAAATGAAAACCAACACTAGCCTAGGTCAAACGCACAAGTATAAACTGAGCTTAACGCACCAAAGACACAGAAAAACACATGTTTGCACCATACGACCCCTTTAAAATCTGAAAATTATACAACCAACATGCAGGTTTCTCTTTGCATCCTTCAAAACGTTGTGTGCGACTGAAGCATACACCTAATAAATCAATATTCATTTGCGGAAATTGTGATATGCAAATTTGAGATTTTCAATCCATCTTGCAGCCCTGTTTAACATAAACATACTTCATCTGAGGTGTTCCACTGTCTGACATCTTTAATGTCTTTATTTTCTCTCTTTCTTACTCGTTTCCCACCCGACTGTTGTGTTGTGATTTACAGAATCTAGATTTTCCGATCCGTCTGCTTCCAGGTATGATTTATAGATTATTGATTAGGAAACCCACATCAGTCTGTAGCTTTAGTTATTATTTCTGAATCCAAGCCCAGAGTTTGTGTTCCCAAATCCAAACCCCTTCATGAGACAGGGACTTATTCATCTCACCAAACCTGTCAAGAACATGTCCGGTTCAGCCAGAAATCCAAAGAAAAATCTCTTATTTTTGTGTAATGATAATGAAGCCTATTTTAGGGCCGTCATATCTGCTTGAGAATTAAATGAATATAAATAATAATCATAAAATGATGAAATAATAATCTTTTGATCTCAGACGTGTTCTTGAGATTCACCCGCTTAGTTACTAATGAACGTGAGCTGGTTAGTTGTTTCTGTATTTCAGTCTATGGTCAGAAATGAAATGTCAAGGTATAAAGGCTCCGGGAATGCATGAGGTTTGACGTGTCTGTCAGAAGAAAGGTAGAAGAAAGGTAGAATTCAAGTGGATTTAGAGATTCTCTTCAAATGAAAGAGAGTGCATTTAACACTACACGTCTCAGAAGATTCACGGTCTCATCTGACGTGACCTAAATGTGCAGTTGACTGACGTTGCATTCGTCTCTGTTCTGCGTTTCACTGTGAGATCTGAAGAGATGTGCATCAGGTTTAATGTCACAGAGAGATTTTGGAAGATTCACATGCGCTATGAAGTCTTGGCTCTGTGTTTCAGTTTAATGAGGATGTTTTATTATCAGGTTTGCTGCTGGCTTTATGTTGTTTGTGTTTCTTTATATTGTTCGTTCTTACGAAATGTGTCGGTCAGTCGTGTGTCATGTAAAAAACTACTTTTATATTGTGACATTGCGTACGTTTTTGGCTTTATTATGGAACTTTTTCTAAAAACAGCTACTTTATTATTTTTTATAAAAGTCATATTTAATATCAGCAATATTATGACAATAGTTTTGGATTACAGAACAAATCAAAAAGGATATGTATACATAAATATTTTGTTTGTATACTTAAATTATTGTATACTTAATTTCTATATTTTAGTACATTTTTGGTGGCTCCTGTAAAATCAGCATAAACAATCCTAAACCTAAACATTTATGTGACAGTCGATTTTAGTTATTCGGAGCTACACCAATCCTCCTATTGTTATATTGTATTATTATTCGTGGTGATTGTTGACCTCAGGTACTTTATTGAATGTGTACCTAAATAAATTCCACTCTAGATCATAATTTTTCCCAACATTGGATATAATAAAATGAATAATATATCCATTGAATCCACACTGATATCGTTTTATAGAACGGGGCTTTTTGATTGGCTGGTGTTTTCGTTCGTAGAGCCAGACTGAAGACTGGGGAGGTTTGGCCAATGAGGAGATCTTATAAGAGTCCCGTCTACTCTGTCAGCTTATTGGTAAATGGTGTGATTTGCCTGTTTGTGATTGGGCATGATGACGCTTGCTCTGATTGGAGGACATGTGGTGATGTGAGCGGGTGCCTTTGAACTCTTGACCTTTGCCCGGAAGCACATTCCTAAGATTTAGGCTGCATCCCAATTCACATACTTAATACTTCACGCTTAAAGTATGAACTTCTGATAAGAGAGTCAGTAGTGTGTAGTAAGACATCACAACAACGCATTGTGTTTGCCTGTTTATTTAACATCTGCATGTTGACTTATTTTGCTTTGGACATTTTAAAACTATACAACAGCTGCTTTCCACCTATTTTTCTATAATTTTCTACTATGTTTATGTACGCAAGGGCTTGTGGGTCATTTAAGTCCAGAATGCATTCACAGATGCACACTTGACATGTTTTATAATGAACTCTTTTGTGATGTTAATCTGGCATACTGCACTGCAGTCCGTGTGCAAATTGGGATGTAGCATCTGTCTTAAAGGGACAGTTCAATCATAAATCCAACTGATTACTTAATAAACATCGAAGCAATTAAAGAGTACAACAAACATAACGTCTGTGTTGTGTAAGAAATAAGGCAAACCTTATTTATTTTGACTAAAAAATTATATTTCTCTTACAGTATGAAGCTTTTAGATTTACACTTCTGAGAACGTATTTGTTATATTTGGATCTTGCTCACTATGAATGTAAGTAATGAATGCGAGTTAAGCGAACATTGTCCTAATTTTCATTTTTGGGAGAACTTTTCTTGTAAAGGACAAAAGTTGATATATTGATGTTTAAAGGCGCTCTTGTGTTTGGCTCACTCGCTCTCCTCCATCAGTCGTGATGCCTGATGAGAACTAACTGAGCTGGAGAAGAGAAACCCATTTAATTTCATTTCTCATTCTCTCTGGTGATGACGCTTCAGTGTGAGGATAGATGGGACGTCTGAACCAGATATATCCCATCATACTCTGCGAGTCACTTCCAAGCCTTTCATGATCCCCAAAATCAAAATAAGAAATAATGTTTTGCATGCACATTTCCCCCTTATTAAATAAGTTTTTCACTTTTTGTGTAAAATATGCATATGATGATCACTTTACTGACTGTATTAGAGTGATGTTTTGTTTCTCAGAATAATTGATCTGAACACATTTGGGGTATAAATGTGCCCGTGTCATTTAAACAACATCAACAAAAATCTTCTTGCAGCAAAACAGAATCTCTTATTTTCTATTCTTCCAGCCGTGATGAAGGTTAGTTTTAATATGAATAATCTAATTATCATTTCACGCTCTCTTAGATTACAGGCATCTGTTCTACTTTATTTTCGGGTTTCAATTTTGTGTAGCTTTACTTCTCCTTTTTTCCCGTTTTAATCATTTAAACCGATTAGAGCTTGAACACAATCTCCCTGTTCTGTTGAGATGTTTTTACCTGAAAGCACACAGTCCCACATTCCCAGCGCTGCGGGTTCACCATCAGTTAATGAGAAAATCATTCCTGAAAGAACAGAGACATTCCTCCCGGATTCTGAGCTCAAAGCCCAGATGAGCCGCAGGAAGTTTGCTTGAGTTTGTCCTTGATAAGCAATCTTGCACGAGACTTTAAACGAAAATTCTGTCATCATTTACTCACCTTAGAGTCGTTCCAAATCTTTATAAACGTCTTTGTTCTGATATCAAGGAGAAAGATATTTAGAAGAATGGTTATAACCAGACAGTTATTGGACCCAATTGTCTACCATAGTAGGAAAAGTGACTTGATATTTTTTTGTTCTGTTGAACACAAAAGAAGATATTTTGAAGAATGTAGGATGACAAACAGTTCTGGGGCACTTGTGATGTTCGTCGTTATTTTTCCCACCATGGGAGTCAATGATGTTCAACCAAACAAAGAAATTAAGACAGATTTGGAAAAACTAGGGAGTGAGTAATTCATGACCGAATTTGATTGTTTTTGGGGAATCATCCCTTTAAGAGAATGTGATGTCATTACAAACAGACAGACCAATAAATTGACAGTCCGAGAGAGATACAGTCGCTCTGCATTCTCATCCCTAAGTGCTTCAAAGGGTTGAAGGGTGTAGGGAACCAATCAACTGTGCCCTTCTGCATCATCATTCCGTGCCAATAAGAAGTGTCCATCATTTGTACCCTTCCAAATCCTTCATTCTGAAGGGCCCTTTGAAGTGGCCAGTTATGAGCACTTCCGTTTGGAATGACCCTTCAACATGGCGGCCATGATTGTTTTCACTCCGAAGTGCCCTTGGGAGGGCGATATATCTCATTTGAAACGCTCCAACAGACAGAGAAGCAGACAGACAGGTGAACTGGATTCTCTGATCACAGTTTAGTGTTGACAGAGAGGATTTGTTGCGGCTGTTCTCAGGTCAGTGTTTCAGTGTCTCTGACTTGTTGTGTGTGTATAACATGTGTCCTGCAGGTGTTCTGAGTCCAAACACATCTGCCGAGTCCTCTGGACTCTTCCAGAGTTAAACTCGCTCAGATCAACACGTCTCAGGTTTGTGTGCGTGTTTTGTGTGTGTTTATGTGTAGCTGTCAGGAGGAGACGGTCGATGGAACCGGTCTGTCACCTTGTGTTTAGGGGTAGCTTTGTGTTGTCACTCGGTAATAGTGTTTGTGTGTGTGTTTTAAAGGTAGTTCGTATTTCCTTGAGAAATGCTCACATTGTGTTCTGTCTCACACATGTCCGCCAGTTGTTTTCTTATTGTTACAGTAATTATAGAGCTAGACAGATTGCGATTTTTTTTAAAATTTTTATTCTGATAGAATTATAACAGCTTTGAGTCTCGTCAAAAGTAAAACAAATGCAGCTGTACCTGCAATGTGTAAAGATGTAAACACGTTGAATTTATTAGCTCACTTTCTGTGCGTGTGTGTTTTCTAAACAAGAGTGAATTCACTTCATTTTCAGCTCTGTTTGTTGTGTGCACTACACATATGTTATGTGTTTTTCACTGCATGTTGTTCTACATGTGTTTTTCACATCTGTACCTGCACCATTATCACCTGTGAGTGTGTGTGTTTGTGTCTTCAGCCGCGACACGAGTACTTTAACATGCCTGTTTACTGATTGGCTGTCGCTGTCCGACCCGCATGCTGCGCCCCTCCCACTGCACCGCACTGCTGCTGGCTCCGCCTCTGCCTCCACACCGTCCTATCACAGAGCTGCACCTCGAGTCTTCAGTGCGTGTCATTTATCTGTGGAATGTGTTTTTTGATGTTTTTCCCCTCCATCATTTCAAACTGACATTGGTTCATGTGCAGGACGTCTTTTCACATTCATTACAAACCAAGCATTTGAGACATTTTAGTGTTTATTTCTTAATCAGCATTGTTGTCTTGTTTTTTTTCCATTATAACATCCCATCTGTATAATTCACAGCCAAAGCAACAAAATTGCATAAAATATTGAATATGTTTAAGTTGATTATGATGGACCTGTTAAGGTTCTTATAGACGTCTATTGTAAGCGTGTTAGTGTGAGCGATGATTCAGCTATATTCTTTTTATTGAATATCAGTAGTAGATCTTTAATCATAAAGCCTAATAAAAAATAATTGATTGTCAGTAGTATGTGAAATAAGCCTTCATGTAACTCTATTTGGTTATTTTTATTGGAAAACAAGACAAAAGTACTGATAAAGAATTAGCACATTTTATCGGTCCAAAACGTTCTGGCTGTATTGTTGTGTTCTTGTTTGTATTTACTGAGGTGGGTTTGTGTCTCTTTTACTGAATGTACTGTGGTAGATGATGTGATTATTGTTTTTAGTTGCAAATTATCCTGTTTTTATTGATGAAATGACAGCAATAGATGAAATCTATGCATTTAAATTTGGATAACATTTGCACATTCAATGGAAGTTTAATATGATATTTGGAACCAATTAACACTCAATCTGTCTGAATGACTCTCTGTATTAGAGAATAAAGCAGCATCTCACATTCATTGATTCAGTATTACCATCATTCAGAATCTGTGCAATGTGATATCTGTTACAGAAACAGTTCCTAGAGGTCCTTAGTTTTCATTCAGTACTTTATAACAAATATTTTATTCTTTATTTATAAAGAATAAAATTTCATTTTCAAACACGTCAATGCCTGTTTATGTCATTGATCCACTTATAAATATATGTGTGATTTGAGAAGTAGAAAGAAATAAGTAGATTGAATCAGTCGTTATTGTTACATGGAATGAATACATTTAAATTTGTGTATGTTCGAAAGTGAATTTCATGAAAACATAAGTGTAATTCTCAATGGTGATTCTAATTGAAGTGACACAGTTATACTGTACACATTCATTTGTGCTGACTGAAATTTATTTGAATAAATATATATTTATATTTTTAGAGTGGAAAGAGTGTTTATTTTAATCTGTCCATCAGTGCAATGAAAGTATTTTGTCCATTTTTTTAAAAAGATTGGGTAGGTGAACATAAAGACAATGAGATATAAAAGAAAAATGGAGAAATAAGAATAAACACTACACATTAACAAAAGTCACTATGCAGTATAATAATCATAACCAAGTGCAGTGTGTCAGAAACATCTTATATTATTAAATACCTTTTACAATTTTTAACAACCAACCCAAATCGACCATAGACTCACATCAAGTATGACTTCATTCTGGCTTGGAACCGTCACCTGCTTTTCACTGTAAAACTTTACAAATAAAGGTTCTTTAGGTTTTAAGATCCGTTTTTATCCATTTCTTAAGGTTCTTGATGCTTCTTTACAGGTTCCTCAGAGCCGTGGGCTGTTTTTTGAGTTCTTTATTGAACCAGTTCACAAACGCTAACATGAGAATTATAGAAAGATTATAAGATGCTTTAAAACCTTTGTGCAACCTTTATTTTAAAGTGTGTAAATCTTGATTTATTTTTTTCAACCATGATTTTAAACCTTTTAAAATTCTCATGTTTCTTGTTTTTGTTCCCTGTTTTTGGCCGGGCTGTGTTCAGGATGCCAAAGTAAGTTCAGCCGTGTGTTTGAGTGTGTCTGTGTGTCGTCATTGTGTGTTTCTGTCATCAGTGAGTCATTTTGCGTTCAACCCACAGGTCCATTACTTTCAGATGTCACAGGATAAATTTAGCTCGGCTCATCTCATGCTTCATACATATGAAATAAAGCAGCTGCCCCAGGGGTGACAAGACACATCTTTAAATACCTGAAATAAATACACAGTGACATCAGTATTTAAAACTCTCAAAGTATAAGGGAACATTTCACCCAAACATTTAAATTCTGTAGTCATTCATTCATGTTGTTCTTAACCATGACCCTCTTCTGCATAACACACGAAAATAGATTTTGACAAATTTAAAGAGATTTAAATGAAAGGGAAATGAAGTCACATGGATTTGAAACATCTATGATGATGAAGAAATGTTCATGTTGAGCTGAAATGTTTTACACAAATGGTTTTGTTTTTGGATGTCTATCGTGTTTGTGTTATAAAAATAAAGATTCTGTCCTTTAAAAGGGTTATATATGAAAGTAATGATTGTTTTTATAAACAATTCACATTAACAATAATAATAATAATTGAGTAATTTATAAAGTGTAATTATGTGAACGACAGTTTAAACTTGCGTAAATGCAGGATCAATGAATCTAGAAAAGCATTTATTTATCAAGGTTGAAAGAAAGCGTTTATAAAAACATTTGTGACCGTTTGATCTCTGAGTGTTTGATTGGAGAAACTGTTCATCTCCTTCCACAGGAGGCAGAAACCCCCCGAAGCGTCCTGGAGGAGATCGGACTCACATAAACCCACCGCCCGACACAACTGTACCAAACCCACTGAGAGCCTGTTCATTTAAACATGTAGCAAACACACACACACACACACACGTTTGTTTGATGTTTACTGAAGCTTAATTCAGCACTCACTAAAATATTGCTCTGATCAGACTCATCACACAATTCTCCTGCTGGAGTCACACTAAACACAGAAAATGTGAATCTCATATTCCAAAGATTCTTTCGCATGACTCACATCAGCATCTGTAGATGACACATTTGACTGCTCCAGATGTAATCAATGAGTTTTCTGACGTGCCAACAGTTTATGGTTGAGATTAAGATTGCTGACCAAATGTGAAAACCTTTCACAATGTGTGAATGTGTTATTTTGTGTTTATATGTTTTATCACAATATTATAATAATATGATATTACAACAGCATATACCATTTAACATTCATGCACTCTCAAAAAATATTTCTGGATGGTTAACACATTGCTTGTGTTACGCTATTTAACACATTTTGTGTTGCATTTTGTGTTAAATAAAAGGGACACAAACTGTGATGTATATAAAGATGTCTTGTTTATTAACCATATTGTCCCGAATAAGACTGCCCCTCTCCAAGAAGCTTTTTGGCCAAAAATTTAATACATTTGTCTGAAAATAATTCGTACAGCATATTTTATTGTATATATTGTAAATAAAGTATGGTAAATGCTGGTAAAACGTACCAACAATCACGTTTAAAACATTATAGCATACCACAAAAATAACCTTAAGTACAATTTAATATTAATTAGGCTTTTAATCTTAATGTGAAAACTGAAGCTTACCAAAATCTAATTGACACAGAAGTGAAATCGAATTGTTCTCTTTCAATCTGCCTATAAAAAAAGACTAGAAGCTTTTCAGTGACTGTAAGCATTCTGATTGGTGCTTTCAGTCCCGATCAAACTCGTTTTACACGAATTTGGCGCCACCTATTGTTGCTACTGCGTTATTGACATTTAAAAGCATCGAGCTCGATTAGAAGACGACCCTGTTTTTCAGATGTATTAAAACCGTCCTCTCATATACGGTGTAGCAGCATAATCGCCTTTCCGAAGCTGCAGGAGCTGAGTGCGGAATAACTTGTGACGCGTCATTCATCTGTTACCATTGAATTTTTGAGTTTTATTTTTGCTTCACCAAAATCGTACAATACAATTCTTCTTTGCCGCTATTGGGAAACCATTTCAATTCACGGTACTTGATGTTTCTACGGTCAACAAAAAATTGTGTGTTCCCACACTCACCCCCTTCCTTCCTGGCTTCCTCTCCCCTAACAGGTGCTTTAATTATCACTTAATTAGTGACACGCCCAAATTTTCCCATGGCCATATGACATCACACATGAATGTTTACATGGCTCCTATATTCCAGCCCCTAATTATTATAATCTTAACAATAATTACATCCAATAAATACACATAGGAGACACAGACATTTTATACATCAATCATTGTCTTTGTAAAGTCCATGTAAAGTCCTTAATGCTTTGATGTCAATGAGTAATTGTAACTCAGTCATATCGAAGTGTAAAGTCAATATCTATATTGACCAGTCCAAAAAGCAAAAGGAAATCTTCTCCAAGGAAAGTTTCAGGCATCTGTTTCCATCAGAAGGCAGATTTTCGTGACTGGTCTGATCAAAAAATTGGTCTTAGTCTTCAGTTGCACCTGACGAACAAAACCTTTTTTGTCTGGAAAAGTTTGGATCACTTTCCCAATTATCCAAGAATTCCGGGGTGCCGAATCATCCACCAAAAGCACAATATCTCCTGGAATGAAGTTGCGGGTTGCAGTGGACCACTTCTGTCGCTCTTGCAATTGAGGTAAATACTCCTTTGTCCATCGTTTCCAGAACAAATCCGACATGTACTGTACTTGTCTCCATCGTCGACGAGCATAAATATCCTCCTTTTGAAAGATTCCAGGTGGTAATATTGGTGCAGTTTTTAAAAGCAACAAATGGTTAGGTGTCAGTGCTTCCAAATCATTGGGATCAGTTGATTCCTTAGTAATGGGACGTCCATTAATGATTGCTTCTGCTTCGCATAAAACGGTATGGAGACCATCTTCATCAAGGGTTTGTGTTCTTAAGGTGGCATTAAGAACCTTCCTTACAGACCGAATTAGTCTTTCCCATGTACCTCCATGATGTGAACCAATTGGAGGATTGAAAATCCACTTGATTCCTTTCTGCAGAAGCATGTTATTAATCTGAGATTGGTTCCAATCTTCAATAGCTTGTCTTAACTCACGTTCTGCTCCATGAAAATTTGTAGCATTATCAGATCGTATTTCTAGCACTTGTCCACGTCTTGCGATGAATCGTCGCAATGCATTTATAAAGGAATCTGTTTCTAGTGATGGCACCACTTCTATATGAATAGCACGAATTGCTAGACACGTGAAGATAACACCGTATCTCTTAACGATACTTCTCCTGCTCTTAATTTCGAAGGGTCCAAAACAGTCAACTCCAACATAAGTGAATGGAGGTTTATCTGGAGAAACTCTATCCAGAGGCAGGTCTGCCATCTGTTGATACCCTGGTGCTGCCTGCAAACGTTTGCAGATCACACACTTGGACAATATCTTTCTTATGGCAACGCTAGCGCCAGGTATCCAATACTTTTGACGCAACCTCGATAGCATATAGTTTCGACCACCATGACCCACTTCTTCATGAATATGTTTGAGAATAATGCTTGAGATGTGAATGTCCTTTGCAAGTATAGCGGGATGTTTTGCTTCTTCGGGCATAGCTGCCCTACTCAACCGTCCTCCTACTCTTAAAACACCATCTCCAAGGACTGGATTGAGTTTATAAATGTGACTGTTCCTTTTCATTTGTTCTCCTTTTTGCAAAATTGAGAATTCATCAGGATATCTCCGTCTTTGACAGTAGCGAATAATATCCAATTCAGCTTTCTTCAGCTCCTCCACTGAAAGCTCCCTTTTATCACACTGAACCTTTGTCTTCTCCAATTCATCTTTCAGTTGTTGTCTTTGTTGATATTCATCCATTCCAGATTGTGTTGAAGTCATTTTCAATGATTTCCTCTTCTGGCTTAGATTTAAGAGTAACTGCTTAAATCTGATAATCCAAGCTACTGACCTCTTTAACCGGCTCCAACTGGAGAAGTATTGGATAAAGTGTGTCATAACATCCTTCTCTAATTGTACAGTATTGACAGTGACACTTCTTTTCACCTCTGGATCCTCTTGTGAACATTCCCCCAGGTCAGAAGGATCAACAGGCCATTCCTTTTCAGGCTTTAGAAGAAACTGTGGTCCAAGCACCCAACTTCTGTTCTCTAGAAATGATTTCACTCTCAACCCTCTGGAAGCTACATCTGCTGGATTTACTTCAGTGCTCACATACCTCCATTGCGATGATCGAGACACCTTAAGAATTTCAGAAACTCTGTTAGCCACGAAAGTTCGATACCTAGAAACTTCATTTCTGACATATTTTAGTACAGAAGTACTGTCCGTCCAGAAGACGGAGTCCTGTAAGCACATAAACAGTTCTCTTCTCCACAACGCATCCATTCGACTTGCTAATGTTGCAGCAGTAAGTTCCATTCGAGGGATAGACACTGCCTTCAAAGGAGCTACTCTAGCTTTCCCCATTACAAAAGCGACATGCACTTGTGAGTTAATATCCTGCAAAAGGAGATAAGTAACTACTCCGTAACCATCTTCGCTTGCGTCAGAAAAGTGGTGCAATTGTGCTGTGTTCACCTCTCTGAAGCCCACGGGTTTAAAGCATCTATCAATCTTAAAGCTTTCCAACTCACGCAATCCATCCAACCAGTTGATCCACTCCTGAGCATTTGAAGCAGGAATCTTTTCATCCCAGCCAAGTTTCTTCCTGCACAAATCTTGTAAGATTTTTTTTGCACACAAGGTCACGGGAGACAGAATTCCTAAGGGGTCATAAACGGAACTCACAGTAGCAAGGATCCCCCTCCTGGTTGAAGGCCTCTGCTGCAACACGATTTTGAACTTGAAGGCATCACATTGTATACACCACTGTATACCCAGCACTCTCTCTACGGGAAGTAAATCTTGGCACAAATCCAAATCCTTCACATTTTTTGCTCTGAATTCCTCTGGGATTCTTGCCAGCACATCTCGACTGTTACTTATCCATTTTGTCAATGTAAAACCCCCCTTTGCACAAATAGCTACGAGGTTGTGATACAGAGAAACAGCTTCATCCTCTGAATGTACAGAGACAAGACAGTCGTCTACATAAAAGCAATGCAAGATTGTGTCAATTACTTCGTTGCTGAAGTCTTTATTATCTTCTGCACACCTTCTGAGGGCAAAATTTGCACAACTAGGTGATGAAGTGGCTCCAAAGAGGTGCACGACCATACGATATTCTACCATATCTTGAGTAAGATCACCGTCTTGCCACCAAAGAAATCTCAGCAAGTCTGTATCGTCTTTTGGTACCCGCACTTGATGAAACATGGCTTCAATATCTGCCGTGATAACAACTCGCTCTTTCCTAAACCTAGTTATCACCCCAATCAGTGAACTGGTGAGGTCTGGACCCTGTAATAACTGGGTATTCAAAGACGTCCCTTGGAATGTAGCTCCGCAATCAAAGACAACACGGAGTTTTCCTTTTCGGGGGTGATAAACACCGTGATGGGGTATGTACCATACTTTAGCATCATTACGTTCCAAGTCTTTAGCTGGCACTCTCTCCGCATAACCTTTAGAAATAAGATCTTTCATGAAAACAGAATATTCAGAATGAAGTGAAACATCCCTTTTCAATCTTTTCTTTAGGTTCAGAGCACGCTGTTCTGCAATCATCTTGTTGTCCGGCATACAAACATCTTTATTCCTCAAAGGTAAGCCAATAGAATAATGACCTCCTTCTAACTCTAATGAGTCAGTAACCATCTCAATGAACCTGTGATCTTCTCTTGAGAACCCAACTTGTTCATTTTTACTACATTCAGGAAAATCAACCTCAAATTGCTGTTGCCAGAGTTCTCCCAAGTTTGAAACAGAAATCCTATTGATTGTAACATCAGGGTACTCCGAAGCTGAATATTTGGCCCGGTCTCCTCTTAATGGTCCATTTACTGTCCATCCCAACCTAGTTTTAATTGCATAGGGTCCATTATCAACACTGCGGATCACTTGAATCGGCTCCATAACCCTTGGGGCATTTATTCCTATAAGTAGTTCAATATCAGAGTCAATGTCAGGCAAATTGACACGTTTCAAATATGGCCATCCCTGCAAATCCTTTTGCTTTGGGATGTTTCCTCTATGCACGGGCATAGTCTCTTGTGTGTAGGCATCAGGTAACTCCCAAAAGTCTTCTTCATTCAAACCAGCTACCTCTAACCCAGAAGCAACATTGGTAGTTATAACTTTCTCCTCACCCATAGTACGCAAGAGAATATTTGTCCTTTTACCTGAAAGACCAAGTCTATTCATCAATCTAGACGTACAGAACACTGCTGTACTACCTTGGTCCAAAAAAGCATACGTAATCACAGTCTTGTTTCCTTTCTTGGATTTCACTTGTACAGGAACAATAGAAAGTTTACATTCAAGTTCACCAGCCCCAATATATCCACTGGACTGGACAGATTCAGGAGGATTGCCCTTTATGGTATCCATTTGTTTCCTTGCCTGTTTTGAATCGGTCACGTTTTCTCTTGTATAGATGTGAAGTATACTAGGGTGCTTAAGATTACACACTTTGCATGAAAGGCGATTTCTACAATCTTTACTGATGTGCCCTGTACACATACAGCCAAAACAAATACCATTCTCTTTTAAGAATGAAATCTTTTCACCTTGACTCCTCTGTTCCAATAGAGGGCACAATTCCAAAGCATGTTCACATTTGCAAAACAAACAACTCTTGTTTCTGAATGAAACGGTTTCTTTTCTATTGGTTCCAATTTCTGTTTTCCTTTCCATTGCTGTAACAGTAGTAGCAAAGCTGCTTCGTTTAGTTTTAAGATAAGACTGAGACTTGCCTTTGTTTACTGATTTACTTCCTATTAAAGTTGAGACATCTTGTATGTTTCCGAATACTGGATCAGTCATTATTTTTACTTGTCTTTCAACAAAGTTAACAATGTCGCTGAAGGTAGCTCTTTGATTGACAGTTTCCTGCAGTTCACACACTGCCGCTCTCCATTTCTCCCTTAATTTGTATGGCAATTTCCTCACCACAGTCAACATATTAGAGGGTGTATCCATCTCACGCAAATACTGAATGTTTCCCATGGAGTTACAACAGCTTCTTAAGAAAAAACTATAATCTTGTAAAGCTCTGAGATCTTCACTTTTGATGTCTGCCCACGAGAGAGCCTTTTCCATATAGGCGGATGCAATTTTGTACTGATCACCAAAATGTTCTTGTAGTAAAGCTCTGGCCCTTAAATACCCAAGATCTGCGGGCATATGTTGGCAACTTTTTATAATCTCTCTTGGATCACCACTGGTATACTGTTCAAGAAAGTATAGGCGTTCGCTAGGACTTTCAGTTTTACTCTCCACGCCACTTTCAAAGGATTTCATAAAGGAGTGATATCGCAAAGGGTTGCCATCAAACACCTTAATTTCCCTTTTAGGCAAAGATGACAGACACTGTTGTTGAACCAGCAAAGACGTGATTTCATTTTGTTTGTCCATAATATGGTAAATTTGATCAGTATTTCCTGAACCAGAATTGTAACTGCTTCCATACTGGGCACTTACATTCACATTACCACTCTGAATTGAATTTGGAATTGTCTGGGGGTAAGTTATTTGAGAAATGTTCCCCTTGTTTGCAATTGCATCTGATGAAACCATTTGATGAGTTGGAGTAAATGTTTTAGCATCAGCATTAAGAGTTTGGGTTGTCTGGTGTCCTTTATCAACATAAGAATTCATTCTATCAGAATGCTGTATCAAATCACCATGCTCACTGGAACCCTTAAGAACGTTCACTTTGGCCATATTTGCAGCAATTTCCATTCGTAACCCAAATTCCTCTTTCTGTTTTCTTATGCTTTGTTCTTTTTCCTCAATAGAATGTTTTTCTTTCATTAAATTTTGACGTACCAACAGAGCTGCTATATCCGCCTCTGCCTTTATGCGTGCTGAAGAGGTTGATGATGTTGATGATGTTGTTGAACGTCTTGAAGCAGAGCTTCGTCTACTTGATCCTTTACTCCCGACATTAGAAATGCTGTCACTTGGATTTATATCATCATGTTTACGCATGAATATTTTGGACATATTCTGTTCTCTTGAAACTAGAGGACACTCTGTTGTTTCCAATGGTTGATCGATGTCACTTGAGCTCTCAATTCCCTCCATCCACTGCTTTGTATTTTTTATGAAGGCGTCACTGTGTTTATGTACACTTGAGAACCAATTATTCTGTTTGGTTTGCTCGTCACTGGGTAATAAGGGGACCACAGAATCATGAAGTTTGATTGCCTCTTCGAAAACCTGCACCAAACTTTCAAGTTCAATCCGAATAGCTGAAACGTTCTCATTTCGTTGCATGAGTTTTTCGATGGCTGGTATAGAACTTTTGATCACATTCACATTTCGTCCTCGTTCTTTCTGAAGTTGCTCAATTTTATTAGCCAAAGCCTTTTCGGTGAGCTGAACCTTTCTTTTACCTGCGTCCCTTTCAGGTTCAACATCCTCACTAGTTTCACGTTCACTCATAATTAGCACATGCGCGTCTAAACGCGTCTTTTCAAAACACGCAAACACTACAAAAAACACCTGAGCCGCATAATCCAAAGCAAAACACTTTTCCTAACAAAGCACTTCATAAAATACGATACTTATCTCAAATTTTCCTAATATCCCAAACAACGACTCAAACATACCAACAGCAAACAAAACAACAACGCAAGAAACTCCCGAGCAGTTTCAAACCATCATCAGCGTACAACAGCGAGGTAAAATTAGAATCCATGTCCTACCGGTTCGATGTCAAAATATCCAAAGTCATCGATCCTGTTGTTTCGAAAATCCAAGCGTGCGATCCTTCTAATTAGAACGAGTGCTAGAACCATTCTCCGCGCTGCACTTGCTTAATTCCAGTCACTGGAGCCTGAGGGCTTTTTTCCTTTTGTTTCAAAAATCCAAGCGTGCGATCCTTCTAATTAGAACGATTGAAAGTAGATCCATTCTCTGCGCTGCACTTGCTTAATTCCAGTCACTGGAGCCTGAGGGCTTTTTTCCTTTTGTTTCAAAAATCCAAACTTGACTCAATCATCCATCCAGCAACATAATTTTTTGTTGACTAAATTGTAGCAGCATAATCGCCTTTCCGAAGCTGCAGGAGCTGAGTGCGGAATAACTTGTGACGCGTCATTCATCTGTTACCATTGAATTTTTGAGTTTTATTTTTGCTTCACCAAAATCGTACAATACAATTCTTCTTTGCCGCTATTGGGAAACCATTTCAATTCACGGTACTTGATGTTTCTACGGTCAACAAAAAATTGTGTGTTCCCACACTCACCCCCTTCCTTCCTGGCTTCCTCTCCCCTAACAGGTGCTTTAATTATCACTTAATTAGTGACACGCCCAAATTTTCCCATGGCCATATGACATCACACATGAATGTTTACATGGCTCCTATATACGGTATGCGTTCACATGATTCTCACGAATTGGTGGAGCTGATGTATAAATTCACAAACACATTGAGCTGATGACAGTCAATCTGACAGTGTTGAGTCTGATCTGAGTCATGTGAAAGAGTCTTGAGAGTAAAACACAGACCAAACAGTCCATTCATAAGCCAAAGAGTGTTTCTGATGTGTGTGATTTAGTTTCAGGTCAAAGCCCTGAAACAGACTCTACTCAAGCAAACCCTTATAGCCTAGAACATTGTGTAGTTTTGTGTGTTGTTACGCTGCAAAATGTTTTCTCGTTGTTAAAACACGGGTCTGATTTCTTCTATGAACATGATGGAGTAAATAGTTTGAATATAGAATCTTGTGGAAATTAAAAGGTAACGTTTTTATCTGTTTAGGAATTTTAATTTTTTGTTGATATCAGAAAAGTGTGTAATGTGTCTGGCATTCGCGTACATTGTTTTGGAGTCGACACAGAATTCCACAGACCTGAATGACCTCACATCACACTGTGTTCAACAGCCGACACTCGACCACTGTTAACTTCAGTGTGTTATATGACACAGGAGTCTGAAGAAATTAAACTTAAGAAATGAAACCAAACCTTTCAGTTCATCTGCTGTTATTGTGCATGATGCTTTGACAAAGATGTGCATTGTGAAAGGGTGTGTGTGCCACTGTTGCAAACTTATTTTCAGGAAAAATAGCTAAAGGCAGGTCAATTTTATTTTTGTGAATATACAAGGAATATCAGGAAAACAAGGATATTCAATGACAATTATGTAAACGGTAAAATACATAGTCAATGAAGGGATTAAACATAATTCTGGACATACAAGGAGAAGAAATTACAATGTACTTTAAGGGGAATTTTACATGTTAATGTTAACTCTATAGTTTTGTTTATTAGCATGGCGGACAATCACATTAGCATTATTATAACTTAATGTATCTTTAAACATACTTAAGCTCTTCTCCATTTTGCTAGACAGTGAGAGAGATCGTAAAGAAGTTTTGTAGTATTTTTCTGTACGTTTTCTGTATTTAATTTAGAATTTAGCACTTAAGAGTGTAAAGTGTTTCAGAACTTTTTGAAAAGTTTCCTACCTGTTAGACATGATAGCTCTCATTAATACTTTTGAACAGCTATAATTAATGTAATTAGAAAAAATAATTAGAAAAGTAAATATAAGAAATAAATATTGATTTAAAGTTATCTTTTTTGAAGAGCCTGGAAGGTTAAGTATGCAAACTTGTGCTTATATAAAAAAAATGAAATATAGGTATTAAAAGTTAAATTAAAGCGGCCATTCTACGCAATCACATTTTTCAAACTTCAGTTAGTGTGTAATATTGCTATTATAGCATCTATAATACCTGCAAAACGATAAAGGTCAAGGTTGAATGCCAAGTGAGATATTGTCTTTGACAGAATTCACTTTTCAGGACTAGAGAGAGAACGGCTGGAATCAGACTACAGCCCTCTACTTCCCGGGCACATGATGTCACTATTCCAAGTGCTTTTAATAACCTCCACACAAAGGAAAAAAGGGGCGAGACCTTCATAAGAGAAGAGGAAGAGCAGTGTTGGAGTAGTGTTCAGTTATCAGAGATTGTAAACATTTGACGGCTATGAGAAATCGGACACCCCGCCTTTAATGTCCTTTGTCATTGACCTGCATATTTATGTGATAAACTGCACTTTTTATACAACTATTTGGCCTGTGCTACAAAACTTCAAACCCTTATTAGCACCGGTGGTATGTGCAAAAATAGTTAACATACAGCCCCCGCCTTACACACATATTTAGTGTGTGAAAATAATGACAAAACTTTAATTTCAGCCTCAAAACATTCGCTTTAATAAAACTGAAGACATTTCTTAATCTGACTGAACCGTGAGGTTAATTTACAGAGTAAAAAGTGAATGTCCTGGTTTTGGTTGGGGTGGTGGTCGGGATGGACCTCTTTTTGGCGCTCCCACTGGCAAATTGCTGATTGCAGGAGGAGGGGCCTATGGGTTTTGTCGATTGGATTGGACAGCAGAGAGGGAGGAGTCTACCACCACTATAAGGGGATGGCTTAAAAACATTGACTTCACATCAGATAACAGGTAAGAGTATTGAGAAGCTGTAGCACCCGTCACACTCAAAGAAACCTTAACAAACACACACATTCGAATATCATTACTTAAAAGACACAAATGCAAATACAGTCAATTCCTTAGTTATAAGCAGAGATACTGGTTAACACTTTACAGTAAGGTGCCATTTGTAAACAACAAGTAAATGCATTAGCTAACATGATTTAACAATGAATAATATCTAAATTATTTATTAATCTTAGTTCATATTGATTTGAGTTTTTTTTAGAATGTGCTCAACTATGTGTCTGAAATGACCAGAAGTGATGCGGCCACGAGGTGTCGCTGTTCTTCGCTTTGATATCAAACACTATAACCTGTAAACGACATTTTTGCGTTTACAGTGTGACTATGAATAATTTGTGTTTTGGAAATACGTCTTCTACAACAGTAACCTCGGTGAGATGTGTTTGTAAAATAAATCAAGGGAATCCTACGTCTGTTTGGTCCTTTGTAATCGGTTTTATTTAAAGATATATGTCATTATCAGCAATCTGACGGGTGGAGTTACCTTCAAACTGCGTTTTAAGATATTTTCAGTTTGTTCAATGTAGTTGTATTTCTGTGCACTTTTGCCAATATAAACTGTTCCAAAGCAGATTTAGAAAAAAAACATCATGCAGAAAACACTAAAACACTAAAATTAAGATAAATATGGCATATTCAAGTATTGAATTATATTCTTTAGGCTACTGCAGTTTACTGTTTTTTTCATATTAGATGTTTATTCATAAGCAAGTTAACTAGGTTTTGAGGCGTGACATAAACGCTCAGGCCATATAACAATTCTCACGTCAAATAGCCAACATAAAATTAATACATTAATGTCCAGATAACCACAGACATAACAACTAACACTAGTGTATTCTTATTATATTTATTGAGTTGAAAATAGCTTAGATGATCTAGATTTGAGACAAAACATTAAAAGCGATAACAGCTTTACTGTTTGTGACTTGATAACAGATCCAAGCGTCACAAACTCAGCGCAAGCGGCAGTTATCATCTGAGCTCAATAATCTTATTTTGTTTACTTTTCTAAATCATCACACCTATTTATAATCCCTCAGCTTGCTTTCCATAACATCTTTCTCCCGGTTATGGTTATATTTATGTCTAGGAACCTGCCTTGAATCTCTTTTCCTCATTTTCAATAAAGATCCCATTCTGTCCTGATGTCATTATGTTCCCAAAAGCAACCTTTCTGAGTTTACATCTTAACTTTTTCAACTATTTCTTCCTGTTTGTTTAGTGTCAAAACGTTCAGATAATTTATCTGACAATATCTCAGCTATTTCGTGTAGTTTAATCACCCTTAGTTCAGACATCTTGTCATCTTTTGTTTTTTTCCTGACATTGCCATACACATAATGAACAATTAGAATCAATCCAGCAGTATTTCATACTAGTCTTGACAATAACTCAAAATATCCCTAGTCTTTACTTTTTGGTCATTGTTGTTGTTGCCATGTGTTTAGACTGTTGTGGTTGTGATGCGAACTTTGTGTTTTTATTATTTAGCCCTGATGACCTCACAGGTAAAGTATACTAAAAATACACATTAATGTTGTGTCAGTGGTTTTTTTCCTCTTCCTGATTTATTAAAGATAAATTTGAGCTAAGGGATGCACCGATGTCGGCCGATATTGGATTCATTTAACACCATCGGCATATCGGCAATAGCATGGAAAAGGCCGATACCGATGGTTTATTGAGGCCATTTGATGATTTTCCGTGATGGAAAGTCGCAAACACGCCAGAAAGCAAGTTACCGCTTAACAGCTTATGAAATTCAAATTGTGAAATGAATAGCGCTAATGATCCAGCTGCTGTTTAAATATGCAATCTGCTTGTTCTACATGTGAATTAGTGCCGTGGTTTTGTGTAACTTTCTATAGTGGACTTTTATCATTTGGTGGACGCGAATACATAAAGTGAATTAGCGCTGCTCACCTCGGGCGCAATTATCCGTTTCATTTGAATGAAGCTGCTGTCAAACAAAGTTCGTCGTCAAAATAAAAGTCAATTTAACCTCATAACAAACCTGCTACTAAAAATATACAAAACAAGTAATTAAATGTAAGTAGACTTAAAACAGCAAATTAAAAAAATAGGATATGTAAGATACTGGTTCATATTAACATAGTTGTACACCACAAAAAAAGAAAACGCAGAATCCAGAAAAATAAAAACAGAAAAAATGTAATTTGAGAAAAGATCTAACGGAATTTAGGGAAAAATTAAACGGATTTCATAGGTCCCTGGTTTATTAACTAACTGCATGGAGGCAATGAGTTGGATGTCTGAATATCCTATTTTTCTCTGTAGAAAATAATTTCTGTAGCAACAGCACAGACTTTATCTAAATATATGAAATAAATTATCCATTTTAAGTCAAATTTGAGTTAATGTTTTTTATAAAATAAATATTGGATAGCACAAATAACCTTGAAGATTGTCATGTTGTCTTGTTGTATTTTTATCTTAACTTACATTTAGATTTAGGCATTAGATTTAGGATTTGTGCCTCTCTTAAAACGTTAAATGGATCCAATTCATGTTAAGTAAAATAAATTGAATGCAGAAAAACTAGCTAGTATCGTATAGTACTGTATGCAATTGACCCAAATCGGTATCGAAATCAGAATCAGCCAATAGTTGTTTGTTAAAATCGGCATCGGCCCCAAAAATCCTATCGGTGCCTCCCTAATTCCAACCAAATCATTGTGAGAGATCTCACAGTGTCTTCAGTAATCTTCTCAAGACAAAAACACACGCAATACTTCTGTTTTACAACAACAACAACACCTTCTGTAAATGAAGAGGACAGTGTCACTATCTCTCATGAGGTGAAAGTCTTTAATGCTTTAATTACCTTTAACTTTTAAGTCAATTGTTGAAACAGTGCATAGCCCTTTTTAAATATTTTGATTCTTTAAGATAAAATACAAGTCACCAGTCACCCAGTTTAAATGAAAGCAAGATATACTGTGAAGAATTTTAGGGAAATTTAATCATTCTTAATTTTTAGTTTTCACCTTTTAGAATAAAACTAATGGAACAAATGTGACTATATGGGGCAGTTTCTAAAGGTTAGTCCCAGAATAATTCAACTGTTAGAGGTGTCTTGGTCGAAAAAACAACTTGATGCAACAAGATGCACACCATAATGTTTTTTGTGAAGTATATTTTTTAAAACGACTTAATTATTCTCATTTAAGGCTTAAGGAAACCTTGTCCGGGAAACCACCCCTATGGGAATTATGTTGTTACCTTGGCCAAATAATCCTTTAAAAAAAAAAAATTGTGAAAAGAAACATGTGTTGGTCTGTTGTCACGATTACATCATTCTTCCCATAATTCTTTTTATACATTGAAAATATGATCAAAACATTTCTTCAGGTAATTGTTTTTAAATCATTTCAGTCAAGTGTTTCAAGTATTTGTGCTTTAGCATTTGTCATTTTGTTCCAGACATGATTTGAGATAATGTGAGTCATATAGGGCTTTAATCGTGTGATAAATGTGAACTTTAATTGCAGATTAATGTTGATTGTTGTCTGGATGAGGTGTGTCTGATGTTGTGCAGGATTGGGCGATGCTTCTGAGGTGTGAGGAGATCTGTTCTGTTTGATTGTTGTGTTATTGATTCATACGCATCAGGACGCTGGATTCTGTGCTCTTGTGTTCATGTCACTTATAAAAGCATCTTCAGAGAAGTTTGTTGATTTATTTACATTATATTCCTAAACTTGTGTGATGACCGTGAGCCGGAAGGGTTTTGAACACTTCATATATGAGGTGTGTGTTTCAGCAGACAAAGCAAAAGTTAATTGATCCTCTTTAATCAACAAAATCAATGTCTAGAACCTGTTCTGTATTAAATCAGATTGCATTTTCAATCCTGAATACTGAAAAGCTCAATTCAGCACAAATATAAAAGACTTATGACTGAAACATCCGATAAAGGAATTAAAAAGCACATGAAACATGTTTAGAATGATGATGATCGAACAAAACTGCATTTATATTTCATTTAAAGGCTAAAATGTCCGGACCAGCTGCTTGCAGAAGAAGAATGAAATATCAAGTGATGCCTTAATACAAATGTCGAATCTAAAGTGTGAGTTCTGAATCCAGATATTTTGTGTTTCATCACTGAGCTTTCATTCTGACATTTGAAGTCAATACAGAAAAGCAGCTGAAGCTGACAGGTGATGTTTGAAGAATGCTGCTGGTGTTTCTGACTCAATGTCCTGGTATGTACCTCACATGACTTTACACCTGTGGAGAAATAACGCCTTGGCGTCTGACATGAAACAACAGGTTATGACAGTAGAGACAGAGTTCTCGAAATGACAATGACCGGACACACACCCCACCTAACACCCTTCTCGCTCCCTCTCTCTCTCTCTCTCTCTCTCTCTCTCACTCACTTCCTTACACCATGTCTCTTCTCTTAATTTCATTGTAAGTATGCTTTAGTGGCATGGCAAATATTGCATGTTCGTAATTGTAAACATTTCCATCTGTACACGTAATACAAATGTTCATACAAAAAAAAGATGCCTGTCTCTCTCTCTCGGTCTCTTTGTTTATTTCAGACGGTTTGTGTTTAACAGGTTTATCGGCTTTTGTCTCAGTTTATGTAAGATTTGCAGAGGGGTTCATGGAGTTATTTTTGTGTGGAGATTGTTTTTGTGAGTTTGTTGATATTGATAAGTGTGTTTATTCTGTATTTATTTGAATACAGTTCTAATGAGGTTTTATGGATGCTCTCTGCTGATGTTGACTTGAATGTCTTGTCATGTCGTGTCAGTCGGTGAATGTTCCTGCTTTTGTTTGTCTGTCTGAACAGTTAATTTCTTTGATTGAGCAGTTTGATCAAAATCTCTTGTGATTCTTTATTCATCATCATTTCTCTTTCTTTCATCACATCCAGTCCAGTATCAGGTGCGTCGTGATGTGACTCTGGTTCAATGCGTCACGTCTCGTGTGGAGGTGGAGCGATTCACAGGTAAATAAACCTGCCGTCACAAACTCCTTCTCACTGACCCACACACAACTTCACTGACATCACACATCTTTCTTCACGGCCGACAAACCAAAAAACTCAACGACCCTAAAACATCATAGACACAGGTAACAATTTATTTCAGATTTTTCAAAAAAACTTTTAATTGATAGAAGTTTCATGGAGTCTTGCAAAGATTGTACATAATAAAAGCAGCATTTAATGAATATGAAATTCAAATCATTTCTGTTGTGGTGTGTTGTACATTATATGAAGTATGTCAGTAAATAATTAATTGTAACATTATTTTATAAAAGTTATCACGTTCAAACCCAATGTTAAAATGATATAAGGAGTTTTGTTCCTTATATCGAATAAAATATCGATTATATCGAACCTTATATCGATATATGAGATAAAACATTTAAAAAATCATGTTTATTATTATGTTATTATGTTTTTCTTTTGTTAGTTACTATGGCGTGAATTAAAACAAACCAACTGCAGTTTGATTGATATTTAATGCACAATAAATAACAAGTTTTTTTAAAAATCCTTTATTATCTTGAATATATGTTTATATATGATTTATAGTCTTGATTTCCGTGTTGAGGTTTTGGCTGGGCTGTAATTGGTGACTTGAATTATATAATGACATTTAAGTGGCGAGAGATGCACCTGCCCCGCAGGCCATCATTAATGCGTGAATAATGACTGAACATTATGTGTGGGAGATTATCAAGAAATTCTTGCTTATGATTGGATCTACTTCAGATGCTTAGATGTTTACATCACGTCACAATAGAAGACAAATGTAGACTGACAGTCAAATGTTTAGACACACATACATACATACACCATTATTAATCTTTTGAATACCAAAATAAAAGTCCAAATGTTTGACTGATGGTGTGCATTTGTAGACACCGTTTACTTAAGAATATTTCTCAGGGTTGACTGATAATATCAGAGATCCGTACAGTATGTACACATTATATGGGGCAAGTTGTCCTGATTAAACCAGCCTTTAAAATGCATATTGAAACCTTTTCATCAAAATGTAATTAGTTAAAACATTTATGAAACAAAATTGCACTTTTGAGTCAAAATCCATGTGTTGTTTTGTATGTGGACAGGACAGACAGTTCACATCATTTAGTATTTATCTGCTTGTTTTCCGTGTGATTCAGAGATGTCAAACTCTTCTAGAGGTCCAGCGGTCCGAGCGTCTGCGTCTCGAGCAGTCGGCTCATCAGCAGGTTCTTCAGACACACTCTCTGGATCTCCAGGTGAGGAAGATGAGGATGGGTGTGGTCTGTTGATGATGATGTCATCAGAGCAGGGATTTCAGGAAAGCCGTGAGTGGGCAGATGAGATTTGAGGGTTTAAGACTCAAAACATGTCACATAGGTCTGTTCTCATCTGTCCAGGTGTGTTAATGTTCAAATCCAAAAAAAGCAAAAAACTACAAAAAGAAAATGATTTTTGAATGTACGTGGAATAATTGTAAAGATAAATATATTCTGTTCTGAACACAAAGAGCATGTTGGCCGATGGTGTTCATCATCATTATACATTTCTGTTTCGATTTTAATCAAATGAACACAATGTTTTCAAACCAGTACGACTTGATTTTTTTCTGTAAAACAGAACAGGAGATGTTAGAAACGGACAGCCTGTGGCTTCTGAAGATTTCTTTATAAATCGTCAAGCTTAACTTCGATTATCTCAACACTGCCTGACAAATAACTGACATCCTATTGCCTGAAGACAAAAACAACAAGACTTTAATGAAGCTTCGCTGAAGGTTTCAACTGAAACTCTAGGTTTTGAGTTTGTTTTCTTAGCGTGTGTAAGTTCTCTAAACAGGTTGTGTTGTTTTTGTGTCTCAGACTCTCTCTTGACGGTCCGTTCCATCGACCTTCTGAAGTCCAGAGATGGGCTGAACCGCCGAGAGCACCGCACGGACGCTTTCATTCATGACAAACTGATCGTCCGCAGAGGTCAAACCTTTCAGATGTTGATCGACCTCTCGCGACCTTTTAACCCTAAAACTGACCGTCTGCACCTGGAGCTCAGGTTAGGTCAGTGAGAAAAACATTCCCTCTGTTCCAGTTTAGCGTGCTGGTATTTTGTTTTGCATATGAATGAAAAAGCACAGATGAGATCTCTTTAATGATTCAAAAAATGGTTTGAGAAGAGATATCAACCATGTGAGCTCAGATTTGTCAAGTCTGCAATCAAAAGTCAAGACATCTGAGATTAGATTGATACCTGAATGAAACACAACTGATAACCTTCTCCTCTGGGAGTTATATAGAATAATGTTGGGTTTCTGTGCAGAAGTCTAGTTGAATAGTTTTTCTGTATTCACCTGTCATCTATAACACGTTGACAAAGCAAGCGCTGGGAAATAAGAGTATTCTGATATTTTGTTGTATGTTTTGTGAAGTCACTTGTTTGAATGCTAAATCCGTTTTGTGACAAAGAGAGAGAGGAAATGGAAAAAAGGAAGATTCATATAAATTTTCGAACATTTCAACGGTTAAATCAATTATCAGTGAAACTGTGTTTATTCAGACGGAAGAAAGTATTAAACATTCATTCTTGCGTCTCATGAGTCATGAACCCTATACTGCAGCATACTTTAACTTTTCTACTGTAAGACGTGGCAAAGCATAGCCAACACCACAATATACTTTAATATTTACTATAGCAAACCGTGGTAGGCTGCAATAAATACTGTAGTTTACGGCGGTATTTAAAACGTTTTTTCATATTAAACTGTGGCGAATTCAGTAGTATATTTAAATATTTATTAGTATACTTTAATATTATCTATACTAATCACTGGTAACCAGTTGTATATTAGTTGCATTTTGTAAATGTATACTACAGCATTCTGCAACTCTGGTGAATTTATGTAGTAAATATTGTGGTGTACTATGAAGTTTTCCTTCACATAAGATGTTTTGACGTTCACATCAGCTTGATTAAATCAGAACCGAGGTTATCTCTAACCCTCACATCTTTGTGCATTGTTTTGTTTATGACACAGATTACATGTTCACGAATGTTCGAGGGATTCGCATCATGGTTTGGTTAGTGGATGATCTGGAAGACGGCCGATGGGAGATGAAGATCGTGGATCAGAAAGACACAAAGATCATATTGTCAGTCAATTCTCCAGCCAGCGCTTCTATTGGCCAGTATAAAGTCTCTGTGGTGACGTATTCACGGAAGGGCGGGATGTTATTTCCATACGCTCAGAATAATGAATTTTACATGCTGTTTAACCCCTGGTGTGAAGGTACAAAGACACAAAGAAATTAAACAAATTTATCTTTATGAACTGCATGAAAATGACACTGTATGTTTAAATCTGTCTCAGATGATCCGGTGTATTTAGATAATGAAGCTGAGAGGAGAGAATGTGTTCTGAATAACATGGGAAGAATTTACTACGGTACCGAGCTGCAAATCGGAACCAGAACCTGGAACTTTGCTCAGGTGAGAACTGAAACTATCATTATACAGAGAGTGGAGCTCTTTTTTATTTTATTACAAGTCCACAACAATATTTGAAGAGTTTATTTCCAAAATCAGATAACTTCATTTTTAAGTAGTTTGTTGGTTTTGATTTCAGCCATGATAACAAAAAAAAGAAAAGCTTACCAAGAAAACAAAGACATGATTGTTTTATCTCATTTTGGAAACAAACTCTTAATTTCAAAACCTAATTAAACATTCTAGTGTTTGGCATAGCAAGGAAGATGTGTACTTGTTCCAAAAAGAAAGCAAACACGTCTGTTTTGTCTTATTGTTAACCAAAGCACGCAAAATATATAGAATTGAATATACCCAAATTATTTTTAGGACTCAGAATCAAATCATAAGCCACAGTTTAGAGTGCATCATCTGGACCCAAAAATATATATTTTTCCCTTTGACGGCTATTCATGTTCTGACTAAATAAACATTTTGTGTCAGTTTGAAGAGGATGTTCTTGAAGCTTCTCTGTTTGTGTTGGAGAGAGCACGAGTCTCTGTGACGGCGTGGGGTGATCCGGTGATCGTATGCAGAGTTATATCAGCTCTCGTGAGTTTTATTCTTCATCATACGTAAATTTACATTTTATATTAACATTCATGCACAGGCCACACACTTTAATCTAATCTAAAGCAATTTGAGGTGTATTTTGGTGGGGTTATATATGAATATATTGGTCTTAGTATCACTACAAGCAGAGTACAATCTTAAATCATTTTCATCTCTTGTCTGTGATAGGTCAACTCTAATGATGACAGGGGTATACTGGAAGGCAATTGGTCAGAGAGTTTTGAGGGCGGGACCGCACCCACAGCCTGGAGCGGCAGTGGAGACATTCTGAGACAATACTACAAGAATTCAGGAACTCCCGTGAAATTCGCTCAATGCTGGGTCTACGCTGGTGTCACAAACTCGGGCAAGAACATGTTAATAGTTGCTTAGCAACCACACAGAACACCTTAGCAACAGGTCATCAAATACTGAAGAAACTGATGACTTTTGCAATATTGTGACAATTCGCTAGTTTCTCGGTATAGCGCTGGTGAGCTTTTAGAGACGGAACAGTAATTTCTAGTGTTCTGTCAATTTATACCCTGTCAAATTTTGCAACCTCCATACAAAACCACCACAAGAAACAGGACTACCCCCAACCCAATCACAGCACGATGGGAAGAGGAGGGTTTTTGGCTGGCAAATATGGGTGTTTTTAGAAATAGAAAGAATTAAGTAATACATGAGTGATATGACAGATCCAATTACATTTCTTAGTCAGTCAGTCATATTAATTTATGGAGCACATTTAAAAACAACGTCTGTTGGCCAAAGTGCTGTACCACATTTAAGCATAAAACAAAATAAAACACAGCGACAGATAGTACACTACAGTTATACCACTGTCCTTACTTACGACCAGATGTAACCGTAAATAAATACATCTTAAGTAGAGACTTAAAAACAGTGTATGTTGGTGAAGTTCTTGTATAAGGTGTCAAATTGTTCCATAGCTGCGGAGCAGCCACCGAATAGGCCACATCTCCTTTCGATTTCAAGCGTGTCCTGTGAACAGTCAAGGCTACTAGTTGATCAAAGTTCCCTGGAGGCATTGCAGTGGAACAAAAGGAGATCGGAGATATATGACGGAGCCATTCCATGCAAACCCTTATAAACAAACATCAATGTTTTCAAATGGATTCAACCTCTCCTTGAACTACCACCTTACCGTGGTGGAGGGGTTTGAGTACCCGAAAGACCCTAGGAGCTATGTTGTCTGGGGCTATATGCCCCTGGTAGGGTCTCCCAAGGCAAGCAGGTCCTAGGCGGTTCAAAAAACCCTTATGATGACAACAAAATCGAGGACCGTGACGTCGCCCGGCATGGCGCAGCCGGGGCCCCACCCTGGAGCCAGGCCCGGGGGTTGGGGCTCGTATGTGAGCGCCTGGGGTCGGGCCTTCCCCCATGGGGTCCGGCCGGGCTGAGCCCAAAGGAGCGATGTGGGGCCACCCTCCCGTGGACCCACCACCTACAGGAGGGACCGTAAGGGGCCGGTGCAAAGTGGATCGGGTGGTAGTCGAAGGCGGGGACCTCGACAACCCGATCCCTGGACACGGAATCTAGCTCTAGGGACATGGAACGTCACCTCTCTGACGGGGAAGGAGCTGGAGATTGTGCGTGAGGTTCAGAGATTTCGACTAGAGATAGTCGGGATCACCTCTACGCACAGCTTGGGCTCTGGAACCACACTCCTCGAGGGAGGATGGACTCTTCACCACTCTGGAGCTACCCAGGGTGAGAGGCGGCGGGCTGGTGTGGGTTTGCTTATAGCCCCCCAGCTCAGCCGCCATGTGTTGGAGTTTACCCCGGTGAACGAGAGGGTCGCTTCCCTGCGCCTTCAGGTCGGGGATAGGTCTCTCACTGTCGTTTGCGCCTATTGGTGTAGAGTACCCGGCCTTCTTGGAGACTCTGAGAGGGGTGCTGAAAAGGACTCCGTCGTTCTGCTGGGGGACTTCAACGCCCACGAGGGCACAACAGTGACACCTGGAGGGGCGTGATTGGGAGGAACGGCCCCCCTGATCTGAATCCGAGTGGTGTTCTGTTATTGGACTTCTGTGCTAGTTACAGTTTGGCCATAACGAACATCATGTTCAAGCATAAGGGTGTCCATCAGTGCACATGGCAACAGGACACCCTTGGCCGGAGTTCGATGATCGACTTTGTGGTTGTTTCATCTGACCTACGGCCGTATTTCTTGGACACTCGGGTGAAGAGAAGGGCGGAGCTGTCAACCGATCACCACCTGGTGGTGAGTTGGATCCGATGATAGGGGAGGAAGCTGGACAGACTCGGCAGACCCAAACGTACTGTGAGGGTCTGTTGGGAACGTTTGGCCGAATCCCCTGTCAGAGAGATCTTCAACTTCCACCTCCGGCAGAGCTTCGACAAGATCCCTAGGGAGTCTGGAGATATTGAGTCCGAGTGGACCATGTTCTCTACCTCCATTGTCAACGTAGCCACTCGGAGCTGTGGCCGTAAGGTCTCCGGTGCCTGTCGAGGCGGCAATCCCCGAACCCGGTGGTGGACACCCGAAGTAAGGGATGCCGTCAAGCTGAAGAAGGAGTCCTATCGGGCCTTTGCTGGCTTTTGGGACTCCCGAGGCAGCTGACAGGTACCGACAGGCCAAGCGGACTGCAGCCCGGGTGGTTGGGGAGGCAAAAACTCGGGCCTGGGAGGAGTTCGGTGAGACCATGGAGAAAGACTATCGGTCGGCCTCGAAGAGATTCTGGCAAACCGTCCGGCGCCTCAGGAGGGGGAAGCAGTGCCTTACCAACGCTGTTTGCAGTGGAGGGGGGCAGCTGTTGACCTCGACCGGGGATATCATCGGGCGGTGGAAGGAATACCTCGTGGATCTCCTCAATACCGCCGTCACGTCTTCCATTGAGGAAGCAGAGGCCGAGGGCTCGGAGGCGGACTCACCCATCACCCAGGCTGAAATCAACGAGGTAGTCAAGAAACTCCTCGGTGTCAGGGCACCGGGGGTGGATGTGATCCGCCCAGAGTACCTCAAGTCTCTGGATGTTGTGGGGCTGTCTTGGCTGACACGCCTCTGCAGCATCGCGTGGCGGTAGGGGACAGTGCCCTTGGACTGGCTGAATGGGGTGGTGGTCCCTCTTTTTAAGAAGGGGGACCGGAGGGTGTGCTCCAACTATCGGGGATCACACTTCTCAGCCTCCCCGGGAAAGTCTATGCCAGGGTACTGGAGAGGAAAATCCGGCCGATGGTAGAACCTTGGATTCAGGAGGAACAGTGTGGTTTCCGTCCTGGTCATGGAACACTGGACCAGCTCTATACCCTCTCCAGGGTGCTGGAGGGTTCATGGGAGTTTGCCCAACCAATCCACATGTGTTTTGTGGACTTGGAGAAGGCATTCGACTGTGTCCCTCGCGGCATCTTGTGGAGGGTGCTCTGGGAGTATGAGATTCGGGACCCTTTGCTAAGGGCTATCCGGTCCCTGTACAACCGGAGCAGGAGCTTGGTTCGCATTGCCAGCAGTAAGTCAGACTTGTTCCCGGTGCATGTTGGACTCTGGCAGGGTTGCCCTTTGTCGCCGGTTCTGTTCATAATTTTTATGGACAGAATTTCTAGGCGCAGCCGGGGGCCGTAGGGCGTCGGGTTTGGGGACCACACGATTTCATCTCTGCTCTTTGCGGATGATGTCGTCGTGCTGGCCCCATCAGACCAGGACCTTCAGCATGCACTGGGACGGTTTGCAGCCGAGTGTGAAGCGGCTGGGATGAGAATCAGCACCTCCAAATCTGAGGCCATGGTTCTCAGTCGGTAAAGGGTGGCTTGCTCACTTCAGGTAGGTGAAGAGTTCCTGCCTCAAGTGGGGGAGTTCAAGTATCTGGGGGTCTTGTTCAAGAGTGAGGGAAGGATGGAACGGGAGATTGACAGACGGATCGGTGCAGCTTCTGCAGTAATCCAGTCGCTGTACCGGTCTGTCGTGGTGAAGAAGGAGCTGAGCCGCAAGGCGAAGCTCTCGATTTACCGGTCAATCTGCGTTCCTACTCTCACCTATGGTCATGAGCTGTGGGTCATGACCGAAAGGAAAAGATCCCGGATACAGCCGGCCGAAATTAGCTTTCTCCGCAGGGTGGCCGGGCGATCGCTTAGAGATAGGGTGAGAAGGTCGGTCACTCGGGAGGAGCTCAGAGTAGATCCGCTGCTGCTCCACATCGAGAGGGGCCAGCTGAGGTGGCTCGGGCATCTTTTCCGGATGCCCCCTGGACACCTTCCCGGGAAGGTGTTCCGGGCATGTCCCACCGGGAGAAGACCCGAGGAAGACCTAGGACACGCTGGAGGGACTATGTCTCCCGGCTGGCCTGAGAACGCCTCGGTGTCCCCCCGGAAGAGCTGGAGGAAGTGTCTAGGGAGAGGAAAGTCTGGGCATCCCTGCTTAGACTGCTGCCCCCGCGACCTGGCCCCGGATAAGCGGAAGAAAATGGATGGATATATATTTAACTGGGAGCCAGTGAATAGTTCCCTTTTCGTTGTTCCAGTTAACAGTCGATTTAGAACAAGTTGAAGAAGAGACAATAGAGACTGTGAAACACCCAAGTACAATAAATTACAGTAATCTAATCTGGATGAGTTAAAAGCACTCCCTGTCTCTTAATGTTAAGAATGACTTCATCTTTGCAATATTCTTTATCTGATAAAAACAATTTCTAACCACAGCATTCTGTTTATCAAAAGTCAAAGCAGAGTCAAAAGTAATGCCTAAGTTTCTGACATGTGATTGAAGATTCCCAGATAGAGTCCCCAGTTTACTGGCTAAAACCTCTGTAGAAGCAGGGGAGCCAAAAATTAGGACCTCAGTCTTAGACTCATTTAACTGAAGGAAGTTGGCAGACATCAACTGTTTAATATCTCTCAGCAGACAAACAGATACTGTAAGCTGGAGACATCCTTAGGGTGGAAAGGATCATAACACTGAGTAGCATCTGTGTAACAGTGACATGAAATTGTGCCTCCTAAACATAGCATACAAAGGAAGCATGTATAAAGAAAACAGAAAAGGACCCAAAATTGAGCCCTGTGGAACCCCATACAAGACTGGTGCACAAGATGACGAATATTTGCCAGTCACTACAGAGAAGATTTCTGAGCACTTTGTTAAGTCAAAATAACTTGAACCGGAAATTTGTCTGCAGGCTCTGGCGTCGCGAAAGCGCACCGGCGCCATCTTGTGTAATTAGCTCATTGTCAGTCAGGCTGTAATCACAACTTCAATGTTTATTGTCACTGTATATTTCTGAAGTATTTTTCTTTACCTGTTTCTCTCCTTCAGTGTTAAGATGTTTGGGAATTCCTACCCGCTGTGTAACGAACTTTAGCTCCGCCCACGACACAGACTTCTCCATGACAACAGATATTTACATTGATGACAAACTGGAGGTCATTAAAGAACGAACGAACGATTCTGTCTGGTACGAGAAACACAACCATCACCTCAAGAAGGATCACAAGTTATTTATGTCATTGTTTGTCTCATTCTCTCTCTCTATTCACAGGAACTTTCATGTATGGAATGAGTCCTGGATGGCTCGTCCGGATCTCCCGGTGGGTCATGGGGGGTGGCAGGTGGTCGACTCCACCCCTCAAGAGCCCAGTCAGGGTTCCTACCGGTGCGGTCCGACTTCTGTCACCGCCGTCCGTAACGGACAGGTCAACCTGAAGTACGACACACCGTTTGTGTTTGCTGAAGTGAGTCCTGTCATCTTTAAATCAAATCTCTGTTTCTCAACTTTATAAAGTAGAATCAGCGATAATTAAATTATTTATTTTTGGTGTTTGGTTAAATTGAATCCTGTGTTTCAGGTCAACAGTGATAAAATCTTCTGGCAGAGGAAAGCTGATGGGAGTTTCTCTCAAGTCCGCGTGGAGAAGCATTCCATCGGTCAGCACATCAGCACTAAAGCTGTGGGCTCAGACATGCGTATTGAGATCACACACCTCTACAAACACCCAGAGGGTAACAAAACATCTCCAAATTCTCTTTATCTGCATTGTTGGAAGTAGATGAACACATTCAAGAGTGTCCAAAAAAACTCTTTATAGAGATTATAGGGATGTCACCTCCCCAAAAATCTTTCATATTTGATCGATGCTTCAGACTGGAACAAAATTTAGAAAATCATGTCAAACAACAAACACTGACATATAAATGTAACTTACACACTTCCATCATGTTTCAGGTTCAGAGGAAGAGCGTATGGCTGTAGAGACGGCCAGTCGTTACGGCTCTAAACCGATGATGTATCCCTTCTCCTTGGCCAATGACGTGGCGGTTGAAATCATTATGGAGGGGGCGGGGCCTCGTATGGGCGGTGATGCCAAACTGAGTCTGGTCCTGAAGAACAGAAGTTCAGTTCAGCGCAGCACAACACTTCTGTGTGAGGTGCTGGTCATGTATTACACTGGAGTTCTGAAAGCATCGCTGAAGAAAGAACGTGTTCCTGTCATCCTCAAACCTCAAGAGAGTGAGGATCTGTTGACTTAAACACACACTTGATCAGATTGAGATGAAGTGTTATTTGTGTCACATGTTCTGTTGTGTTCTTCAGTCAAATCTATTCCCTGGATCCTGCAGTATGGAGAGTATATGAATCATCTGGTGGATCAGGGAGCTTTGATGCTCACCGTCACCGGACGAGTCAATCAAACTAAACAGATTCTGGCCACTCAGTTCAACTTCAGACTGAGAACACCAGATCTCACCATCACTGTGAGTCAAATACAATCATTCATCATCTGCATCTGACGGAGAAAATATCTTCTGATGTGTTTATTGTGTTTGTTGACTTGTGTTGATGGAGTGTTTGTGTTTGTTGACTTGTGTTGATGGAGTGTTTGTGTTTGTTGTGTTTTCTAGCCTGTAGGAGAAGCTGTGATGGGTAAAGAGCTAACGGTCAAGATCTCATTTCAGAATCCACTGCAGCAGGTGTTGAAGAACGTTCTGTTCAGGATCGAGGGATTGGGAATGCAGAGCGTCAGAAAGATCCTCTATGGGTGAGAGCAGGTTTATTCTGTGATAAATGTGTTCAGTAGGATGTTCATGGCTGTATTATTCAAATGTTTGTGTGTTTGTCAGTGATGTGGAGAAGCTGGCGACAGTGACACGGACGGAGAAGTTTGTCCTCGTGTTCTCCGGCCCTCAGAAGCTTCTGGCATCGATGGACTGCCGTCAGCTCACTCAGGTGCACGGAGTCGCTGATATTGTGGTGAAACGACAGTAAAAAAGAAACTTTATTTCATTTCTGTTTGCTCTGAAGGACAGTAAACACACTGAAGGATAAAACACACACATACACGTTTATTTGTGCTCAATAAAGATCTCATACAGTTAATAACACTTACAGTCTGTCTGTTTGTTTACATAAGTGTAAGTTTATCAACTCATAAATCATTCTTTAATGTCCATAACAAAACACACAACCGTAAATAATGTCTATTTAAAATAAACTAAACTGCCTGCCACACATTCTTACCCAAATATTGTAACATATTTTAAGACATCAGGTGTTTACTAAACTTGTTTTCAAAATTGTTCTGTAGGATTTGCATTTATAATTGTATTCAACATTAAATAAATTTGTTTGGCTAAATTAGTTTTCGCAAAATTAATAGAGGATTCTCCCATTTGTAGAAACTGAACATGTTATTTTTATCCTTTCTGTGAGATTGTGTGGTGTAAACAGAGCTGTATAAAGATTCATATAATCGTCTTTTGTGTTTCATGAATAAAACATCACATTTAAGTGGAATGACATGAGGGTGAGTGATGATGTCATTTTTAGTGAACTATTCCTTTAATCTTTTCAGATTAATGGACTGTTTAGTCATTAAATCTCGCATTCATTCAGTTAATGATTTACCCATTCATTTGTTAATTTACATGTAAAATGATTAGAGGCTTTGAGTTTTTACCTTCATCATTAGGACATGGGCTGAAGTATGGATAGAGAGTTTCAGTGAAGGATTGACCAGTGAATGAGTAGATATGAGAGCTGGAGTCCACATCATAAAAAGAGACCAAACCCTCCTCATAATCCACAAACACACCCACCTTCTGTGGACTCACACTCAGAGACAGAGTGACAGCGGGATTATCACAAGCCGAGTATTTTTTCTCATTCCTCAGAGCCACAGTCCAGTATCCATTCACTGGTGTCAGTCTGATCCGTCCCTTTCTGTTAATAGATTCTCTGGCCACTCCTAAATCCCATTTAGTCTTTCCACTGACCTGAACCTCAAAATAAAATCTCCCTGATGAGAATCCCTCTTTTCCCAGAACACATAGACATGGATCGAATCTCTCTGGATTATCTGGGAGCTCTTGCTTTATGTCTCCAAAGCTCACTTGTTTTCTATCATCAGACAGAATGAGTTTAGGATGAGCTGTATCAGGATCTAGAGTCACATCCACTGAGAGAGATCAGAGAATATCAATCAGATCTTCAGAATATAAACATGTTGATGTGTCAGATATTTAATACAGTGTGTAAATAATGTGTAGATGTAAATATTATGTGTGTTTAAAGTGTTTATGGGTAAACATCACACACTATACCTGCAAACTGCTGCTTCATGATCAACACTGTAAACAGAAAATGACAAATACACATAAAGTCTACTCGTTGGACAAAAATGTGTTGTCAATTTAAAACAATGTAAACACTTCTACAGTCTCAGAACAACTGTTACTAGAGTCTGTTGCTTTAAATCTAAATGTTTACTGAGATCAGAGACTAGCAAACACTAACAAAAGTGAATCTATAACTCACATGTTTGATTGAGTTTGTGACCCAGAGTCTGTTTGAGTTGAGTCAGAGGTGTCACAGTGTTCAGACTGTCAGAAGTATCAACACTGATGTCACAGCAGTTCTTCATGTTGACAGGTGTGCACAGAGATGAAGAAATCTACATGAGAAGAGAGAAATCCATCATCAGATGAAGTGAAGTGTCATGATGATGTTTTGTGATTGATGAAGAGTGACCTGTATGAGATGAAGATGATCTTCAGTGTTTGACATGATCTGCTGCAGCTCAATGTTTCTCTTCTTCAGTTCACTGATGTCCTGCTCCAGATCTTTCATCACATCTTCAGCGTGTTTCTCTGCTCTTTTCTGTTTCTCCTCCATCATCTTCAGTACATCACACTGACATCTCTCAATGGAGCGGATGAGATCTCTGAACATCTCCACACTGTCTGCTTTCTCTTGATCTGTCTTTCTCTGATATATCATACATCACATCTACTGGATTTATTCCTATATTTATATTTCAGTTATGTTTTCACTCACCTTCATCAGCTCTGCTGAGTGCTTGATGTCTTGAAACTTCTTGATTCTGTCCTGAATCATCTGCTGCACGTCTGTCTGTGTCTTTACCAGCTGAGTCTATAGAGAGAGAGAAAATCACATGTCATCACATCTGTTCCATCTCATGACAGAAAGAAGAAATGGTTGAAAGTATTTCTTGCCTTCCTCTGTCTGCTCTCCTCCTCTATAGAGACAGTGTTGTGAGTCTTGTGATCTCCTTCAGTACAGAACACACAAACACACGTGTGATCATCTCGACAGAAGAGCTCCAGAGGTCTCTCGTGTTTCTGACATATATAATCATCCAGATTGATCACAGGATTGATCAGTGTGTGTTTCTTCAGACGCTGGACTCTCGTGTGAGGCTCCAGATGAGTTTGACAGTAAGAGCTCTGACACATCAGACACGTCTTCAGAGCTTTTGTCTTCTCAGTACAGATGTCACAGAAAACATCAGGTTTATCATCATGAATCTTTTCTTTAAAGTGCTGAACGACGTCTCTTAGTGTGGTGTTGATCTTCAAATCAGGTCTCTTCATGAATGTTTCTTTACAGATTGGACAGACGCAGTTCTTTGTGTTTTTCCAGCATTGGTTCAGGCAGATTTTGCAGAAGTTGTGTCCACATGGAGTGGTGACTGGATCATTGAACACATCCAGACACACAGAACACTGAAGCTCTTCATCTAATGGACCACTAGAGGACGCCATGACTGAAGAAAATAATATCATGTCATGTCTATATTGCTCAAGCAAAACCTCAAATTGTATAAATATTAATATCTTTAAGTTATTTTCATGCACAAGATACATCTCAACACATTTTATTAGATGTAGTTCACATTTTCATTTTTTATATTCTGTCTATAGTTGAACAAACAGTTACTTTCTTATTTCAGGTTTTTAAGTTGTTTGACACTACAGCAAGAAAAAGTTTCCTTTAGCTCGACTAAACTTTCTTCACTTACCTGTGAGTGAATCTCAGTTATGTTCAGAGAGTCTGAACTAATATTCTGATGTTTGAAGAGATATTGCTAAAGCTTCTAGTTCGGTTTGGTTTTACTTTCACATTCACCGTCTTTCACTCTTCTTCGGTGGTGTCATAGCCCCGCCCACATTCTTGTGGTTTAGCCAATCACTGTATATTAAATGTATTTCCCAGCGGCTTTAGGAGATGATAAGTAGCTCCAAGTGTTTCTACGTTTTTTAGGCGATGTTTTGTCCTGTCAGCAGTTATGCCTCACACACCAAACTCCTCCATTGGTGATATTATGATAGGAAATGTATAATGATTGTACAATAATTTTCATGAACCTAAAATGGCTGTTGATACTAGTCAAATGATAAATATCAGTTTACTTTCGTTGTTTATTATTTAAGCGCGGTGTCTTTAATCGAACGGAGCAACACATTCTCACTCCCGACTCGTGAACGCGCAGGGTACACCTTTGGCGTCGTTTTTCGACGTGAAGGGCACGCGAATTTGACAGTCTTTATAAAACTGTATATTAGATATAATTTGCGATGATGATCTTACGGGTTTAATTGAAGTTTAATGGCCAGGATAATTGCGTTTACATGACGCTATTCAGACATATAAAAAACATAATACAACCAGTCACAATGTCGTTCAAAATACAGATATTCCAAGGGTACAAACGCGAAACGATCGATTAGTAATAGGAACATATGCGAAAGTGATCACCGACACCGTCCACCGTAAATCTCAAATCCAGTTAAGTACGACCTTCAAAAATTGCCGCCAGAGGAAGTAACGTAATCTTCGATGCCATTGGCTCTCCCCTGTCTCGTGACAGATCGCATCATTTCGTTGCCTTTGAACGTGAAACGGTATCGGTTCCCGCCAATTCAATTCAATTCAATTCAAGTTTATTTATATAGCGCTTTTCACAATGTGTATTGTTTCAAAGCAGCTTTACAGGGGCAAACAGGAAAAACAGAAAAACACAGCACAGTGCATGGTATTCATACAACGAGTAAGATCATACTAATAAATAATAGCTAATTTCTAAATAAATAAATAAATGAATGAATGCAGTCTCCCGGTGAGCGGGCCAACACTGCCCTGCTGTGGCGAGGAACCCAAACTCCAATGATTGATTAATGGAGAAAAAAACCTCGGGAGAAACCAGGCTCAGCCGGGAGGGCCAGATCCCCTCTGACGTGTCATAGCTGCACTCAAACTGGTGACATGTGATTTAAGTTTAGCATTTAATACCAAATATTGTAACTTCAGCATTAATAAGCCAAATAGTCCGTCTTTGCTCTTGGTTGGGGATGTAGTGGTCTGAGCTGGGATGGTCCGATGGTCATATTTCTCTTGGCTGGTGGTGGATTTGCCTTTGATGGAGCTGGGATGGTCAGTCAGTCTGCAGCTGTAGCTGGCGTGATCTCAAATTGGGGATGGGCATCTGTCGGTCGTCTGGACATGGTGGAACTTCTTCCTACCTCGGGATGGGCATCCCGAGGCAGAGGCGGAAAGAGAATAAAGAGGATAATTAGCGTAGCTGCTGTTCATTAACTATGCATTAAGTGAAAGCTTGGCTGAAAAGATGTGTCTTTAATCTAGATTTAAATTGGGAGAGTGTGTCTGACCCTCGAATAGTATCAGGAAGGCTATTCCAGAGTTTAGGTGCTACGTATGAGAAAGCTCGTCCCCCTTTGGTGGATTTTGTTATTCTAGGTGTTGTCAAAAGTCCTGAGTTTTGAGATCTTAGGGAGCGTGATGGGTTGTAACGTGATAAAAGCTCGGTTAAGTAAGTAGGTGCTAAACCGTTCAGGGCTTTGTAAGTAATTAAAAGAATTTTAAAATCAATACGATACTTAATGGGTAGCCAGTGAAGCGATGTTAAAACTGGGGTTATGTGATCGTATTTTCTTGACCTAGTAAGAACTCTGGCAGCAGCATTCTGAACTAACTAAGTTTGTTTATCGATGATACAGGACAACCACTAAGTAGAGCATTACAATAGTCAAGCCGTGAGGTCACAAATGCATGAATAAGCTTTTCTGCGTCTGCAACACATAAACTATTTCGTAATTTGGCAACATTTCTAAGGTGGAAGAAGGCTATTTTTGTGATATTTGAGATGTGATTTTTAAATGACAGGTTGCCGTCTAATATAACGCCTAGATCTTTAACAATATTTGTTGGAGTAACAGTGCAGCCTTCAATTTGCAGGCTGTAATCGGAGATATTCTGTTTACTTGATTTTGGTGCTATAAGTAATATTTCTGTTTTGCTAGAGTTTAAAAGGAGGAAATTACTAGTCATCCAGTGTTTTATGTCCTCGATGCACTCAGCCAGTTTGGATAGCTTAAATGAATCATTTGGTCTTGATGAGATATTGTTAGATTTAATTTCCGCATAAATGAATACAAGCCTGTAAATAAATGAAGTGTGAAGTTGTTAAACTCACTGAATACATTCCTGGCCAGATAGTTGGAGGAAGGGTTTCCCTCTGGTTATATGGGGGGATTCTTTCTAAGCTAAACATTCTTTGTCTTATCTGCTATACCTTATTTGGTCATTCTGTGAACCCCTGGACATTCGAAACCATCTGTGAACCCCTGGGCATTTGAAACCACCCAGAGGTGTTTTAGTACCTATATAAAGGCTTGTAGAGTCTAAAATAAATGAGTTCAAAAGCTTGATGCCTTTGTGTCTAGTTCTTGTGCTCCCAGATCTGCAGAAGAATTCTCTCACAACATCCAACGTATTTCTGATTTGATTTTCAGTGTAATCCAAAATATAGAAAGAAACTTAGTGTTCGAAAGGAACTAAAAGTTTAACAATTGGGGGCTTCGTCCGGTTTACTCATCGGCAGTCCGGGAAAAAACTCTGTGTTTTGAAGACCGCGCTAGACTGAAAGACGTTCTACGGGTTCCAGCAGTATAACACAGGTAAGAGTTTTTTTAAATAACCTTCCTGTGATATACTGTTGATGGCAGTTACCACACTTTTGTGCTGGGTTTCTGTATTTGCGTGTGGCGCTCCGTGACGTTAACCGGGGGCCAGGTTACGTCCTTAGTAGTCGAGAGGCACACGACGCGCGTATTTTGGGATATTTACTTTATTACATTCATAATTGTAATAATTAACGAAAAAAAAGGAGTTGGATTTTGTGTGGGAAGTTTTCGTTTTTTTTTTACTTTCTTCTTACTAACATTTGCTTTGTTCATTCGTTGAGTATGGGACAAGAAATATCTAAACCACTACCAGCTGAAACGCCGGTAGATTTTATGTTCAGAAATAACAAGGGTTTTTGGACACAACCCTTTGTTGATAATTTGGCTGGATGGTCTGAAAGCGTCGGACCGCAAATTGATAAATATCCCAGATTCGGTTCTTTTAAGAAGGATGATATGGAGCTAATGAAATCCATGGTAAAGGGTGGATGGGGTGATCCCCAATGGGATTATAAATATATGTGTGAATCGTATGAAATTTGGCAAAAAATGAAGAAAATATGGAATCAAGGTCCCGAGCGTGTTAATAAATCGAACAAAATATCGATCGTTGCGCCGTCAACAGTAAAGACACCGCCACCTTATGATACAGCCGTGATTTCTGTCCAAAATCATGCTCAGAACGGTTCAAATTTGTATCCCTCATTGCTTGCTTTTCCCTCCACTCCACAACCCCCTCCCCCTCCCGAGTTAAACAAAGAAACTTTACGACCTGCAGCACAGCCATCAATGGCGTGGGTGCAGGAGGGCCCAAGAATTATTCTTAAACCAGCAACAATGACAGACATTGATACTATTTGTAAATCTCTCCCGAACCCGAATAATTCTAACAAATTTGTAGATGTTTTGCGCTCACATACGCGCTTTGCACAATTGGCTGGAGGGGATTATAGATCGATTTTATTACGAGTTTTATCTGATGATGTTACTGAATCGTCTTTAATTGTGGAAATCCCTGCTTTGAGTCTTGATAATGATGACTTGGAGGGCATTGTTTTATCACATCCTTTGATTTTATACACCACTCATCAGGTGGGTGTTATTTTGCATAATTTAAAGACACAGCACATGACGGCCCAGAGGAGGTCTGGCTATGAAGCAACGCTGTTAGCCACAGAAAATTTAACCATTAAGCCCACTTCGGTTACTAGCCCAGCAATTCAGTCACTGTATGGCTTATCCACATTGATAACTGAGACCGTACCTCATGATTGCATGAATGATATTGAATGCTTCACTGCGGCCAGGGTCGATCTGAAAGATACGCCCCTGGATGGGGGGGAGCATTTATATATAGATGGCTCATGTTCAAGACCATCTGATGGAGTGTATCTGTGTGGATATGCCATTGTGACAAAGGAAGGTGAGAGGGTGGAGGCATACCGCCTGAACCATAACTCAGCACAGGCAGCAGAAATAATTGCATTATCAAGAGCTTGTGAGTTAACAAAAGGCAAAAGAGCTACCATTTATACGGATAGCAAATATGCGTATGGGGTCGTTCAAGACTTCGCCCAGACTTGGGCTAGACGAAATTTTCAGACATCTGAGGGCAAACGAATATCACATGCAGAGTTGGTGGGAGATTTATTACAAGCTGTAATGTTGCCATCTGAACTAGCTGTAGTGAAGGTCAAGGGACATGTTTCAGGAGATGAAACAGACGCTGTTGGGAACAGAAATGCTGATGAAATGGCCAAATGGGCCGCAGAACATGCAGAGTTTTCTCCATATCAGAGAGCGCAGAGTAGGGACGTAGAAACAATGATGTTTGCACATGTATCATGCGTTCCTGACATAGATTTGAAAATTTTGCAAAGTCAACCTACACAGGGAGACGTGAAACATTGGGCAGAAAATGGATGCGCACCAGATGCTGACGGTTTGATAATAGATAAAAATGGTAGAATCGCATTACCAAAGCTTTCTTTGGTAATATTGATAAGACATTACCATGGTATTTCGCACAACAGCACGTCTAAAGTTACACAGATGATTAATCGCCTGTATTGTATACAGGATACAGCAAAAATGGTCAAACTAATAATATTCTCTTGTTTGATATGCGCCAAAACAAACCCTCACAGAAAAACGCCACACGACGCATTACCATTTCCAGAAGCGCCTTTTCAGTGTCTTCAAATAGATTTTTCTCATATGCCAGCGGTAGGAAATCTAAAATACATATTAACTATTGTCGATAGGTTTTCAAAATGGCCTGAAGTATTTGCATGTGCAAAGGAAGATGCTAAAACGGTTGTAAAAATACTATCGAAAGAAGTTATTTCTCGTTATGGTATACCAATGACAATAGAAAGTGACAATGGGAGCCCATTCACATCGAAAGTTACCAAATTATTGGCTAAAGCGTTAGCCATAAATTGGCACTATAATATACCCTATCACCCGCAGTCGTCGGGGGTGGTGGAACGAACACACCGAACAATCAAAGACAAGATCACGAAAGCCTGTATGGAAACAGGCAGGAAATGGCCAGATGTGCTACCAGCCGTATTGGCAGAAATGAGAATGACGCCATCCTCAACGACAAAATACTCACCATTTGAAATTTTGATGGGTAGACCTTTCCCGACCCCATGGGTCAAAGGTCGCGCAGGCGTTTCTTCCCTAGGTGACATGGAGGTGATCCTGGATGACCACGTGATTTCCCTTATTGATAAACTGAATTCTGTGTGTGCTGATGTTTCTCTTTCTCTCCCTATACCATCAGATAAGCCCACCCATAATTTCGTTCCAGGCCAACAGGTGCTGATTCGTAGTCTGAAACCAGTCGCCGTGGGGGAACCGAGATATCTTGGGCCAGCTGTAGTTATTGCTGTTACGAGAACTGGAGTGCTAACGGATCATCAACCGCAGTGGATTCACGCATCCAGACTGAAGCATCTGCCAACATCTGCATTACCAATTGACACTGTAGGGCCTAAGAAGCCTGCCCAAAGTGTGTGACAGGGCACTGGTGAGAGGGCTTGCGCCAGACAGAAGATCCTTGCTCTAGTAGTGAGTGAGGGGGCTATCTGTCGGCTGAACATAGGGCCTGGGCAAATTTTGCCCCATTTATAGCTTCCTGATCACCTCTGAAGGTTCCCCTGTTACACATTTGGGTCTAAATTGTCCAATATGTCAATAATATGTCTGGTAATGATACTGGCCGGTGCACAAGGAATTAAATTAATAGATAAAGATGATTCATGGTTGGACCGTGACGATCCACCACTTTCATATGCCACATACATGTGGGGGAGATTGGCTAATTACACCGTAAAGACAAGTGACATGATAGTTGTTGTACTTATGTTCCAGATAATGATGCGGATGGACATTTGATCAACCAAGGTATTAAGCACATCAAAAGAGCAGTTGCTGAGATGACCAGCCGAGAGAGAAATGGAGATGAATGGGACTGGAGTTTGAATTTTTCCAGCCTTTTCAGTAAAATCGAACATTGGCTGATTTTAATTGCAATAATTATTTCATGCATTCTGGTTTTGCTTTGCTTATGGCCCTGTATTATGGCTATGATTCGCCGTGCATTAAAATCATCTATAAGTGTGATTATGAAAGGTTACCATGTTGCTCAGCCAAGACCAGGAGATAAGATCACCATGAATCCGAATGTAATGTAAGGACAGAGATGAACAACTCTGCTCCGACCGAACGTGGTCCTTAGATTAGGAATTTTCTTTATTATTTAGCATTTTTACTTTTACTGTTTACCATGGATGCGGAAAATGTATTGGTATGTCATAAATGACTTAAAGAGGGCAACTGTTAGATTTAATTTCCGCATAAATGAATACAAGCCTGTAAATAAATGAAGTGTGAAGTTGTTAAACTCACTGAATACATTCCTGGCCAGATAGTTGGAGGAAGGGTTTCCCTCTGGTTATATGGGGGGATTCTTTCTAAGCTAAACATTCTTTGTCTTATCTGCTATACCTTATTTGGTCATTCTGTGAACCCCTGGACATTCGAAACCATCTGTGAACCCCTGGGCATTTGAAACCACCCAGAGGTGTTTTAGTACCTATATAAAGGCTTGTAGAGTCTAAAATAAATGAGTTCAAAAGCTTGATGCCTTTGTGTCTAGTTCTTGTGCTCCCAGATCTGCAGAAGAATTCTCTCACAACATCCAACGTATTTCTGATTTGATTTTCAGTGTAATCCAAAACATAGAAAGAAACTTAGTGTTCGAAAGGAACTAAAAGTTTAACAGATATATAGCTGAGTATCATCTGCATAACAGTGGAAGCTAATTCCATGTTTTCTAATAATGTTTCCGAGGGGCAGCATCGACTACATCTAGCTGTTCCGGTTTATGTGTTGAATGGGAGCCGACTTCATGCATTCACAGACACGCACGGCTTCTTCAAGTAAAGTTATCGTACGGCTTTGGTGAAAAAAGGTCTACGAGTTGTTTGTTATATTTTGTAATGCTTTTGGGCCTGTCACTGTACTTTATTCGAGTGTTGTGTTTTATATGGCTGAGAAGTGGTTAGGTTTAGAGTGAGGTTGGGGTAAGTTACAAAATATTAAAACCATAATTAATACTGAAATGCTAAGAATTGCACGCATCTCGGTCCGGAGCATTTAGCCAACAACAACGCAGTTCCCTGTCAGTCGAAAAACGACGCCAAAGGGGTACCCTGCGCATTCAAAAGTGACGCCGTGGGGCGCTAACCGAGCGTCAATATGTGACGAGTCGGGAGTGTATGGAAGGCCAGAAAGGCCAAAACGTTTGAAACAAACCTGTTAACACGCAATTACGCTTTAATATCGAAAGCCAAAAGGATCACAATTCGCATGCTTTTGATCGCCGTATTAATATTAAAACGCCGATTTCTCAACGCCGCCTGGTGCATAATTAATGTCAAACGCCGCCATGCGTTTAAATAACGCCGTGTGCCGATCAACGTTAAGTTAACATCATACGTCACTCAAAATGCAAACTTATAAGCTAATATACATAGCCCCTCCTCTTCTGGGTTTTCGCGCTCTACGGCAAGTCGGAGGCTCGTGTCATCTCAAATCCATATTCAGCTTAACCTTGTGGGAAACAAAAAATGGAAAAACATGAAAGAAACCCCGCAAACATTTTTTTTTTGTCATCATTAACCATTGGTCCCCATTGACTTCTATTGTATGCAGAAAAAGTAAATTTCTTTAAAGTATTTTATTTTGTGTTTATACAATATACAGTCATACAGGTTTGAAAATTCAAGAGGGTGGGTAAATCATTACAGAATTCTCAGTATGCTTACGCAATTTAAAATGCAAGTAGTTGCTGTTAGTCTAAAGCAGGGGTTCAAACTCCGTTCCTGGAGGGCCACAGCTCTGCACAATTTAGCTCCAACCAGCTCTAAACCACACCTGCTTGGAAGTTTCTTGTAATCCTGAAGATGTTGATTATCTGAATCAGGTGTGTTTGATTAGGGTTGGAGCTAAACTGTGCAGAGTTGCGGCCCTACAGGAACTGAGTTTTACACCTGTGGTCTAAAGGTTTGCTCGGAGTCGCATGTTGCGTCGGCTGATTCGAGTCCCGCTCGGACCACTTGCAGATTTTTACATTGTTGGTCTTGTTGGCACAGGGATTTTTTATTTATATTTCAGCATTTTATGCGTGGTAAATATATTAAGAAAGTCATGAATAAGAGCTATTTTTCCACAACAAACTTACAGTATATTTTACATTTTTTAATTGCTCCCGACACCGTCCCGCCTCGCCAACAGCCTTTCAATAATCACCTTAACGCACATCCCCTGCCCACTTAAATTTCATGAGCATGCGACAACTCACATTACCAATGGGACATTTTGCCATATTCCTCTGTGAAGAGACTGAAGGTATACTGTGTGTGGAACTGACTTTCAGCCGAGCATTTAGATGTAATTCATTTCACTTGACAAAGCATATGAAACGATATAAAAATGACGACCATGCTGAAAGCCATTAATAAGAGCTCTTTTAAATCTACAGAAATTTCCACAACCATATCAACATTCAGTTTACAACTTGCACTTGCCTTTGCTGCTAAAGCCTACTTGACTCACACATCATTGACTTTCTTGCTATAACACTTGACGTTTTTTAACAAGTAAGTACTTAACGTGTTAAAATTCACGTATATTTGACCCACTTGACTTTCCAAATTTTGAACTACACCTATAAACGTAATTATGCGTTAACACGTAAGTGTCACACGTTTTGGCCCTTCTGGCCTTCCATAGGAGTGAGAACGTGTTGAACGGATCGAGCGCGTTCAGATGATGTGACGTCACGGCTTGACTTACTGAGTATCAGAATCAGAAGGAGCTTTATTACACACTCAAGGAATTTGACTTGGCAACAGGAGCTTAGAGCAGAAGAAAGTGTAGACATGATGCAAGCATAGATGAAATATACATATAGAAAATGTGAATAAAGTAATAAAAATAATGCACTATTAACAAAATGTGAAAAAATATAGACAAAAAAACCTATAAGTGTTTAAATTAATGTGCTGATGTGTTATTTACAGGTTTAACGTATTGTTTCTTACAATGAACAGTTTTCAGATGCTATATGTGCAAGTGTGTAATGTGATGGACAGTGTGTATTAAGTGCTTTTAATTGTTTAGGCTGAGTATAGGCCACGGGATAAAACTTCTTGTGTCTGGTTGTTCTTGTGGTCAGTTCTCTTTAGCGCCTGCCAGATGGCAAGTGTTGGAAGAGGGAGTGGGCTGTGAGTGGAGTCCAAAGTGATTTTCTTGGCCCTTTTTCTCCCTCAAAAGGTATAGAGATCTTGGAGGTTGGGCAGGGGGGCAACAATAATCCTCTCAGCAGTCCTGACTGTCCGTTGTAGTCTCTTAATGTCTGATTTAGTAGCTGAACCTAACCAGACACTCATGGAGGAGCACAGGACAGACACGATGATGGCCGAGTAGAACTGTATGAGCGGCTCCTCTGGCATGTTGAATTTCCTTAGTGGGCGAAGGAAGTACAACCTCTGCTGGGCTTTCGCGATGGAGTCTATGTGAGTGTCCCACTTCAGGTCCTGTGAGATGGTAGTGACCATGAACCTAAATGACTCTACTGCAGTCACATTGTTGTTCATGATGTGAGTGGGGGGACACCACGGGGGTTCTCCTGAAGTCCACGATCATCTCCACTGTTTTGAGCACGTGAGCTCCAGGTTGTTTTGATTGCACCAGACAACCAGCTCTGCAACCATCTGTCTGTAAGCAGACTTGTTTCTACTGTGAATGAGGCTGATAGTGTCATCTTCAAATTTCAGGAGCTTGACAGAGGAGTCTTTTGCAGTGCACTGGTTTGTATACAGGGAGAAGAACAGTGGGGAGAGCACGGATCCCTGAGGGACACCCGTGGTGAGAGTCCCGGATGTGAGTTTCCCAGCTTCAGTAGTTGCTGTCTGTCTGTTAGGGAGTTAGTGATCCATTGACAGATTGGGGTGGGCATGGAGAGCTGGGTCAGTTTGTCTGAGAGAAGGTCATGCATGATGTATAAAAGGCCGAACTGAAGTCCCCAAATAAGATCCTTACGTAATTCCCAGGTAGAAGGTATGCTTTCTATACCTGACAAATTAATTGTTATGTTTGAAATTGTTTCACAGTATTCAGAATTTATGAACACGTTCTTATATTATGTATTCTATTGTATCCCGTTACATCCTTTCAAATCCCCGCTCAGGTTAGTAACAGACTAGAATCCTGTCTAGGTGGCAAAGACACAACAGAAACATTCAGGAATGGTATAAACATATAAAGATGACTGTAGAAATTACGTTTTATTTTGAATTATGAATGACATAGAAATTCACAATGCTGATGATTCCCCATACTATATGCCATCGTTATACTGGTAGTACACAGACAGCTGCAAAAAAATCGGAATTTAGCCCTTTGGTACATAAACACAATAAAACGGCTGGCTGGACCACCAAATAAATCCCGACTCCCTAGTCTCCGGGATTTTCCACTCCAGTCCGTGCACGTTATCAACTCATAAACGTTTAAATAAAGCATATATGTAACAATACGGATAATGTATATAAACACAAGCAATCATTACATAGTATAAAGAAGAGGCCATTATCATTTCTTAGTATTACACAGATTTTAGACCGCCACTAGTCGCCGTGTTAGCTCCCTGAGTCTTAGTGCAGAGCAAAACGTGATTGGCTGAAGTTAGAACGTGGCCTATTGGACAACAAAAGCGGAAGTTAACCGATTGGCTTGCGTAGAAATGTTTCAAAATCCACAAGTGCACAGAGAGCAATCCACAAATGTGTGCACTGACCCACAAATGTGTGCACTGACCCACAAATGTGTGCACTGATCCACAAATGTGTGCACTGACCCACAAATGTGTGCACTGACCCACAAATGTGTGCACTGACCCACAAATGCGTGCACTGACCCACAAATGTGTGCACTGATCCACAAATGCGTGCACTGACCCACAAATGTGTGCACTGACCCACAAATGTGTGCACTGACCCACAAATGTGTGCACTGACCCACAAATGTGTGCACTGATCCACAAATGTGTGCACTGACCCACAAATGTGTGCACTGACCCACAAATGTGTGCACTGATCCACAAATGCGTGCACTGACCCACAAATGCGTGCACTGACCCACAAATGTGTGCACTGACCCACAAATGTGTGCACTGACCCACAAATGTGTGCACTGATCCACAAATGTGTGCACTGACCCACAAATGTGTGCACTGACCCACAAATGTGTGCACTGACCCACAAATGTGTGCACTGATCCACAAATGCGTGCAGCGATTCACAAATGTACAGAAAGCGATCCACAAATGTGCAATAAGCGATCTATAAATAAATATCATTAAAATACATTTGTAAATAATTTTTATTTGCAAATCTCATTGTATTTATTTGTGAATTCCATTTATTTTTGTGGAACGTCTAACATGTATTTATGGTTCGCTTTTTGTGCATATGTTGATTTAAGAAATGTTTGTGAAATTATCTATATTCATTTGCGAATCGTAGTTTATTTATTCAGAATAATGATGCATGTGTCTGGAGGAATGTAGGCTACACATACGCGAGGAGGAAAACACCCGCTGCGAGTAAAAAGGTTTACAGTTTATGAAAAGTGCCTCTAAATTAGGACAGACTATCGTTTTCAGCGTTATTACATCTGAACACCAACTTTCGTTGATTTAGAACTACTATCCACCGCCTCTCGTGTCAGTCACCCCAAACATTCTTGTGAGTTAAACAATAAAACTCTGATTCAATTGAATTAGATCATATAGCCATTAACATGGAAGACTCCTCATTAAAGCTGCAAAACACATTGAATTATTTTCTCTTTGCTCTCTATTGAAAGCAGACAAAGCAGCAGATTTAAGAACAAAAACCTTAGAGAACATTGAGAGTTTGAGAACTTCACTTAAGTTCTTCACTGCGGTCCAAGAAGATTTCCATCAGATTGAGAATGAAGTGTTATTTGTGTCATATGTTCTGTTGTGTTCTTCAGTCAAATCTATTCCCTGGATCCTGCAGTATGGAGAGTATATGAATCATCTGGTGGATCAGGGAGCTCTGATGCTCACCGTCACCGGACGAATCAATCAAACCAAACAGATTCTGGCCACTCAGTTCAACTTCAGACTGCGAACACCAGATCTCACCATCACCGTGAGTCAAATACAATCATTCATCATCTGCATCTGACGGAGAAAATCTCTTCTAATGTGTTTATTGTGTTTGTTGACTTGTGTTGATGGAGTGTTTGTGTTTGTTGACTTGTGTTGATGGAGTGTTTGTGTTTGTTGACTTGTGTTGATGGAGTGTTTGTTGACTTGTGTTGATAGAGTGTATGTGTTTGTTGACTTGTGTTGATGGAGTGTTTGTGTTTGTTGACTTGTGTTGATGGAGTGTTTGTGTTTGTTGACTTGTGTTGATGGAGTGTTTGTTGACTTGTGTTGATAGAGTGTATGTGTTTGTTGACTTGTGTTGATGGAGTGTTTGTGTTTGTTGTGTTTTCTAGCCTGTAGGAGAAGCTGTGATGGGTAAAGAGTTGACGGTCAAGATCTCATTTCAGAATCCACTGCAGCAGGTGTTGAAGAACGTTCTGTTCAGGATCGAGGGATTGGGAATGCAGAGCGTCAGAAAGATCCTCTATGGGTGAGAGCAGGTTTATTCTGTGATAAATGTGTTCAGTAGGATGTTCATGGCTGTATTATTCAAATGTTTGTGTGTTTGTCAGTGATGTGGAGAAGCTGGCGACAGTGACACGGACGGAGAAGTTTGTCCTCGTGTTCTCCGGCCCTCAGAAGCTTCTGGCATCGATGAACTGCCGTCAGCTCACTCAGGTGCATGGAGTCGCTGATATTGTGGTGAAACGACAGTAAAAAAGAAAATTTATTTCATTTCTGTTTGCTCTGAAGGACAGTAAACACACTGAAGGATAAAACACACACATTTATTTGTGCTCAATAAAGATCTCATACAGTTAATAACACTTACAGTCTGTCTGTTTGTTTACATAAGTGTAAGTTTATCAACTCATAAATCATTCTTTAATGTCCATAACAAAGCACATAACTGTCAATAATGTCTATTTAAAATAAACTAAACTGCCTGCCACACATTCTTACCCAAATATTGTAACATATTTTAAGACATCAGGTGTTTACTAAACTTGTTTTCAAAATTGTTCTGCATGATTTGCATTTATAATTTTATTCAACATTAAATAAATTTGTTTGCCTAAATTAGTTTTTCGCAAAATTAATAGAGGATTCTCCCATTTGTAGAAACTGAATAAGTTACTTTTATCATTTCTGTGAGATTGTGTGGTGTAAACAGAGCTGTATAAAGATTCATATAATTGTCTTCTGTGTTTCACAAATAAAACATCACATTTAAGTGGAATGACATGAGGGTGAGTGATGATGTCATTTTTAGTGAACTATTCCTTTAATCTTTTCAGATTAATGGACTGTTTAGTCATTAAATCTCGCATTCATTCAGTTAATGATTTACCCATTCATTTGTTAATTTACATGTAAAATGATTGAGTTTTTACCTTCATCATTAGGACATGGGCTGAAGTATGGATAGAGAGTTTCAGTGAAGGATTGACCAGTGAATGAGTAGATATGGGATCTGGAGTCCACATCATAAAAAGAGACCAAACCCTCCTCATAATCCACAAACACACCCACCTTCTGTGGACTCACACTCAGAGACAGAGTGACAGCGGGATCATCACAAACCAAGTATTTATTCTCATTCCTCAGAGCCACAGTCCAGTATCCATTCACTGATGTAAGTGTGATCAGTCCCTTTCTGTTAATAGATTCTCTGGCCACTCCTAAATCCCATGCAGTCTTTCCACTGACCTGAACCTCAAAATAAAATCTCCCTGATGAGAATCCCTCTTTTCCCAGAACACATGAACATGGATCGAATCTCTCTGGATTATCTGGGAGCTCTTGCTTTATGTCTCCAAAGCTCACTTGTTTTCTATCATCAGACAGAATCAGATATGGTGAAGCTGTATCAGGATCTAGAGTCACATCCACTGAGAGAGATCAGAGAATATCAATCAGATCTTCAGAATATAAACATGTTGATGTGTGTGATATTTAATATAGTATGTAAATTATCTGTAAATGTAAATATTATGTGTGTTTAAAGTGTTTATGGGTAAACATCACACACTATACCTGCAAACTGCTGCTTCATGATCAACACTGTCAACACAAATGACAAATACACATAAAGTCTACTCGATGTACAAAAATGTGTTCAGTCAACTGAAAACTTAGAAAAATACTTCTACACTTAAAACTGTAACGAGAGTCTGGTGCATTAAATCTAAATATTTTCTGAGATCAGAGACTAGCAAACACTTACAAAAGTGAATCTATAACTCACATGTTTGATTGAGTTTGTGATCCAGAGTCTGTTTGAGTTGAGTCAGAGGTGTCACAGTGTTCAGACTGTCAGAAGTATCAACACTGATGTCAGAGCAGTTCTTCATGTTGACAGGTGTGCACAGAGATGAAGAAATCTACATGAGAAGAGAGAAATCCATCATCAGATGAAGTGAAGTGTCATGATGATGTTTTGTGATTGATGAAGAGTGACCTGTATGAGATGAAGATGATCTTCAGTGTTTGACATGATCTGCTGCAGCTCAATGTTTCTCTTCTTCAGTTCACTGATGTCCTGCTCCAGATCTTTCATCACATCTTCAGCGTGTTTCTCTGCTCTTTTCTGTTTCTCCTCCATCATCTTCAGTACATCACACTGACATCTCTCAATGGAGCGGATCAGATCTCTGAACATCTCCACACTGTCTGCTTTCTCTTGATCTGTCTTTCTCTGATACATCATACATCACATCTACTGGATTTATTCCTATATTTATATTTCAGTTATGTTTTCACTCACCTTCATCAGCTCTGCTGAGTGCTTGATGTCTTGAAACTTCTTGATTCTGTCCTGAATCATCTGCTGCACGTCTGTCTGTGTCTTTACCAGCTGAGTCTAAAGAGAGAGAGAAAATCACATGTCATCACATCTGTTCCATCTCATGACAGAAAGAAGAAATGGTTGAAAGTATTTCTTGCCTTCCTCTGTCTGCTCTCCTCCTCTATAGAGACAGTGTTGTGAGTCTTGTGATCTCCTTCAGTACAGAACACACAAACACACGTGTGATCATCTCGACAGAAGAGCTCCAGAGGTCTCTCGTGTTTCTGACAAATATAATCATCCAGATTGATCACAGGATTGATCAGTGTGTGCTTCTTCAGACGCTGGACTCTCGTGTGAGGCTCAAGATGAGTTTGACAGTAAGAGCTCTGACACATCAGACACGTCTTCAGAGCTTTTGTCTTCTCAGTACAGATGTCACAGAAAACATCAGGTTTATCATCATGAATCTTTTCTTTAAAGTGCTGAACGACGTCTCTTAGTGTGGTGTTGATCTTCAGATCAGGTCTCTTCATGAATGTTTCTTTACAGATTGGACAGACGCAGTTCTTTGTGTTTTTCCAGCATTGGTTCAGGCAGTTTTTGCAGAAGTTGTGTCCACATGGAGTGGTGACTGGATCATTGAACACATCCAGACACACAGAACACTGAAGCTCTTCATCTAATGCACCACTAGAGGACGCCATGACTGAAAACACAAATTTTGTCATGTAATATCCAGTGCTCAAATTGAAGGGGTGATCCGGCACCCCCCATAAGGAATTAGGGATATATTATATATTATTACATTAGTCCCTAATATATTTGTATTTGAGTAAAAATTATAATGACAAATGTGATTAAATTCATGCAATGGATATGGTATATTTTGTGAATTAATTATTTACAATAATTTATGTTAAGTTTGTTTATGGGCTAGTTGTCATGTCTCTTTCAATTTGAAATGTCCCGTCCCACATCTAAAGACCGCTAAGCACAGGACAGTGAAGCCTGTTCTTTTCTGTAAGCCTGTTTTTAATAAATAGTATATAGTTATGCATATCATTATCAAATATATTGTGGATTTTGTATAAATTGTGTATTGCGAGACTAACCCCCACCAAAAAAAAGTCTTATGAGGCGTAATATCTATAGTCAAGCAACAGCAGAGACTTTAAATTGAATGTTAAATATGGTTTCTGTACTTCTGGGTTGCTTATTATCTCCATTCTGATAATATATTTTGCCTTAAAATCTTTTATATTTGATAGGATTGTGGCTCCTTCAGCGTCCACTCATTTTTATTGTTATAATCTGAAAGCAATTACAAGCTATTGATGCAAAGAAAAAAGTTATTGCATGTGTAGTAGTGAATGTTTAGAATAATATTAGTAGACTACGTGAGTAAATGTATTTCTCTAAATAATACTTTAATATAGTAATACGGTCCTGTTGTTTACCAGAGGAGTTCTTTAACTATTCAGGTAAATCAGCACAAGGAGAACAGCTCAACAGAGAGTGCATTCTTAATACAAACCAGTCTAACCTGCGGGTTAACATTAAAAAAAAATCAAGATTGAAAACACTCTGATGCTCATGATCAAAATTCAGTTGGTTAGATTCTTATTTCTTATCTAAGAAAGTATGGAGAGAATATTTTATTCTATTCATAAAGACTATCAATTAAACCACAAAATACATGTCACCACAAACTGAAACAATATAGTTTATATACGCTTTTTTTCATTGACTGTGTTAGTTTTATCTATAGTTCAGTTTCTTTGGCCTTTAGGTTGTGTAACACCATCAAACTTTCACTTTAAATTATTCTCAGACAATATTTCAGGATAAACTAAACCAGCTGACAGTTCTTACCTGAGTGAATATCAGCGGTGTTCAGTAGTCTCAGAGAATCCAAATAAATATTCTGATGTTTGAAGAATTTAAACTCACCAGAAGTCATAGTCACGCCCACCGCCTACCTGTACATTCATGCATATGCATTCCTGAGGTTCCATCAACCAATCAGCACTATTATATATTTTGCATCCTACATGGTCTCATTCAAACATGATATGCATTCAGATTTATTGGTTTTATATAAATTCTGTTTTATGATGGGGTGGTTAATACCAAATTACAACAGTTATACAACAACAATAGTGTTATGATACGAAATTAACGATTATACAAAAAATGACATTACACTAGAAATTATTTATCCTGGTCGAATGAATAAAATGGTTTATCTAGTTGTGTTCATTATTTCGGATGAAGCTTTGTTCGATGTTTATTATTTCAGCGCAGTCTCTTTAAATCCGGTCCGGTGGTGTGACGTCACGCCGCAGCTGACAGTGATGAAGCGCGATTGAGTTTATTCCTCTCCGTGAAACACGCAGTAAAATCCTGCGGTTCGTGATATTGACACTCTAGAGCGTGTTTTATTTGACTTCTTTTGAGTTTATAGAGTTTGCGCTTCACAGGATCTCCATTTATTCCTCAGCATCTTGACTCACGGCCATGATCACCTCCACACCGCTGGACAGCCGCGCCCCCGCCGCCACGCGCTCCTCCAGGCGCAGCGGCGCGTCTCCGGCCAATGTCAGCCCGACCCGCATCACGCGCCTGCAGGAGAAGGAGGACCTGCGGCATCTCAATGACCGCCTGGCCAACTACATCGAGCGGGTTCGGCTGCTGGAGAATGAGAAGTCTTCCATGCAGCTCCTGCTGGAGGAGAAGTCGGAGACCTCGGTGCGCGAGGTGGGCAACGTGCGCCGCCTGTACGAGACGGAGCTGGCGGATGCGCGCAAAACTCTCGACGCGACCGCGAACGAGCGGGCCAGACTACAAATCGAGTTGACACAGCTGCAGGAAGAGCACAGAAAACTCACAGCCAGGTTCTCGTGATTGTTTTACATATTTTAATATCAACGTTACTGTACAAGAAACAACAGGTGTGTGTGACTGCATGGGGCGCAAACCGAACAGTCTATGACATCGAAATATCGCGAGAGGTGTTCGAAAGCCTTGTCAAGATCTATAACTCTCGCGACATTTCTATTGTTTTACGCCGATTGGCGTTCATTTGCAAAAACTGAAAATCCGTTTTTATTTATGTTCATAAGTCATGCTTTTTTATGTGCAAGTTAGCTGTGATTTTGTCATTATTACTTACTCCAGTTTGATTAATATCACTTGGAAGGCAAAATAAAAAAACATGATTTTAGTTTTATCAAGTTGCTGTTTTTGAAAGTAAATTCTTCATGTATATTTGGGCTTTAGTTATAGATCTATCTAGACTGAGACATTTTTTCATTTAGGCCTACTTGTATTTTTAACTTTCATTTATACTTCTATATTTATATTGAATAAGAATGCTGTAATGGTTGATATTGATAATAAGGGTCGTTGTCAGGACAACCGAAAATAATGTGGTCCTGTGACAAGGGGCTCTAGACGTTTGGAGGAGGGGGCTCCCATAACGCGTAGGATTATATGGTTGAGCCATTTAACATAAAAAGTTGCTTTTTAATTTGTGGATTAAAAAACATGTTGCATTACCTATTTTTATAACTTGTGAGATTGTACATTAGATATACAAAGTATAAACTAAATAGTTTGAGTCTCTTTAATATCTCATAACATCTGTTTAAGTTTGTTTATTTATAGAGATATTTAAATTGGTTATGTGGTTTTAGGATGGATGGATGGAAGGAGACATACAACTTTGTGGCTCTTTGTCTTGTTGGTAAACATTCTAACGTTCTGTGTTTGGTTCACTCAGGAATAATAAGAAAGAGTGTGAACTGAACACGGCTGTCGGTCATTGGCGGAACCTTGAAGCCGCTCTGAACTCTAAAGAAGCAGATTACACAAATCTACTGTCCACCAACCGCAGACTCGAGAATGACATTTCTGACCTCAAGACACAAGTGTCGAATGTAAGTCTGAACACAATTGGCATGTTTAAAGGTCTGTATGTGTGTGAACATCAGTCTGATGATTTCCTTCAGCTTCTGCACCGTCCTGTTGTTGTGGACAAAAGTTATTTAACTTTTTCAATCTTTTATCTTTCAGCTGGAGTCGGCCCTGCAGAACGCCAAGAGTCAGCTCAACGCTGAGCTGCTTCGCCGTGTGGATGCTGAAAATCAGATCCAGACGCTTCAGGAGCAGCTTGACTTTCAGAAGCATCTCAGCGACCAGGTCAGAAATATTAAACATGATTGCTTTTTATAGATTTTTCTAAGACAATATCTTTACTGACACCGTTGACAGATTTGGAAACCTTACATGCATTAAAATGCTGCTCAAATTGATTTTTGAACAAGGTCAGAATAACAGCAGCAGTGATCTGGGTGACTTGATAGATTTGTGTTGTTATTTCTCTGTGTGTTCCCGTGTTAAGGAGGTGCGAGAGATGCGCAGTCGTCACGAGAGCCGGCTGATGGAGCTGGACACGGGCAGACAGAAAGAGTTTGAGGGTAAACTCGCTGAAGCCATGAAACAGCTTCGAGAGGAACACGAAAGTCACATCCAACAGTACAAAGATGAACTGGAGAAAACCTTCGCTGCTAAGGTACAACAATCAAAAAACACACTATCTGTATTAATGTAAACAATTTTTACTCTGAAGTGAGAACAGGGAATGAATACAACAGCACATCACAAGTGTTTGATGATTTATGTGACTCAGAGTGAGTTGAAGTGCAGGTCAGGTGTAGTTCAGGGCTTTGAGCGACAGGGGGCGCTGGAGAGGCAGCACGAGGCAGTTACTTTCACAAACCCGGTTCCACATCTTTCTGTTATGGTACCTCCATCTCAGAAGCACCAGAAATGCTCGAGGATATCTCACGGGTGTGAACAGTAACGGTACGCTGTGTCTCTTGCAGCTGGAGAACGCGAAGCTGGCAGCCGTGAAGAACAGCGATTTCGCTTCTTCAACGAGAGAGGAACTGGCGGGTACCAAACTCCGGCTGGAGGCTCAGTCTGCACAGATCAACATCCTCCAGAAACAGGTCAGGAAAGAAACATTTAAATTACGTAGTAGCTGGCTTTTCCAAGTTTTTCTACGTTGTTCAAGTCTAACGTTCAAGTGTTTGTGGATCAGAACTCTGAGTTGGAGTCCCGGGTTCGTGAGCTGGAGCAGATGCTGGATCGAGAGAGACAGGTACATCAGCACAGACTCTCTCAGAAGGATCAGGAAATGGCCGACATGAGACAGCAGATGCAAGACCAGTTGGAGGAGTACCAGAACCTTCTAGATGTCAAGCTCATGCTGGATATGGAGATCAACGCTTACAGGAAGATGCTGGAGGGCGAGGAAAAGCGGTGAGACGCCATCATTCCACCTAACGTCAAAAGAGTTGATCACACTGATGGAGATGAAATCTTTGCTACTCTACTGCTGTAGTTTATTATTTATTTCATTAAACACAAAGTAAATCTGTTTCAGAATATTCTGACTGAATGAGAGCTTGGGAACGTAAGATAACATATGTGATCCAAACTGCTTATTTACAAGCTACAGAAGTCTGTTTATTCTGCTCCTCACACAAAGTTAAAAATCTTCGTTTCCTGTCTGCCCTTAAAGAATGTTTCAGGTCACTCGAATCTCCTCTGATGTGTGTTTCTCTCCCACAGATTGAATCTTTCACCGAGTTTGCTCCAGCAGTCGACTATCTCTCGCACCCACTCACAACCCGCTCGTAAAAACTGGGGAAAGAAGCGCAAGCACGAAGGCTCCAGTAGCGGCCTCTCGCCCAACTACAAGTTTTCCCAGCATTCCTCCTCTCGAGGACAAGTGTCCATAGATGAGATTGACCTGGAGGGAAAGTTCATCAAACTCAGGAATAATTCTGAGAAGGTACAATGTTTCCTCACAGTTTTAACACTTTTAATACTTGTTGGCATACATGTGTTTACGTGTAATTCCAGGATCAAGCACTGGGCGGATGGGTGTTGAGGAAGAGTCAGCCGGACGCACCTGATATCATCTTCCAGGTCCCGTCCTCTTGTGTACTGAGTGCTGGTCAGATGCTTACGGTAAACACATTCAGAGCATGATGGAGGAGTGTCCGCTTTGCTCGTGTAGCTCTTTGACAGGTTAGCTGTGATGTTTGTCTTCAGGTCTGGGCAGCAGGTGCAGTCGTGGAGCAGAACTGTGAATGTGATCTGGTACTGAAGACACATGACACGTGGGGTCCGTTTGGTGAAGTCCGAGTGTCTCTGATAAACCCACAGAATGAGGTGAGAGACGTCTGTAGAAGACACATTCGATGTGGTGTTCAACGTATTCACTCATCTGTGTTTGTGTGTGTGTTTTAAACAGGAAGTAGCAGAGTTCTGTCTGGTGTGTGTTCAGGGACAAGCTGATGGAGATCCAGACTGTGATGAAAACATGGTGACGCCTGACATTCACCTGCGACGACAGGTAACACAAATTAATCAGCATAAAATGACACTTCTATCATGAGTTATTTTCATGCTGCTGTTATCCACAACACGTGTTAGTTATCGAACAAATAGCAGAAGCTGCATGCTTTAAGGGTGAACTGTCTCTTTAAGAATGTGTTGCTCAGTGAGTTTAATGATGAAGAGCTGATGTGTGTATTTGTATCTCGATCACCTCTGTTTTGTGAAAGTCTAAAAGACGGAAAAAGAAATGTTGCTCTCTGTCGTGATGTGTCTCAGAGAAGACGCGTCTGCAGGTGAGATGGATGCGGTCGGCTGCGCTGATGCCATCTGCTGAGTTTGTGTCTGCTAACACTAACACAGTGACTTTTCTTCGATTGGACGCTTGTTGCTTGGTTACTCAATAAAGTAGTTAAAACTTTCATTATAGAATTTGAGCAACGTCTGATCGTGGCTTCTTCTGCTTTCCAAGGACATGAATGTTGTGCCGGGATGGCTTATGCATGCCAAGATTAACCTGCATAATGTGTGATGTGCTAGCCTGAGGATACTTTCACACACTAACTGTTGCCTTGAATAGATCATGTGTGTTTGTCGTTTGTTTCAGGTTAAGAGTCATCATCAGGATGCCAGTTGTGTGGTCATGTGAGAGACTCGGCTGTACCACCCAGCAAGGATTTATAGAGGATCCGTCCGCTAACTGTCTGAACTAACTTATTTCGTAAATGTCCTGTCAAGAAAGATTTGTTTTAACATTGACTAATTTTTGCTGTTTGTTCTACTAAATAAAACTGAAATAAAAGAAACATGGAGTTGTTAATAATAATAAATGCATATTTAGAAAAGACGATGATTCAACCATCTGGTTTTGTGTTGGAATAACAGACTCATTTAAGGGATACGTCACCCAAAAATGGAAATTCTGTCATCATATACTCATCTTCGAATTGTTCCAAATCTGTATAAATGTCTTTGTTTTGATGCGAAAGATATTTGGAAGAACGCTTATAGCCGGACAGATTTTGCCCCCCATTGACCACCATAAAATACAATGTTAGGCAGAATTGTTTGCTGTCCTACATTCTTCAAAATATCTTCTTTGTGTTCAACATGGGAAAAAAAATTCCTTCTTCGCGAGGGAATCTGTTTGGTGATAAGAATTCTTCCAAAACTCTTAAATTCATACAGATTTGGAACAACTCAAAGGTGAGTAAATGATGACAGAATTTTCATTTTGGGGGAATTATCACTTTAAAGACTTTAAATCATACAAAATTGAACATTTTAATGTTATGGTTTCAGTTTCAACACTGGTTTCTTCTGTGACGAACAAAAGCAGATTTGGGTTAGAATGTTAGTGTTTCTATATAGTGAATGAGAAACAAATTTATATCAAAGTTCATAGATCAACATCATTCAGAATATCCTAAGAACTAATGTTATATCTCATGAAAGGTAACTATACAGATGCAAGAGTGCACAATAGCAAAGAATCACAATGTTAGTTGTGTTCGTCATTTGCATGATAATGTAAAAACTATACAGACACGTTGGAAGATTCGGTCCTGCTTATTTTCTTGTCACTGTATAAAATATAAAGCATGTGACAACGTTGAGCCGTTGGTCATTTTAATTTTTTAATTTTTGTAAGTAAATCATCGTACAACAAGTTGTCGAAAATACGACTGAAACGCATAAACATTAAGACATAACTTAATAAAAAAGTCTACAAAAATACAACTTCCAAAGACGCATCTCGGCTACGGGTCTTCCATGCGTCAGGTGTCGCTGTTGAGCTGCAGCAGCTCGTGTGTGTCGCAACAGAGGAAGAACTCAGCTGTTGTTGTTGATGTGGCTCGCGGACGGATGAGAAACATGGTGTAAAATAAACAAATTAAAACATTAAATTGAGTGCAGGAATACAGACAGACAACATGTTCAAGAGCTGGACCTCGTGGCTGGGAGCGGAGTCCGTCAATGAAGACAAACCGGAAGCGACAGAGGAGCAAAACAACACAGGTGATCAGACAGAAGATCATACGCAACAGGCCCAAGGCCTCAGTGGTGAGATATATATACAAACACAACACGATATATGTTGATTTATTACTGTATGAGGGGGTGTGATATGACACAGACTGACACGTGTATCAGTCTCAGGTCAGACATTTACCACATGAAATATGCTACAGTATTTACTGTGTTATTTCTTTATAATCATACTATAATTACCATAGTATTCTGTAGTATTAACTCTTTTAAATGAAGGAACTGTTGTAAAATTAAATACGTGATTATCATTCCGTACCACAATCTTACACCATCACTGATCAATGGTGGGGGGGTTAGTGGTTGTCAACATGACTTAATATAACTAAACTCAATTATTTAAGATTTGACGTCTGTTTGACAGAAAACACTTGACTCATACTTCACTTAAACTTGCATATTACATATACCTTTATATAAATAATTTATATGTAATATTGTGAACCCAGTATCGTGTAATATCTTGAATCATGAACTGTCATTGCACCCTTCTGATGTTTGCAAGAAATATATCAAACAGTGCTTCTCTGATGGTTGATTTCAGAGTCATTGATTCACGTTATTTTGTCTTTTAACATGTTCGTCTTGCCAGGCTTCATTTTGAACTTTGCGAGTACTGCAACTAAAAAGATCTCCGAGTCTGTGGTGGAGACAGCGCACACTATTAAGAAAACGGTGGAGGAAAGCAACATCGATGGCATCATCGACAAGGTATGGCTTCATCGAGTACAGCTGGACTGATGTGTTATTGAAGTGTTATGTTAAAATCTTTTCTCTGAGTAATCAGGGTTTTTCATGCATAGAGAAATTGGGGGCAGCACATTGGGTTCAGAACGACTCGCACACAAAGAACTCATTTGAACCAATTCATTTAAACTATTGAACTTTTCAGTCACTAGTGAAAATAATAGATCCTCCAATTGTTGATTAAGTTAACCACAGAGAATGCAAGATGTGAATGAGCTTTGATCATTTAGTAAGACTAGTTAATTCAGTTGGCTATTGTGGGCTGACTAGTTAGAAATGCTTTATTTGATTAAAAAACATTTCTGTTTGGTTGAATAAATCTCAATATTTATAATAGTTTTATTCAACTTAACAATTGTCATTTTCATCTAATTTTATTAGAACTTTTAATGTCACTTTGGTTAAGCCACTTTAAGGTACGGTAGTACATGTGTGTACAATATCAGGGTGGCACCACCTCCGCCTCAATTTGATCATTAGTTTTCACATTTCTTCTTCAGACCATTCTGGGAGATTTTCAAAAAGAACAGGAAAAATTTGTCCTAGAGAAGAATGCAAAGAAAACAGGTATGGAAATGATATCACTGATTTTGTGCTGTTTGGAAATAAATGATCATTTTCTACAAACACACCTCTTTACCTTCTATCTTTAGACACAGCGGTGCCGCCCTGGGTCGGATACAACGAGGAGGAAACCATCCAGCAGCAGATTCTCGCATTATCAGCTGTGAGTTTTACACCGCTGACATTCACTCAATCTTCACTCAACAGTGTACAAGAAGTAAAACAACGTCTCTTTTATTTCTTTTCAATCAGGACAAGAGGAACTTTCTGCGTGACCCTCCGGCCGGCGTACAGTACCATTTTGACTTTGATCACATGTTCCCCGTTGCCTTGGTGATGTTACAGGAAGATGAACTGCTCAACAGAATGCGCTTTGACCTCGTCCCAAAACAGTGCGTGAAACAGATATTAAATCTGCACATTCAACTGATAATCAAAGTAAAATAGAATAGACTACAAAAATGATACAGATTTTTTACATGAAACAAAACATTCAAATTTGATGATTCTTGTTCCTCGGCATAATGTGAAAATGCTTTTACTTTTATATTATTGGCAAAAAATTCATATTAATTTTACATCATAGCATTTCTTTGATCAACATTTTAATACCTGTCAAATTTATTTTGATTCACTCTTAAGTGAATTTATTTATTTATTAACTCTTTATTGCTATAGGTATAAAAGTGCATGTTAATTGAGAACAGAGGTGTGTAAGAGTGTGTGTCTATGTTGATCAGGGTGAAGGAGGATGTGTTCTGGAGGAATTATTTCTACCGTGTATCTCTGATAAAACAGTCGGCTCAGCTCACAGCATTAGCAGCTCAGCAGCAGGCGGCAGAGAAAAGAGAAGAGACGGGATCCACCCCGCTCAAAGACACCAGCTCAGGTGCGTCACAGGACACCTGAAAGCGTTTTCATCTGAAATCTATGAATTGGTGAGGCTCTTTAAATAGGTTTGTTTAAAAGACATTCATTCAGTTTTCCTCTTCACAGAGTCCACTATTAGACCAAAAACACCTCCTGTGGCCATCAACGCTAAACCCAAATCTAATGAGGTATCACACCAACCCTCAGATTTGCATTATCATCACCGGTTTCATTCGAGACATGGTTACACTGTGTGATTTTAGCAGGAAGAAGAGGAGATCTCCACCAGTCCTGGAGTTTCAGAGTTTGTGAGTGACGCGTTTGACACCTGTGACATCAACCAGGAGGACCTGAGGAAAGAGATGGAGCAGCTGGTGCTCGATAAAGACAAGCGCTCCCCACAGGACGGTGAGTTTGGACACCCACAAGACATCTTACTTTAATGCATTTCTGGACTTAATGTGATCAATTCATCATCGCTCTTTATTTCAAATGAAAATCCAATTTTTATGCTTTGACTCTGATCTCTCTTTTTGTTAGATGAGACAGCAGATTGGGAGAAGGAGCTCCAGCAGGAGCTGCAGGAATACGAAGTGGTCGTCGACCCTGAAAATCGAGACGATAACTGGGACCGTGAGATTGAGGAAATGCTGGAGGCAGATTAAAAAACGTGACAGCGCCCCCGGCGTGGAGGATTCACTGACACGCTGCCGAGCGTGAATGAAGGACCAGCGAGAAATTCTGCACATTCATTCGGGACAGTTTTGAGGGCCAACATCTCAACGCTGGCTGCAAACATGATCTACTCTTTCATAAATCTGAATGAGCTGAGTTATCATGATATCCAATACAGAAGTTTTCTGCTTCAAATAAACAAGAATGAAGCGTGATTATTTAGCGGTAGAGGGCTTCTGTGGCCTGCCAACAGTCACTAAAGAACCTTTGAATCAGTTTATCTTTCCTTTCCTACCCTTCCATAAATACCCATTCAGGTATAACAGAAAATCAGCAGTTATAATATTATTTTCAGTTGTAAGCAAATACACAGAGTCTATATAAACCTGTTTCTATTTCTCTGTAGGCCTCAAATGTTTGATAAAATGTTTCTTTACTCTCATTCCTGGCAAATCTCAATAGTTTGTATTGATGTCAATTGAGTGTCTGTATGCTATTGATGGGGATTTAGAGAAGTTTGCTCACGTTGTCCAAAATAAAATTCTGTGTATGTTTATTCGACTGTTTACACGTTCAGGGGAGATGTTCAATATAACTTTTATTTTTCTTTCAACCTTGTCTGTTTTCTTTCAAGACGAATAATCATGATTTCGTAGCCATTAATAATAATAAAATTATTGTCTTTATTCTTGCCGTATTTACTGTTTCAGACTCAGGTCAATATACACTTTTAAATTAATTTGAGGACTGCGCACTTGGTATTACTTGCGTGAGTGCGTCTGTAGACAGCGTCACATGAGTTTACCTGGAGTATCTTTGACTTAAGTGACGACAGGTGGTAAAGGAAAGGTTAGGCGGAAAGCCCTTATATGGAGATGGATGAACTGGGTGTGTTTTATGCAAATGACTAAACTTGTGCACGCGGCCGCTCTTTCAGAACACACCTCATTCACTTACATTAGGACGAGGTTAAGAACTAATTCATGTGCTTACACATAATATGGTGTGAATTAGGCGGGAAGTTTTCGTGAGAAGTTCAAATGTGTGTATAAAATACGAAACATCTTCGCAATTATTAGTAAATGAGACCCAATGAGCTCAAATATATTTAACAACAGAAGCCGTAACGTTTATGTAATGGTATGTCTGAGTTTGCAATTTATTAGTGTTAAAAATACGTATGTGAGTTATTATACGGTATGCTTGCTTGTTTATAGTGTCTACCTAAGGATTTTAATGTTATTTACGCACATAGACGTTATTTAAAGTTTTGTCTGTGTGTATGTTTGTAAGGGGTCATTTATATATTCTCCTTGAGCACGTCGCTGTGCACGTAGACGTGATGACGTCCTTCGGGTTGCCAGATTCCACATCATACAAAGTTCAGTTTTCAGTGGCAGAAGCATGTGAACTTATGTAAGTGATGTCACAATATATGCACATAAATATGTAATTGTAATATACATATAACGTTGTTTTGTCGTGTTTTATTGTACTGTACGTGTAGTGTTAAAGAGAGTTTACATTTTATTCTTGTGTTTTTATTGGGCGCCTGATGTTGAGGGTTTTGCTTGTATTTATTGGTTTATTTTTCTGTGGGGTTAAATCATTTTAGTTGGTTTTGTTTCATTGTGTGTGTCGTGTTATAAATGTAATTTCATCTTGTTTTGTGCGCGTAAGTTGTGAAACGGGGGTTTTGATGTGTGTTTTTGTGGACGTGTTGTTATGTTGAGGAGGAGTTTCTGTGCTGAGGATCTGGCAGCTCTGAGGTCAGACCGCGCTGGCGCTGCGAATGGAGGGACGATGGCTCTGTTTCCCGATGAGGTGGATGTTTTTACAGGACCACACTGGCGCATGAAGCAGCTGGTGGGACTTTACAGTGACAAGGTTCGAGTCTTATTCACATTTGATTATATATGTTACCCTCCGCACGGGTGGTGAGGTGTTTTCGCTTGTAATTGAGCAGAGCTAACGTTAGCCAGACGGCTAATACACACAGACTGTGTGTTATAATGCCAATGCCTGGTCTTAGATCAGCACAAAACGCTTGATTCAACTTTGATTTAATACGATATGAAAGTTAATACAAACCTTGAAGGTTATAAACAGAGATTTTGGGGGTACATGTAAATATCTGATATCTGTTACCTATATTATATCGATGTAAACAACGTTGTATTTCATCCATATTTTTATAATATAGGCTAAAAGACAGAGACTTTTAGAGTTTAATATGAATATCTGTTATGTTAATTTAATTCTGATATTATATCTGTAAAAAACAATTTTTTTTATAATATAAAAACTTTAACCCGTTCATGTGAACTGTGGGAATGTATTACAACCTTTTACAATGTATTTAATCTTTTTTTTAAGCAAAATATACTTCTGTACACTTCTCTGTCGGGTTTAATATATATTAAAGGTTTGTTGTATTTTTATATAGCATAATAGCACTTCCTAAACCCCGCTAACACTTATTTGGTGTAAAAATATTGTGCCACAACGAGAAGATCTATATAATCAGATCATGTTTTGACTTGCTTTAAACTGTTAACTGTGCTTCACATGCTGAACATTAGTTTCATGACATTGAACTAAAATAAAAGCCTTTAATTTAATAAAGTGAAAAATTAAGATGATTCAGTCAGTGTGATAATCACCTAAACTGGTTTTACATGGAGATTATTGTTATTATTTTAATAGCCTTTGGTTGGCTGGAGTCTGATTTCTGCATCTGATCAGACAGAAGCTTTAAACAACAGACTGGATCAGATGTTCGGGTCTGTGCATCACACACCCTGATTATGTTAAACACAAACTCGTGTGTGTATTTGTGCGTGTTGCGTATTTGTTTGACCTTGTTATTTGTTAGTTCAGTAGTTTTTGCTGTGTGTGTTGTGCTTATAAGCTTCTTATAACATATGACATATATCCAGCATTACAAAATTACATATCATTACAATAAACAGGTTGTTACACCTCTGTCCTAGTGTTATTATGTCATATAATGGACAGATTCATTTGTCTTGTATAAGTAAGAGATTTCATAAACATGTTTTCTTCACATGTGCCAAACAGGTCTTACACAAAAGTGATACAGATGTTATTTTTAGGAGCATATTTGTGTATCACAAAGACATTGTTTTTGAAAGCATTTAATATATTTTAACAATAACTTAAAATTATATATTTGAATAAAACGTCTTTTCAAATATTCACATTGTAGCTTTACAGTAACACACTGCGAAAAGAATAGACAATAAATATAGAGATGGTAAGAAATAACATTTTATGTAATCTAATATTTGCAACAATGTATGCAAAATGGTAAAAAGCACTATAGAAATAATACATTTAATTGAAACATTTTGAATGTAAAAATCGTTATTTGCAGTACAATTTATTTCATGATATTTTTTTTTGTGTCTTTACCGTTTGCTCTGTGTTTTTTGTAAAGCTGCTCTGCAACAACCCAAAACTGTGGAATTGTTGTAGGACAGCATTTACTAAATACATACATACATACATACATGCATAAATGACATGATAAGAGTTACAAACATAAAAGCTCATAAAAATCTACAGGATATATGATGGGCAAACATGCGATGGGTCACTTTCCGTAATTGTTGTTGTTTAAAGTCTGGTTTTATTATTCTGTCGTATTTTCATATTGTTATGTGTTTCCACCGACAGCTGTCAAAGACCAACTTCTCCAACATCAGAGATTTCCGATCATTCCTGCAGTCGCTGCTCGCCACCTTCAAAGAGTTTAAGATGCACGAGCAGATCGAGAACGAATGCATCATGGATCTGCTGCAGCAGCGCAGTCAGACGGTTTATCATGTGCACGCTGACAACAAACTGTCTGAGATGCTGACGCTCTTCGAGAAGGGACTGCGCAGTGTCAAGGTGTGTGTGTGTGTGTGTGTGTGTGTAGGTTTCACTGTATTTCATATGACACAGACACCGGTTATTACAGACGTTGTGGACATTTAGCAGTTGACCCAAGTGTTCATTAGACCTGACGTCACGCAATCACCTCTATGTTCATCTGTGTCTCCAGTCCAACCTCAATATTTCCAAAAATGACTTCTTTATAACACTGGTTTGGTTGTAACATCATTCACACATCAGCAAGAAAATATTGATCCATTTCATCCATCCCGGTGAATGACCGTCTGTCCGTGACATTACATGGATGTTAACTAATCATTACAGACCGGTGTTGTTTTGCTATTGATGATGTCATCATGTGAACATGCTGATTTTCTGTTGTGTGTCTGATGTCAGAGCGAGCACGAGCAGCTGAATTACGCTCGGCAGCTGAAGGAGCGACTGGAGGCATTCACACAAGATTTCCTTCCTCACATGAAGGAGGAAGAGGAGGTGAGACTGATGTCATCAGGCATGGACACACAAACGGAGAACGGAGAGATTTCACACTTTAATTATTTATCTGAATGTCATGTGTGTTCAGGTGTATCAGCCCATGCTGATGGAGTATTTCTCATATGACGAGCTGAAGGCTATAAAGAGACAGGTGATGTTACAGCACAGCAGTACTCAATCCTGGAGCTCAGCCGCTGATGTGCTGAAGGGTTTGAACCTGTGGACTCAGGCCGAGGCGCTGCACAAGGCCTTCAAATACTCTGATCACGAGAAGACCGAAGATGGTGAGACCGGCAGAGTGCTTTCTGACATCTTTACCTTTCTTAATGTCATGTGTTTCTAGATGAAACAGAAGATAACTACGGAGACTTTTACTTAGAAACTTTAATAATAATTACGATGCTATTGAATCTGATCCAGGGTCAGTCCTACAATTCTCATCAGGGCTTCAGGTGATCTCTGAAAACACAGCAACGTGAAACATTTGCATAAAAGGAAAGATCAAAGTTTCAGGATGATAGAGGCGTCTGATGTTTTTCATGTTCGTTTGAATCCATGTACTCTTTTAGTTTTGACCTGCCAGCGTCATGATGTCAGATTATTTCTCAACATCCTTCCGTATAAAAAGGATGTAGCCTTATGCAAATCTTAAGTTTCCCTCTCACTGACAGTAAACCGTTCGACTTCAGTAGCCTCCAGGAGACGTCTGAATATCATCTTGTGGTTTGTTTTATCGTGTGTCATGTGTAGATCATTCTGTTGTGTGTTTTCTTCAGAGCGGGACGGCGAGCACGTGTCTATCTTTGCTCTGCCTCAGGAGGTTGTGTTAAGGGTTTTTCGGTATCTGGGTCCAGAGGATCTCTGTCGCTGTGGGCAGGTGTGCAGCACTTGGGCGCAGGTGGTAAAGACGGGCTCGCTCTGGAGACACCTGTATCCTGTCCGCTGGGCACGAAGTGCGTTTAACGGAGAAGACTCTTTTAACAAGCTGTCGTCTCCAAACACTCAAACTCTTTGTTTTCAGGTGATTATTATTGCGGTCCGCCGAAAGATCTGGACCAGGAGCCGAATGAGGATTTGGTAAAGGGCCTCCAGGAAGAAGGACGGGCCTATCAGGAATGGGACGAGGATGCAGATGTTGATGAATCAGGTGAGGCCCCGCCCCCATCCTCTATACTTCCCATGATCCTCTGGGGCTTTACTCACCTGTCTGTTTCTCTGCTGTGTGTTTAGAGGAGGCATCTGAGGGCTGTCACGCTATTAGTGCGGTTCAGAGAGAGAAGACACTGCTCAACGGAATGATCCAGAACCTTCTGCCCACTGTCGGCCCATCTGTGCGCTCTCTCAGTCTGGCCTACAGCTCGGCCATCTCCAGTAAGATGGTGCGTATGTCATGTTAATTTCAAAATCTAGTAAAACTAGGTCCTCTCTCGTCTCTGTTTACGGGGTTAGATAAATCATCTGGTCCGTTTAGTTTAGTTTAAGTATGATAATTTTTTCTTGTAATCATAACTGGACTGAGCACTAGATGTCGCCAGATGCATTGTTATAAAGCCTTATGATAAAATATATGATCATACTTTTTGTGCTCTAGTGTTAACCTTAATGTTTAATCTTTTTATATAAAATGAAATGCATTGATGTAGAATTTATAGAAATGTTTTAATTATTTGTTTGATTATTTCATTATAAAATACTTCAAAGGAAGCCGGGGTTCTGTTTCAAACAGGGAAACGTTTAGTTGGCTCATCTTATGATGTTAAAGGTTTAAAAATGGAATATTTATGATTTGCATGAAGTGTTCAATGGTAACATAATGTTTTTCTCCTCTCAGGTGCGACAGATTCTCAGTTTCTGCCCAAATCTGACTCAACTGGACCTCACACAGACTGACGTGTCTGACTCCGCTTTTGACAGGTGAGCTGCACTGAAAATTATATTGAAACTATTTTCACACTTCACATGATTTTGATGTGTTTTTAATATAGTTTTCTGAGAGTGACTGGTCACACTTTCATTTTGCAAGTGATGAAGTAAAATCCACATCAAATGCCATAATATTAACAATATTTTGTAAACTTAGAAAAAGTATAAATTAATAAAAAATGTATGAATTGGATATAGCGTTAAAAAGGTCTCGGTCATGAATTACATGTTTTGTTGTTTTATTCTTCTAGCTGGGCGGAGTTTGGGGCGTGTCGTTCTTTGAAGCACCTCGATCTGTCGGGCTGTGATAAAATCACCGACCGCACGTTGAAGATTCTGTCCTTGGGGTTGGGCGACCTAACGGCCCATGCAAACTCCAGCAGAAGCAAGTGGCTCAAAGCCCCGCCCTTCCCAATCAAACTTCAGGAAGAGCACTCCCTTCCACCAATGGGATGCAGCTGCCAGGAGCTGATTTTCAAACGGAGGCCCGGTGGGCGTGGCTTGAGCTGTGGCCCCATTCACGTGTGGGTTCTGGATCCAGCAGAACCAGCCGACATCGAGGACACTGCTGATTGGAGCAGACGAGGAGGTGTAGTGTCCCAGGAAAGTGAGCCTGGGAGTGTTTTCGAGCTGCAGGGAGGGGGCGGGTCTTGCTGCTGCAGGAGGAGCCAGAGGCGGAGCTTCAGGACTGGTTTTAGCTCCTCCCACTGGCAATACAGTTCTGTTGGAGACGCCCGTTGTGGTCACTCCACCTGCTGTACCTCTGATATGGCTCTCTGGACTGTGAGAGAGCAGTGTGACACGCCGGCCACAGGGGGCGCTGTTGATTTTTGGACTAAATGCTCGTTTGAGGGCAACTCTTGTCCCGAGCGTCACAATAGGACTGACAAATCAGGAGCCAGTCGGGCGCTGGGGTTCCTCAGCCTGTCTGGATGCTGTCAGATCACAGACCTCGGCCTGAGGTACAGAATCATTCTGTTCACTTTTCCTCTCTCTCCCCTGACGGAAAGGTTAAACTACACAAATTTTTAACTAGATGCAATCATGAGATCTTGTCGTTACTTCTCAGCAAAAGTCATATTTTTTAATGCCGCAGTTTTGCTGTGAATAGGAGGAGACTTCTTTTGTTGTCTATCTTCTGGTCTGTTCTCATCAGCGTTTGAATTGGAGTGTTTTGATGTGATGTTATCGTGTTTGTTTAAATGTTAAAAGTTACAGATTACAGTTTGATGTGGTCATTAGACTGCGCTTAAAAACAACATGTAAACATTTGCTTTTGTTCTACACACAGTAACCTTGAAATAACTAAAATGTGCGCATATACTATTTAAATGCTTGAAAAGGTTCATGAGAATAGGTCATTTGTGTTGATATTACTGAAAATTTTATCTTATGTGATGGATTTTGAGATTCAATTTTTCATTTCTAATTCGGAAATGAATGATTTTATTGCCACTGTATTTGATTTTGAACAAAAGGACAAACGTGGACACGGCCTTGTTAATCAATATTTCAGATTTATACAAAATGTTCTTTACATTATGGAGGATCATTTTAGGTAGAAAACACAAAAAGGCCAGTCGCTAGGTTTGCACAGGCAGAGTAACATGTTTAATTGAACTGATTTAGCATTATTTAACAGTGTTGTACATTTAAATTTATGCATTTGGCAAAATGCTGTTTTCCAAAGCGACTTACATTGCATTTATCCTATACATTTATACATAGGTATTTGCAATCCCCTGGGATCGAACCCACAACCTTGCGTTGTTAACACAATGCTCTTACCACTAAGCTACAGGAATAACAGAGATATGAAGATATCACCAGACCGTGATCTGTGTTTGTGTGCACACACAGGTGTCTCTCGCAGCGAGGTGGTCTTCCTCAACTGGAGCATCTGAATCTCTCTGGCTGTCTGCTCATCACAGGGGCGGGGCTACACGAGCTGGTGTCTGTTTGCCCCGCCCTCAACATGGAGCACTTCTACTACTGTGACAACATTAATGGTAACACACACAAACCACTGCTGTTCATCACCTGATCATATCTGTCGTACCTGTGTTATTTCGATCTGTATGTGTGTTTTAATACGTGTAATGCACAAAAATTGCTCATGTGATGTTCAAACCCAACGTCAAAGTGTGACGGCATCTTGGTAAGTAAAGGGTTTGGGGGTTGTGGGATTAAACATCAACATTTAAAGTTAACAAAAGTGTCTTTGTGACATGGTACATAAATAGAAATATTATTTTGTTGGTGGGTTTGAGGGCCTGTCATGAATCCCGGGCGGTTTAATGAGGAAGTAATTCTCTCTTTCTTTCTCTTGTCGGCAGGTCCGCATGCAGACACGGCCAGTGGATGTCAGAACTTGCAGTGTGGCTTCAGAGCCTGCTGCCGGTCTGGAGAATAATCCGCTTTCCCCTCTCTCTCTCACATTTTTCATCCATTTGCACTTTAATCGAGAGGTCGGATGCTCTGACTCAACAATGTTTCCCTAAATTCGAAACGTTTCTATAGCAAGACAAATTTGTCTTTGTAAGCGTATTGCAGCTGCTTTGAGGTATTCTGAAGGAACTATACAGTGTATATTTGTAAATAATTCCTCCTGGTGGTCAGAAAGAGAAAGTGTGAGTGCTTTAAGATTAGATTCAGCATTGTGTTTATTTTTTCCTTCTTTTATTACCCTGCTGAATATTTCACATGTACACTCACAGTCTGTGTAACTCAACCTGACGTTTCTAATCAACCACGTATTTTAGTTTTGATGAAAAATCACACGGTTTGGGCTCTCGCGTTCTCGAGCGTGTTCAGATGTTTGATGCAGGAATACTGTATGGTTGCCAGATAATTGGCTTTAGATTTCTTGTCTGATGTCAGCAGGGTAAAGCTTTGACTGGTTAACAGTTTTGTTTGGGTTGCAGTGGCTAGAATATTCTCCTATATTCTTCATTCTTTTTCATGGGTTTTAGATGCTGCATGGTCTGATTCTCTTAATTCTGATCATTAAAAACATGTTGCAAACATCATGCGTGTGGAGCTTTTTTTTAATGCCAATTCAATTCAAGTTTATTTATTTAGCGCTTTTCACAATGTGCATTGTTCCAAAGCAGCTTTACAGGGGCAAACAGGAAAAACAGAAAAGGTAAAACACAGCACAGTGCATGGTGTTTATAGAACAAGCAAGATCATTCTAATAAATAATATCTAATTAATAAATAAATGCAGTCTCCCGGTGAGCAAGCCAACATGGCCCTGCTGTGGCGAGGAATCCAAACTCCAATGATTGATTAATGGAGAATAAAACCATGGGAGAAACCATGCTCAGCCGGGAGGGCCAGATCCCCTCTGACGTGTCATATCTGCACTCAGTGACCCCGACCAAAAGCCACCGAGCAATTATCCAAGAGAAAGAGGGAGAGCCCACCATCTGCAACCCAGAAAGTCCCACTCACCGAAAACTGTGCAGGTTCATCCCGGTCCCACTCCACGATCGACACCAGAAAACAGGAACAACCAGGGAAAATAGTAATGGCATGTTGTAACTTTATTCCTCTGTTGTCCGACAATGACCATAAAACAAGCCAAACCGGACCCACACAGCCCTAGCAGATGAATCCCCACAAAAAACGAGCCCCCACAAACACCCACTAAACAAACTCCAATCAGGGCCACTGAATGCAGCTATAACTTCAAACTGCTGACATGTGATTTAAGTTTAGCATTAAATATCAAGTATTGTAACTTCAGCATTAATGTGACAAGTAGTCCGTCTTTGCTCTTGGTTGGGGATGTAGTGGTCTGAGCTGGGATGGTCCGATCGTCGTATTTCTCTTGGCTGGTGGTGGAATTGCATTAGATGGAGCTGGGATGGTCAGTCAGTCTGCAGCTGTAGCTGGCGTAATCTCTAGGTGGGGATGGGCATATGTCGATCATCTGGACCTGGCGCAATTTCTCTCTACCTCGAGATGGGCATCGCGAAGCGGAGGCAGAAAGAGAATAATTAGTGTAGGTGCTGTTCTTTAACTATGCATTAAGTGAAAGCTTGGCTGAAAAGATGTGTCTTTAATCTAGATTTAAATTGGGAGAGTGTGTCTGACCCTCGAAAAGTATCAGGAAGGCTATTCCAGAGTTAAGGTGCTACGTATGAAAAAGCTCGTCCCCCTTTGGTGGATTTTGTTATTCTAGGTGTTGTCAAAAGTCCTGCGTTTTGAGATCTTAGAGAGCGTGATGGGTTGTAATGTGATAAAAGCTCAGTTAAATAAGTAGGAGCTAAACCGTTAAAGGCTTTGTAAGTAATTAAAATAATTTTAAAATCAATACGACACTTAATGGGTAGCCAGTGAAGCGATGATAAAACTGGGGTTATGTGATCGTATTTTCTTGACCTGGTAGGAATGCCACAATTTCAGAAAGTTTCTCTGCACACTCTCGGAAATAAAGGTGCTACACAGTATTCATAGTTTGCTTCTCAAGTCTAATTCATAAATCTGCACATTCGTCCCATGTTATGATGCGAAACACCAGGTCGACATTGAATTTCATTGATGACATTTCTTTTGTATGCACGTATACACTTTTTACTGGCTCCATCGACAAGACTTTAAACTTCATTTGGATAAAAGTGTCTGGTAATGGAATAAACGTGACTGTCATACTTTACATCAAATACTCCTGGTTTAAAAAAGTCTTTGTGTGAATGAGACTTAAGCTGGTGTTTCAATATTTTTGTCTTGAGTTGTATCAACTCTGCTTTTATTGTGTGTAAAAGCTTTTTTGTTATAAATAAGATTAAGGTAAATTTGGTTCTGAGCGAAGAAAAGGGCGAGTAATAGATAACAGAATTGTCAGTTTGAAGTCAACTAATCATTTAATGTTAACTCGCATCAGGAAAAGTTGAGCCACCACCTTAAAACAAACATAAAACAACAAATGAAATGCAGCAAGTCATTCTCGAAATGTTTTTCTAAAATGCCATGTTAACAACAGAAACAACAGATGTTTTGTATTGCTTTGCTTTCTTTTTAGTCACGCGTCAATTGGACATTGAATCTATGTTTTGCTGGGCACAGGATGGCGTCATCTTTGCCTTGATTTATAAATCGTACTTTTTGTTTTTTGTGGCGTTGCGCTAAATTATGGCCCAGAAAATACCAGCCATGATCCCTGAAAGAGGCCGAAGCCTGGATAAAGGGGTTGTGTGAAGTGGTTGTGGACTCTGTGTAAGAGCGTCATGCTGTCTGTGATGCTGTAGAATGACAGAAGTCCTGCCCTGTGGTCCAGATACACGCCGATCCTGTGAGACACGGCTCCTGTCATCTCAGTCTCTGTGTTATCATGCACCAGCGCACATCTGGATTCAGAACAGTCCAAACTCCACGAGTATCTGTTGTATCCGAATCCGCTGTCATCCCCGTCTCCAGTTCTCTTGATGTCTTTGTAAGCCACCGCAACGTCCACCCCGAACAGACCCCTCCAGATCACCTCCCAGTAACAGCGTCCTGTCAAACCCTCTCTGGTCAGCACCTGCGCCCACCATTGGAAACGCTCGGGATGTTCTGGGTAAGACTGAGATTCTGTACTGCACGCCACAGCTCGGTTCTGATCAGTTAGACCAAGATTCCTGTGAGCCGTGTTTGGATCCAGACTCAGAGGAACCAGAACTGATGAGAGAGGAGACAAAAAAAGAGCTCAGTTTTGCTTCAATCATCAGGGTAAGAACAGCCTGGAGCTTGTTTTGTACTTTAGTTATAGCGAGTCTTTCTTCAGTGGAACATAAAAGAAGATATTTTGAGAAATGTTTTGTGTTCATAAAATGGAAGTTGGAGTTCAGGGTCGTTTGATAATGTACATTCTTCAAAATATCTACGTTATTTGAGTTCTGAAAAAGTAGGAAACTCATGCAGGTTTGACATGACATGAGGATGAAGAAATGATGAAAGAATTTCCATTTTTGTATGAAACATCCCTTTAAATGGATAGACACGTCCTTTATTGTACATTTAGGAAATTATCAGATGATTTTCCTCATTTCCACACAAAAAAGAACAAAATTGTTTCTTATTTCTTTCATGTGATCTTATTTGTGGACCCTGGAACATTTTTAGTAGAAGCCAAAAAATACATTGTATTGGTCAAAATTATAAAAAAAAATATTTAATGCCAAAAATAATTAGAATATTAAGTAAAGATCATGTTCCAAGAATGTAGTTTGTAAATTTCCTACCGCAAATCTATCAAAACTTTAGCTTGTGAGTGGGTGGCCTGCTTCAGTGCCTCGAATTAAAAACTTTAAAGGCAATTTAGCTTTTTTTGCACTCTCAGATTCCAGAGTCTTAAACGGTTATATCTCCGTCAGATATTGTCCTATCCTAACAAATCACACATCAATATAAATCTTATTAATTCAGCTTTCAGATTATGTAAACACTTCGATATCGAATAATTGATCCGTTTTGTTGTCGGGTCACATTTTTGAAGTTTCTGTGTGTCAATAGAATGACTTACATTGTAGAAAGTCTTCTCTGGTCTTGGGTTCAGAGGGCAGCAGGATTTGATCTCTTTTCACTGTACAGACAGATGCGAATTTGTTATGTGTATGTCTTCATACAATGTTTATGGAATATTACCAAAAATGGTTCATCTTGAAGTGTTTATAAAGGCCGAATCCATCATGTCTACCTGCAGAGTTTATCCTTCTGATTTCCAGTGTCCAAATGTCTCGTGTTTGTTGCGTAAATGAGGTGAGAGATTTAATGACCTCACCAAAAGAGAACTGAGGGTTAATGGTCTGACTGGAGAAGTCTTCACGCTGAGAAGACAAGACCCTCTGGAAGACAAGAGCACAAGAGCAGGATCACCATGGTGTTAGTATTTGAACAGACGTACGTTCTCAATTGTGTTTCTTAACATGGATGCTTTTTTTCTAAAATTGTTAGGGAGGAATAAAAGGAGAATCAAATGATTGTGTAATTGTTGAAACCTGTATGTAAAATAATCTGGATTTGTTGCGAAATGTTCATATTGAGATCTTTAATAATATTGACTTGCAGACTTGACAAATCTGAGCGGAGTTTGACACACTGTTGACATCTCTTCTCAAAAGACAATTGTCAGATTCAAGTGCGGTGTTACCTGAAGGTAAGAGACGTGATGTTCAGTGTCTGAAAGCCGTCTCAGCTCTGAATCTTCCCACTTTAGTTCAGAAATCTTCTCTTCCAGACCTTCTACGTGTTGTTGGATTTGGTTCATCTCAGCTCTCATGTGATTCTGGATCAGCGTCATGACCTCTGTGTGACTCCTCTGGATAAAGTCTATCAGTTCTGTGAAGATTCGCTCTCCCGCTTCTTCCGTGGCTTCACTCAGGTTCTGTTTGCAGACATTTAAATCACATCATTTCACATCTCACACCCTTTACCTTCTTGTTGTATTCTTGGCTTGTTTAATAAGCATGAAACGTAAGCCTCACCCCCGAGAGTTCACAAACCGTGTGAATCGGGATACGAGAAGTGTCGTTTAAGATCTAAAAAATCGTACATTTTACATTTAAACTTTACTCTTAAACCCCAAACTTGCCATGAGAATATCCGCAGCCACCTTGACATCATTCAGTTCAGTCTCTCGATCTTTGACCTTCTTCACGGTTTCTTCCAGGTGCGTCTGGAAATGAAATTCATTTTCAGTTTTTTATACATTTTAAATGTGTGATTTTTTAATATATCTTTAGGATATGATTTAATTCAAATTTTATGAGATGGATAATTTGTATGAATTTATAGAATAATTTAATACAATCAATAATGATGCCACGCATCCCTGGTGTGAAAGCTGATGGTACACATTGATCAGTCACTTTATAAAACCGATATGAATTGACCGGAGATGTGTTATCTGTTCCTTGCGTGCGAGCTGAATACATTGAGGATTGTACAACTCTTGTATGTGACATTTGCATTGTCTGTCACAACACTTTCATTGCGCCTTTGTTCTGGAGAGGATGATGCAGACTTGTTGAGCAGCTTTTGCTCTGTCAGAAGATAATGTATTACTACAACAGTCGTGAAAAGCATCTTCATAAAATGAACTGCAAAAAGAAATTCACCAAACCGGTTCATTGACTTTCCAAGCAGCTGTGAGAAAACCAGGTTGTTGAGCTGCATTCTCACATGTGAACCAGTGCTTGTGTTTCATTCACATGTCAAGGTTTTTCTACTGTTACATGTAAAGCAAAAACCCACTTGAGGCTGTGTGATGGAGCGATTTACCTCCAAAGGCTTTTTATACGCGTCCAAAGAGTGCAATTTGATGCAACACACAAACTGAGTTCAAGACATCAAAGTATTTCTAAATGTTCAACTAAATAAAAAACGATTTCAAACAGGAGGTTTATTTTCAAAACACGACCAGTTTTCAATAACATTTCTGTTACACGAATATTTTTTTGTAGATCAACAAGGTTTTCCTGAACCATTCAATTTAATTAAAATTGAATGTCCCTAAAAAAGAAATGTATTAATAGAAGGCAATAGGAAAGCCATAAGCAAGAACTCATTTTTTTCTGTCTCAGGTGGGTTTTTGCTTCACTTTAGATAAGAAGATTTCGGACTGAAATAAGCCCCTCCCCTCTGCCCCGCCCACCGCTCACCTGTTTCTCTGCTCTCCCTGAGGCGACTGACACCACATCGTGACCCTTGTGTTCATCCAGAAGACACAGAAAACAAACACACATCTGATCCGTGCGACAGTACACCTCCAGAGGTCTGTCATGCCGAGAGCACGTGTGTGTTTCACATGTTCTCAGATCAGCGCGGGTTATAAAATGAGCGTCACAGCGCGAGACCAAACATCCCTGACAGGACTTCATAGCTTTCGCTTTTCTAACAGCGCATGCGTCACACTCCCCATCTGCACCTTCTGCCGTCTGCAGATCTGTCCTCTCCAATCTCTCTGTGACTGAAGCGACGGACTGATCCGGGTCTGCTCTCTCCAGACTCTCGGGTTGATCCGGATCAGTCTCAGATGAGGATGTGTGTTCACGCTGAGGGCAGATGTTGATCTGAGGGTCCTGGAGGCGACCCGGAAACACGGGTGTGTGCGGCTCCGGTTCCATTTGCAGAGTTAAGAGCTCAAATTAAAGAGATTCAAGAAACACAAGCTGTTTAGTTTCGATTCTTCATCGGTGTGTGTGTGTGTGTGTGTGTGAGGGGTGGGCGGGGCACTTTGATGCCACTCTGTGGGCGTGGCTTTGTGTGTCTCGGCTCTTCATTGGTGTATGTGAGGGGTGGGCGGGGCTATATGATAGAGGGGTGGGCGAGGCTTTGTTTGTTTTGATTCTTCATCATTAGGTTGATACGGCGCCGAGTATATGACATCAAAGTACCGCGAGAGCTGTTAGAAAAACTATTAAAAGTTTGGTTCTAATGGATCTCGCGGTACTGTGATGTCATCCGTCTGTCGGATCTTGCTGCGCCGAAGACACTCAGTGGGCGTGGCTTCGCGTGTATAAAGATAGAGAGAGAGACACCCAGTTGTCTGTCAGTGGATCATTGTGTGTATTTTTAGGCTAAATTAATATAAATATTCGGAGTAAACAAAAGAGTTTGTGTGTTTATTTAAGACACTGTTGTCTATGCAAATAACAGAGTTCATCGATATTTGTTCCTATGTGTTATTTCTCTCTCTTTCTCTCAAGGTACTTTGTTGGCATGATTGCGTGCGCTTACATTATGGCCACAGCATTGAACACATAACAAAAGACATACAATTAGTACAAACAGAGTACAATTTAAATAAGATGCTGAGTAATAAATATAGAATGAAATATAAAATAAAGTATATGTCAGTTAACAAATGAAATATGGAAAATAAAATGTTAAGGCAGCTTTCTCTCTCTCTCTCTCTCTCTCTCTCTCTCTCTCTCTCTCTCTCTCTCTCTCTCTCTCACTCTGTCTCTCTCTCTCTCTCTCTCACTCTGTCTCTCTCTCTCTCTCTCTCTCTCTCTCTCTCTCTCTCTGTCTCTCTCTCTCTCTCACTCTCTCTCTCTCTCTCTCTCTCTCTCTCTCTCTCTCTCTCTGTCTCCCTCTCTCTCTCACTCTCTCTCTCTCTCTCTCTCTCTCTCTCTCTCTCTCTCTCTCTCTGTCTCTCTCTCTCTCTGTCTCTCTCTCTCTCTCTCTCTCTCTCTCTCTGTCTCTCTCTCTCTCTCTGTCTCTCTCTCTCTCTCTGTCTCTCTCTCTCTCTCTCTCTCTCTGTGTGCGTGCCTGTGTGTGTGTGTTTGATAAGGTCTATATATGCGGGCAGAGTTCAGTGCTCTATCATTTGCCAAACAGATGGTTGTATAACCTGTCAAGAGACACAATTAAACACAGTATGATGAGCCGTAATGAGGGCCGTTACATAATTTAATTTTTTTGTTTCATAATGTTCATAATTTCAACATTTAAATTCGGTATTAATGCATAAACACGCCGAACACTGATATGAAAGTGGACAGAGCTCCTATTGGTTGATATTTGCAAACTACTGTGCAAATATATCTTCAACACTCTATTTATTTGTAAAGATTGTATGTAATATATACAAAGCATATCTTATGTTTCAGCTAGAAATGAAAGTAGGATCGTAAAGCAAACGCACATATGCGGGCTAAGTCAAGCAGAAGTCATTCCGGTTAAAGTCGCACGTGTGACCCGCCTCGTGTCTTTATGAAACCTCATCACATAACTACACACAGACACGCGAGAGAGAGAGAGAGAGAGAGAGAGAGAGAGAGAGAGAGAGAGAGAGAGACAGAGAGACAGAGAGCGTCAGTGTGCGTGAGAGGAGCAAACGCGACGATTCTTCACTTTCTTCAGGCGTTCGACGCTCACGTCACGTCTGTTTTCCGATTAAATCTACTTGATATTATTGTATTTGTGACGTCCCGCGAGCCGGTAAATTTCTCTTTGATTCCCTTGTTTTGCATTTTTACTGTTTTTCTTAAGCGTTTGTTCAGAGATGACGTAAGGAACGCGCGCGTGGTCTTTATTTATAGCCGCTTTACTGATGTCCGCTGATCAACAATCGGTTTGCAGCCGGTTTAATGCTCTTGAGACTGTACCGCTGTTGTTTTGATGGAGGATCTGTGGTTTAGTGTTTTTGTGGTTTACTTAATGAATAATGTATTCTCTGTGCTTGCTCTGTTGTTTTCAAGGCGTGATGATGGCAGACGGTGAGGTTCATATGACCAAAGTAAATGATGTGGGAAACAGTGGGACCACCAGTAAGACCCTGTCCACCATGGGTTCATCGTCATCACCCCGGCGAGGATCCACGGTGAGCTTCCACAAAATCCACTACAGTGTGAAGATGAAGAGCGGCATCCTCTGCAAGAGAAAGATCACAAAGAAAGACATCCTCATCGACCTCAAGTGAGTCTCTGTCACATCTGTCCGTCCATCTGGACTTATCAAGTACTGCCATGGTACATTAATGTAGGTTGGTTGACCAAACACTGGGTGTTTAAAAAAAAATAAGGGCATTGGGCACCATGGTAAAGTGATGGTATACACAGTCAAACTTTGCTGTAATTTCGCAGCCGGTTTGCCAGTAACTTACTGTAGATTTAATGTACAGTTTTGTTTTATGCATAAACTTACCTACACTCACAAAAATCCGTAAAAATAGGGCACAATATACTGTATTAATATTTAGGAATTTTCTGTGTTCATTTTTACACCTGTTTTCCTGCATTTACATTTTGAACGGCATTCAATCGCATTATAGCATTAACGAAAATGAAATGGTAATTTTTTACAGTGTACATTATATATTTTTCTTCCATGAAACAAGACTGAATATCCTGGGTCACTTTGCTTGTTATGTAAATGTATCGTAATTTAAGAAGTTTTAAATATTTTTGTACAGAAAACAAGAGAACATTGCTAAGGACGCAGTGTTGCTTTGCTAATTCCAGTCTCTTCTTGCTCTCTTTGAGCCTCAAAGGTCAACATGTTTTTCATTTTATTTAAAGTAATGAATATCAGGACTCATTGGAAAGTATATTAAGTAGTAATTCAGTCTACAGTAAGTTACTGGTAAACCTTCTTAAACAATTACAGCAAAGTTTTACAGTGTGGTATTCCTCCATCTTGGGCAAGTTACTGTAAATAAATTACAAAAAAATCTGAGTAATTCATTACTTTACATTTTCAAGGTAAAAGTTATTCAATTACAATAACTATTACTTAGTAACTGGTTACACCCAACACTGGATTTGCTTGAACAACATAATCTTTTTTGTGTGTACTATGGTCCAGTAATACAATCTGATGGGAAGGTCGGGATATTTTGATCTGCTTAACCTCAGTTTTGAAACAGTTATCATAGTTTAACCATGGTATTTATAGTAAATCTGTGGTTCTACATGTGCTAATCTGTCTTTCACACGAACACAACATTAATATACTTTTGCTACATTCAAAATCTGATTTAATACTCTGCTGTGTGTGGTTTTTAAATGTTCCTTCACATCTTTTGGTTTTCACGGTAATACCGTAGTACTTCGTTTTTTTAACTGATATATATTTCAATGTATTTCCAGTTTTGGTGATGATAAAAGTGTTGTTTTTGGCAAAGACTTATTATCGGACAATAACCTTGGTCAAAGCAAATCTTTGTTTTGTTTGTTTTTTATGTGTTCATTTTTCTGAGGTATATTTCTCTTCAGTTTTCACACATCTGGATGTTTCTGGAGTGTTGTGTTGTTTTATGGATGAGGTTGTGTAAAGTTTTGTTCAGTGCTGAAATGTGAATCGGAGGTTCCTTCAGATTTCAGGAGGACAATATGAGGTCACATGTTCAGACTTGTTTCCCGCTGCGTGTTTTTTTTTCTCGTGTAGCCCTCAGAAAACACAGCGTGATTCACATGAACACAAGCGTCGGATGTTGTCAGAAATACACAAGAATTGCAGCAGTGCATTAAACGTACAGCCGTGAGGTGGTTAATCGTCAGAAGCTTGTGAAGTGTGGACGTGATGCTGGTGTAATGTGTGTGATTGTGGAAAGCACCTGAGGGATTTCGTGTGAATTGGTGGAAGGAAATTTGGCAAAGTTGAAAGGAATTCCAGCGGCGTCTGAGAGCGGTCGACCTCCCAAACTTCCTCCAGACGTGCTGCGCTGCTTCACTGGCCACAGAGTTACATGAGCAAATGCATTGTTTTACAATCATACACACCCTGTCTGCGTGTTTACTTTACACACGTGCACACACACACAGTGTTATATATGTTCATGACAGGTTACTCAATCACATGATTTTATAACCTGATGACTGTGACATTTCTGCTCCCCGCTCTGTTCTTCAGAACATCACTGCTGAAGTTTTCACACCGTGACGGGGTGAGAGGGTTCGACGTGACCCCCGAGAGAAGGGTTTCAGGAAGATTCTGACTTTATTTGAGTGTTTGTTTTAGATCAGACCTTGACTTTTAGCCTGTATTAGATAAGAGTCACGGTTCGTTGTCTCTCATGAGGGCTGTATCACTGAATGTCACGTTACAAATCACGCAACATTCTGATCACATAACGACCATCAGAGGTAAAACCTGTCTGTCACAAGGTTTACAGTTCAACTTTTTCACTTATTTATGATAATAAATAAGGTTTAGGTCTGTCTGGAAACAAACATTTTTTTGGGAAACAAGCATAAATTATCAAATTTACTCATAATTGAAATAATGTACAATTGAAAAAAAATCACAGTATAATGTCCACACAAAAAACCTATACATTTTTTGAATTTTGAAATATGGTCAAAAAAATTTAAATTACACGAAGTTTTGTCAAGTTGTCAAAAAAAGGAAAATATATATTATTTTACAGATTGATTTTTGAAATATGGTCAGAAGATTGCAGATTTACAAGAAAAACAGGGAGAAAAAGTGTAATTTTACATTTTACATAATATTTCTGACAAACTATCTGACAGGAAATTTTATTTTTAACCTGTATTTTTTTTACAGTGTAAATTTGTGAAATTATTATATAAATCATGTCATTTTACAGTAAAATTATAATATTTTTTACATCATACTATTATAATGAAAAAAACGTTTAATCGAAAGACACAAGACTGTAAACATCCGGACAGCCTTCTTTGGTTTCACTCGTCTGATGTTGTTTGTTGCTTGTGTGTAATGATTTAGCTGTGTGCTTGTATAATTGATCATGAGATCAGAGGTTTATTTTCTCATCTGAACTCATGAAATGATTTTTATCTGATAGTCCTCCATCTGAAATCAGCCCTAATGAGTTTAATATTTTAAAGAGTGTTGTGTTGTCAGAGCTTCAGATGGATGCAGATAGAAGAGAGACCGACACGTTAATGTGTGTGTGTGTGCGTGTAGATAATAATCAGAAAGAATGTGAAACATGTACTTTGGTTACATCCTTTTCAGTCTTTAAATATTTTAATGTGGACTGCAGGTGCTTCTGTTTGGTCGTGAGGATGAGATATTTGTACGTCTCTTCTTTTGTACGTTTTCTGCACTGTAGTGAAACTAAATGATGTTTAATTAACAAAGCTCGGGAGGAGCCTGAGCATATAATCAAGCCCGACTGGTTCGACATCAGCAATCACGAAACTAACCTATCAGCTCAAACTAACCAGCATAAATATAGACCAAACGCTTACCTGCGCCATTCTCTCAGTCTATCAGCATGGCAGAAAAATCGACACTCAGGATTTTCCAGGGCAGCCGGGCGAGCCCGAGGCTCAGCCTAGAGGCCGTCAGTAATGATGGACCAAAACCCCGCGCCGGTACTCCCCGTCGCAAAGCCCACCCGGGCTTCATACAACTTCACCAGCTTCTTCCTGCGCTCCGGCGGCCTCAAACATTCCGGCCATCGAAAAATGGACCACCCTGAGCCTACGACAAGCTTTGTCAAATAAGGACGTCCAATTCAGCCGTCGCCTAAATAAGGCCGAATTGTAGACAGCCTTCGTCCACCCCCCAGACGAGCAAGCTACGGAAGCCCAGCAGTTTCCTCCTCTCGCAGCTTCCCTGCTGCCAGTTACCGGAAACATCACATGCACCAACTACATCTTCAACAGCTACGGACATGGCAGCACGCTTCCGCCAGGAGCCCCTTTCCATTTCCCTGCACTCCCTCCACCTACCCCACCAGCTCTTGGCCAGCGGTGCCGACGTCGATCACTAGTGTGAGTCTGCCTCCGTTAACGATGGCGGCCCCAGCCTTGGGCTTCACACTTCCCACCCAAATTCATGGCAAATGCCTTTTTCCCCAGGCACAAGCGGCGAATGCAGCGGGCAGCGAAAGGCTGCCTCCGCTAGCTGCCACCAAAGCAGCTCTCCCTTCCCTTCCCTCCCCTACTAGCCAAGATCCTCCCCCGGTCTTGGAACCACCAACCGTCGCCGGCTCCATCAGGCGACAGTTTTTGGCAGGTGCGGAAGTAGATCTTTTTCTCTTACTTACACCACTTTCACCTCCGTCACCAGATCGACAGATAACCTACGGAGACCTTTCTTTCACCCTTAAGAACTTGTCACAAAATAACTTGCGTACGTTGTCGTTCCCAGAATTCACCATCGCCTTTTCACGTTTCACAGACGTCACTTGGTTTGCCCGGTAGCCAAATCTGTCAATAAAAAGTTTAAACCTTATCTGTCGACTCGTGTCAATGTGTTGCACTTGTCTCGCGAATTATCGCATCATTCTGACACTCATTTCACACAGTTCCTCTTGAATGTCTTATCGAGCAGCTTTAACCCCGGTGTCATAATTCCACTCTCCCACAACATAATCATCCCGAACCTTCAATCCGCGCTAGCCGAACCCGAAACCTTTGATCTCCTCTTAAAATAGGAGATTGACGACAAATTTTTTAACGGATCATTGTCGCCCCACCATTCACCGTTTTCCGTATCAGCCCCATCGTCATGGCCATGAGGAAATTCTCAAGGAAAAAACGTTTAATTTTCGATATCTCGTTTACCCCTTTCCAAGCATTAACTGTTTCATTCCACTTAAGGAATTATCCCTACATTACCACGACATCCACCAAGCCATCATCCTGATAAAAAATGCCGCAGTCGCGGAGCCTGGCTGGCAAAAGTGGATATCACTTCCGCCTTCAAGATAATGCCCATACACCCAGATTTTTGGCACTTATTCTGTATTTGATTGCTCAATAATTTTTATTTCTCCACCCGCCTCACCTTCGGATGCAGAAGCAGCCCAAAATTTGTTTCGTTACACATGTCATTTCTCTTGCGTCTTCAACTCACGATTTAAAAGAACAAATTAACTTAACCAGTGCTTGTCGCAAAGAGATCAGTTTATGGGTCAAATTCTTAAAACAATGGAACGGCATTTCCTTTTTCTACATGGACATGGTATCTCTCCCCACCGACATCCGCCTATTTACCGACGTGACGCCCTCGGTCGTGAATTTTATCAAGGGCGCTGGTTCGTTTCAGCCTGGCCCCCCCTGCTCTCAGAATTAATACAATCTCTTGGTTCTTCCGCAGTTTCAAGCAGTATCAGCTAGTCATAGCAGCATAGCTCTGGGGGAAAGAATGGACCGCTTCCAGCATAATCGTGCACTGCGCTAACGAAGCCACAGCACAGTGCCTTAATGCCTTTCATAAGACGCATGTTATGGATTTCAGCCTGCGATCAGTTCATTATAACACCTAAAGACATGTTGATTTCAAAAAGCCAGATAGCTAACACTCTTTCCCATTTTGCATATAAAAAATTCAGGCTGTTAGCACCGGATTCAAAACAATTGGCGACACCTGACCCTCCCTATTCGGAACTAATCTTGGCTTAAACCACCCTCCAAAAACCCTACTAGAAGATTCCCTCATTTCCATCATAAAGCCGTCTCCCCCAGGACTCTTCAATCTTACCTCACAGTTTGCAGGAATTTCAAAACTTTCCATCGCACATACAACATCCTTCTTCCTGATTTTTCTCTGCTCAATATCTTTTCATTCATCTCCTTCCTCAGTACCGTAAAAAAGCTACAAGCCAGCTCAATTAAAGAACACCGGAGTGGACAAATTAATTTTCAACACACCTTCCCCAGCCATAGCAAGTTCCCAAGCTGCCATGCTGGTCAAAGGCATCCAGAGAGCACAATAAACCCGCCCAGATGCTAGACAACCTATCACCTTAGAGGTCTTGAGAAAATTTATCACCACCCTCCAAAGAGGTTATTAATCCAAGCAAACAGCTTGCACCCTCAACGCTATGTTCATCTTGGAATTCTTCGTCTTCCTTAGAAGTTCAGAAATCAACACAACTTCCATATTCGAGCCCACAATCCACCCGACCATCTCTTGGAAACCATAACCTTTTTCATCAACCGAAGAAGGCGAATCAGGCTAGGAAAGGTCATTTAATTTATATTTTCAACCTTCAGTCCCCCTTACACCCATACCAAACTCTCTCAGCTTACCTCCAGGAGACCGCAGGTTAATTCTCCTTCCGACCCCCTCTTCGTAGACGCCCAGCCACACGCTTCTAATCGCCCAGCCACGCGCTTTTGGTTACAAAAGCATCTCAAAATCGTTTTACTCCTTTCAGGCATCCCCGAAGATCACTTTTCAAGTAATTTTTTCTGAATTGGCACGGCAACCACAGCCGCCCAAAAAGGTCTCGCACAGCGGCAGATTCAAGCGCTCGGCCGCTGGTCATCAGAGGCCTCCAAAAGTTACATCTGGTCAGATCGCATCCTTTTAAGAGAAGCTCATCGGACCCTCATCTCTAGGATTGTCTAGCTCCAACACGCAACAATCTACCAAGCTTTCCAGTCATCCATCAGCATTATCGTCAGCTTACACAAGCCAGTATCATCGCAGAGACCTGCCACCCAGAGGCCCATGCTTCAATCTTCAGCCCCAACGCAGCAGTCACCAAACTTACAGAAGCTATTATCACCACAGCAACCACAGGGGCCCGTGCTTCCAACTCATGCTCTGCCACAGCAGACACCTCCCAACATGAAGCCAGTATCACTGTAGCGACTAACCCAGCAGGGTCCTGAGCTTCTTCTAGCGCCCATCCACAGCAGACGCTATTCTTCCAGAGGAACACACCAACTTCCAACCACCTCAGCACCCACGCCCAAACAGGGTCGGCAACACCAAGGTACCAGCCACTTCACAGGGGCTGCTTCCGGTCTACGACCACAGTAGATTGCCCTACCAAATTCCGACCGCCAAATCAGCAATCAAGCCTCCAGGGACTTAATTCACGACCCAGGCCAACTGCGACCCAATCTATATTTACGCAGCCTCAAGCCTTGCACTTTTTTAGTGGGGCTGCTGTCCTGCATTCAATTGCACTTTGGGGGGTGATCTCTGGGTTTCAGGCCGATTCCGCGGACAGCACACCACATACTCAAAGTTTTACACCCCTGGTATCGTTATTATCTGCATAGGTGAACTTGTAAAAGGAAATGGTAAATTTCTCACAGAAAGCATGGGAGTGTGTAAAAACTGCTAAAGGATTAAAAGCAAACCTCCACACACGCTTCACTAGATTTCATGTTCAGTTTGATATAATTATGTGATTTATGATCACCTACAGCAGCAGTTAAGCGTTTTGGCAAAATAAACTGAATATCTGTTTCTGATGATCTTACAGACCTTTTGATCAAAGACTAACGCTTCAATACTTGAAGTAAAAACAACTTAAATGTAAACAAATTTTAATGCAGAGAAATATAATTAATGTACATTTATTAAAATATGGATTGATTAAACATTTTAATTATTATTAAACAATAATTAAACATGTAATTATTGATCATTTCAGGCTTTATGCACCTTAACTTGCTCAAAAAAATTAACGATTATGAAAATGATGTTGATTATTTAATAAATTTCTTAACTTTTTTCTAGTGGTCTAATGAAGCCGGGGCTGAACGCCATTTTGGGAGCAACAGGAAGTGGAAAATCATCGTAAGATCTCTCTCTCTCTCCCTCGCTTTCTCTCTCTCTCTCCCTCGCTTTCTCTCTCTCTCCCTCCCTCCATCTCTTTCTCTCTCTCCCTCTCCCCTTACTGCCATCTCTCTCCCTCTCTTTCTCTCTCTACCTCTCCCTGCCTCCCTCCCTCCAGGGCCAGATTAACACTTCGCTGTACCCTGGGCAACAATATTCAAGTACCCCATCATCACGATCCCAGGATCACCATAATCTGGCAAAATACAGAATAAATGACAGTAATACAGTAAATATACTCAATATTACAATAACTAACTGTCCTCAAGTGCATTTTGATGTAGAGATGTGCAAATGCTCATAGAACCACTAAATTCCACTAAATTCTCTTCTCAAGGCCACTTATTTATGATGTAATGAAAACAAAACGCATCGGCATCAGTATAACATGACAAAATTGACCCACTACATAGAGAGTGAAGGAAGCGTCCTCCATTTTCACAAATAAATAAATGAGCAACCACTTTCATAGAATCCAGTATTTATTTAACAACACCTGCTCCCAGGACAAATGTATTGAGTTGATAGAGCCATCAGAGAGGACGTCCACAGACAAACAAAAATCCATAATCTCCTAGAATCAAGAAGCATTTTGGTCCTCAACTCATTTTAAACAGAAATCACCTGTCACCTCAGAATTCAACAGGACAATCGCATTATAGTGCAATATAAACATTTTGAAATCTGCTGTTTCTCTTAACAACAATAATTAATGTACAGCATTTTCATGGATCCACCACAAGGAAAAAAATAAATAAAATGGCGTTTCACCTGCTCCTCAACTCATTTTAACTCGGCTTAAAACAGAAAACAACCTGTCACATCACAGTTCAACAAGACAGGCAAGGGTTAAACATTTCAGCGCAAGATAAACATTTGGAAATCTGTACAATTCTCAATTAGACAAGACAAAAAGAAATGCTAAATAATCTGGCAAAATACACAATTTTAATCCTAAATAATGGAGGAAGAGCATGTTTAAATTTGAAATTGGCGTCACCGCCCTGGGCCGTATAGAGGTCGTGGGTCCTTAGGCAATTGCCCAGTTGCCCATATGGTTAGTCCGGCCTTGCCTCCCTCCATCTCTTCCTCTCTCTCTCTCCCTCCCTCTCTCTCTCTCTCTCTCTCTCTCTCTCTCTCTCCCTCTCTCTCTCTCTCTCTCTCTCTCTCCTCTCTCTCTCTCTCTCTCTCACTCTCTCTCTCTCTCTCCTTCCCGCTCTCTATCTCTCTATCCCTCTCTCTCTCTCTCTCTCTCTCTCTCTCTCTCTCTCTCTATCTCTCTATCCCTCTCTCTCTCTCTCTCTCTCTCTCTCTCTCTCTCTCTCTATCCCTCTCTCTCTCTCTCTCTCTCTCTCTCTCTCTCTCTCTCTCTCTCTCTCTCTATCTCTCTATCCCTCTCTCTCTCTCTCTCTCTCTCTCTCTCTCTCTCTCTCTATCTCTTATATTGTTGTATTGTTTGAATTGTCTTCAGTTTTCTGGACGTCCTGGCTGCCCGTAAGGATCCTGCCGGTCTCTCTGGAGAGGTTCTTATAGACGGAGCTCCACAACCTCCAAACTTTAAATGTTTGTCTGGATATGTGGTTCAGGTGCAAACTGATACATGACAACATTCTTTCACATCATCTCACGCTAATTTGTATGATTAGACACAATATTATAAGAGATATTAGGCTAATTATTGATTTTGTGTGATCCATATGGTACGTAATTGACACTTTGTTAAATAGTCGTGTTGAGATCAGGCCGGATTCTTACATGGATTACCCACTATGATTCATTCATGATTTATGTTTCTGTGTCGGTCATGTTCAGTACAGTTTCTTCAGTGATAGCTTTATTGAATCTATAATAACTTGAGTCATGAGATTCACATTTCTGCTGTTTCATCCTAATCATTGCATGCTAGAAAGTGTCATGAATAAACACATGGAACATCCCGAATTTGACTGTATGTGTGTTTTTGTGTGTCGGCAGGATGATGTGGTCATGGGCACACTGACCGTTCGAGAGAATCTACGTTTCTCAGCCGCTCTACGGCTTCCCAAATCTATCAAGCAGAGAGATAAAGATGAGAAGGTCGAGAGACTCATTCAAGAGCTCGGATTGAGCAAAGTGGCAGATTCACGGGTAACAATCCGGACTGTTTTACATAAACACAGGGATCATTTTTAACTGCATGTACTGTATTATTAAAAAAATTCTAATAAATATAAAAATTCAGACTTCATCTCTTTGATAACAGGCTGTCACTCGGAACATGAGTAATTCACTTTTTTTAGTTGTTAATTTTAGCTACATTTTTTAGCAACTTTGTTATTTGCTTTTGTCATTTTATCATTTATTTTTAGATTTTTTGTGTTTCTATATACCATTAATTTTTATTTAAATCTTGTTCATTGTTATAATTTTTGTGCTTTAAACTTAGTTCAGTTTATTTCTGAGGCAACATTTTTAATTTTTGATTTCAAAGAACAGAAACTTTTGCAAAGTTTTAATTTTAGCAAACCACAATAACCTTGCTCTGAATTTAACATCAGGTAAGTATTCTGACGTGTGAATGTGATTGGCTGCTGTGCAGGTGGGCACACAGCTGATTCGTGGAATCTCGGGTGGAGAGAGGAAGAGGACTAATATCGGTATGGAGCTGATCATTGATCCTTCTGTCCTGTTTCTGGATGAGCCCACCACGGGTCTGGACGCCAGCACGGCAAACTCTGTCCTCAAGCTGCTCAAGCGGTTGGTATACACACACACACACACAGTAAACCAGTTAAATGCTCACATGCGTGTGTTTAATCCTGATGTGTTTAGGATGGGAAACAACGGTCGCACCATCATCCTGTCCATCCATCAGCCGCGGTACTCCATCTACCGGCTGTTTGACAGTCTCACGCTGCTGGTGAACGGGAATCTGGTTTATCACGGAGCCGCTCAGAACGCTCTTGAGTACTTCAGTGACATTGGTGAGAACGCACTCACACACATCACACGTGTTTCTTCACCATCACACATGTTCATGGATATATGTTGTGTGTCAGGATACACGTGTGAACCTCATAACAACCCTGCTGATTTCTTCCTGGACGTCATCAACGGAGACTCTTCGGCCGTGACGCTCAACAAACTCAACGACAGCGAGGGTACAACACACAAACACTCCCACTGAACTCTTGAAATGACTCGTTTGAACAACACCGAAACAGTGAATTGTGTTTTTTCGTGTGTCAGAACCGGATCAGGAGCAGGTCACTTCATCTCTGAAGGGCATCGAGGAGCGTCTGGTGGAGGAATACAAGAAAAGCTCCAACTTTAAAGAAACTCAAAGTGAGCTGCAGAAAATCGTTCAGGTTCAGGAATACAGCATACGTCCCAAATCCAGAACCATCACCTACAACACGTCCTTCTTTCATCAGTTCAGATGGGTTCTCAAGAGAACGTTTAAGAACCTCTTGCTCAATCCTCAGACGTCAGTCGCTCAGGTGAAAATCCCACCTATGTCCGAAGCTTTTGGCATATCAGTTTCTATCACACCCAAAAAATATATTTAAAACTGTTGTGGTTATTGTTTGAAAGGTGACGTTTTTACATGAAACAATATATTACACAGATATTTACTGATTGGTTGTCAGTTTGCTTTCTAACGAAGTATTTAAATACTAGAAATGAATAAAACTGTGTTTTAAGGTCATGATATGTGGGAATATTGTTATTTTAGAGACAATGTATTTCTCTTCGTTGTTTCAGATTGGAGTGATGATTTTTCTGGCTCTGGTTGTTGGTGCCATATTTTTTGGAGTGCAAGCCAATTCAAGTGGAATTCAGAACAGGTGAAACTTATTCAGTTCATAGATCCCAGAACACATTTGTTTATGATGTCGAACCCAACAAATGTCTTGATGTGAACTGCTTGTTTGAAAACCAAAGTCACTTGGTTTAATATTTCATTTACTAAGCCAGAGGCATTCAGACACGATGTTATGTCTCTGTTGCAATGACTTTACATTTTACATTTAGTCATGTAGCAGACGCTTTTATCCAAAGCGACTTACAGAGAGTACAGTGAGCAATAAGCGATATGTCATACAGAAGTGAAGATACATATTAAAAGTTACTAGTTTAAACAAAAGCCAGAACTATACATGTTTTTTTTCTCATTTGTCTTTGTTATTTTATAGTTTAAAAAAGTTTACACTTGAATAAGTGACAAAATATATACTTCATGTAGTTGTGTTCTGAAAGTGTACTGCTGTTGCATTTAAAGTATATTTAAAATTACAGTTTATAAAAAAAAGGGAGGGAGGAGTGAGCCGTAGGTTGCAATTCACAACCTCACCACTAGATGCTGCTAAATTTCATTCTCTGGACTTTTAAATATACTTGAACTTTACTTAAGGATGCTTAATAAATTAAACTTAAAGTATACTTTTTTTTAAGGGTTGCCACTTACTTACAAAAAGATTGTGTGTTTTTGTGTGTGTGTTTCAGGATGGGCGCTCTTTTCTTCATCACAACAAATCAGTGCTTTAGTTCTGTTTCCTCAGCCGAGCTTTTCATCACAGAGAGGAAACTATTTGTGTAAGTGAACGCACACTCGCACACACACACGTAACTCAATGGATGAGGTTTATTTGAGGGAATTTATAGACATTAAAAAGACATTAAATACATGAACATAAATTCCACTAAAACAGTAAAAAAATAGAACACTGTGTCTACACTGGACACAACGTGATACAATACAACAAAAGACAATAGAACGCATTAGATTCCATTATAAATCTTAATTTAGTCCACACTGGATGGGTCGCGATAATCCCGTCCGCACCTATAATGTAATGTGTTGATGTTGTAATTGTTGTAATTGTTATGTAATGTGTCGATGTCATCGTTGTGATCTCTTCAGACACGAGTACATCAGTGGATACTACAGAGTCTCCGTCTATTTTCTGTCTAAGATTCTGTCTGACATCATCACCCTGCGAACCATTCCTGCTGTGATCTTCAGCTGTGTGGCGTACTGGATGATAGGTCAGACACACACACGCAAACACACACACGTTTAATTTATTATCTCCGTGGGGACAGTCGATAGGCGAGATGAGTTGTATACTGTATTAACTGTATATTTTATCCCCTAAACCTAAAGATCGTAGAAAGAACGTTTCGCATTTTTAGATTTTCAAAAATTATCGTTCTGTTCAATTTATAAGCTTGGACCTCAATTTTAGTCCCCACAGTGACCGGGTCCACATGAGTTGCTGTCCATTCAGGTTTAGGTTCCTGCTAACATATAAAAAAAGTTCACGCACACACAAATATACACAAAACCGACACTTGACTTCTGTGTGACCTCTCTACAGGACTGAAAGCGGCTGCAGACGCGTTCTTCATCTTCCTCTTCTCCATCATTATGGTCTCATACACGGCCACATCAATGACACTGGCCATCTCTGCTGATCAGACTGTGGTCGCCATCGCCAACATCTTCATGACCATCAGCTTTGTGTTCATGATGGTGATGACACACACACACACAGCATTACAAATGAAAGTAATGAGGTTGCCTATTTTTGAAACTGTGTGTTTGTATTCAGATCTTTTCCGGGCTGTTGGTGAATTTGCCCAGCGTGGCTGCGTGGTTGAACTGGCTGCAGTATTTCAGTATTCCTCGCTACGGTCTGGCTGTGAGTCAATAATCGCTAACATTTGTTAAATCTGATCAAAATCAATACTGACATATATTTATTTTCCCCTAAATTCACTTCTTGTGCTTTTGTCTTATACAGCAACAGTGATTCAGTTTCCTTCAGTTTTTCTTTTAAATGTATTTCGACTACTTTCCACTTTCTGCCATCTGTAAAACTGTAAATATTGTGTGTGATGTCTGTTGTGACTGGTAAAGTTTCTGATTAAGTGTTGATATGTAAGCATGAGCTGTTATTGAGCTCACAGTTATGATGTCATAACTTTACAAAAAAACAACTATACTACGTTCCTTTTTGAACTACACAATCAATATTATATTTATCTTATTTTATGTTATGTTTAGCTAAAGTAGTACGTCCTTGCATACTTGTGACTGTACTATTACAATACTACTTGGGACCAAATTTGCCCACTTTTTAAGTTTATAAAAGTGTACTTTAAGTGCAACAATATTCAACTTTGAGTTTATGTACAAAAGAAAGTGGACTTTGATCTTTTTTATAACAAAATATACTTTATTATTTTAGTGAATTGTTTGAGGGTTTGACATTGCATATAAAATGGAAAATGATCCTTAAATAAGGAATGTCATGTCTTGATATGTTGCTGTAGTGAATAGTAAATACTAACACTGATGATTTTTACAGGCTCTGCAAATCAATGAGTTTACAGGACTTACATTCTGTGACACGAGGAACATATCGATCTCGGGGCCTGTAGAAGTGTATGTATAAAACACACTATCAATGAGTCTTATCTCTACACACTTGAAATGTTGAAGTCAATGAAGAGCTGAATGTGCTGAATGTTCGGTTTTTCTGCTGGTTTCAGATGTTCATCTGGACAAGAGTATCTGGGCAATCAGGGCATTGATTTTTCTAGCTGGGGTCTGTGGCAAAACCATTTAGCTCTGGGCATCATGACCATCATTTTCCTGATGATTGCATATCTCAAACTGCGCTTCATCAACAAATTCACATAGACACACACTAGAGCTATCAGTATAGAGCTGCTAACATTACATCACTTTAATGGCCAGTTTGTTTTCATATAAGAAGGGAACAACATCAGCACGCAAGTAAATAACATGCCTGCACACATCTGATAATGAGAAATATTCCTATGGAAATGCTTCACCGATCATCTTGGCTGCTCAGGTTTTGAAGGAAAAACTTTTAACAAGACATTCATGATTAGAAGTTTTGTTTTGTTTTAAATCAGTTCCGTCCGTGCACTCAGTAAAGAATTGCTGTCAATATGGAGTCACTCCAGATTTCTTGTTTTGTTACTGTAAATGTGAAACTAAGTGAATGTTTCTGAAGTTTATTTCCTATTGTTAATCTTTAATATTTTTGTAATTTGTGCAAAAGACTCAATAAAAATGTTCTTTTTCAGGCTCAAAGTTTATTTCTTATTCTTATCATTTTTGTGTCTTTAGAAACAAAGACACGTGTGCAACACATGTAAGCGATTCTCATGGTTGAATCAATAAATACGTATCAAATAATAATCAATACAACTTAATAATAATTAAGTGTTAATCAAGAGTCAATAAAATAATTAATAATCAAGTGTTATGTTGTAAATTGAATGCGCACATTTAAAGTGCATTATTTTATTGAAGTTAAATGATGTTTGTCTTTTGAATGCTGTGTTCCCATTTTAATGTTTCCAATCAAAGCAGATTTCAAAATCATGTGATATATTGAGTCTTAATTCAATATGCAGGTGTATGTAGAGCAGTGAATAGATTTAGAGATAATAAACATTCAAAGATGCTCAAAGCAAAATGTAAAGTTCATACATGGTAACAAATATAAGTAGAAACAGAATTATCTTAAATATAAAAAAAATTGTAGAATCACAACGGCCCTTTTCACTACATATTTTATGGTGACTTACAAAAAACATAATATGAATATGATTTTACCGTAAACGTATAATCTTGTGGAATATACTGTATATATTCTCACAGTAAATTATACTGAATTAAAAATTAAACTGAAAAAAATACTACAAAAATTTAAAGTTAACGTTTGGCTAACCGTTCATTTTTCAGTGTGTATATATATATATGAGTTTTTTTACAGTTAATCATATAAGAGTTTTTACTGCAGGATCTTCATATTATTTTCCTAAATGAACCTACAATACACATGGGAAACTACAAAAATACAAGTTAAAGGCACATCTTTAATGCAACATTTTGAAAAAGGTAACACTTAAAGGTTCACACAAATGGTCTCAGTCTCAGCCATAATGAACATTCATCTCAAAATGGGCTACTTACTATAAATAAATAACAAATGTGTGGAGCAGATAAACTCAAATCTTAAGGATACACAGAGCCATATACAGACATTTCAAGTTCATGCACATTACCCTAAAACATAAAACCTTTGAAACATTAAAAGGAAAGCTTTGATGGATTCTGTCGTATCCGAATGTATTGAGCTGAACATAATGTTTTTCTTCTGTGATCTAACAGTCAATCTTCTCACTGGATTTGTGTTGCCTAAATGAAAAAAAAGACATAAGACTCTGCAACATTCAGTGTTTAAACAATTCACCTGAAAAATGAAAAAAGATGTGTGTTTGGTGACCTGTATATGCCGCAGATCAGGTGTGTGTCTGTGTTCTCCTTCACACTGATGTGTTTGGATTTTTTGCACTGCATGATGAACATCTGAAGATCTGACACCGGCTCTCCTTCCATCTGCTGCTGCTGAACCAGTAAACCACAACAACACGCACGCACACAGAAAGAAATGCTATTCAATGACTGTGAGATTCAATGACTGTATTCATTAGGTCAAAACAAATGTGATGTACAGGTATCTGAAAGTTTTGTCTCTTACCTTGATGTTGTCATAGGTGTCTGTGATGAGAGTGATGAACAGACTGAGCACCATGTAGATGAAGAGTGACACAAACGTGTAGAGATAGACCCGACTGAAGAGCCACACCACACAACTCTTCTGCTCCATCATCTTAAACGTGTTGAACATGTCGTCTCCGTTTATAAGAGAAAACAGACACTCAGACACCATGTTCAGAGTCCGGAACTGAAGGACCGAGAGAGAGAGAGACTCCTTCACATGTCATGTGCAAGTGTGTAATGATGTTTGTGTGCCAAAATATTAATGCTGATAATGTATAAAACCTTTGTGGTCGTAATGAATGTATGAATGTGTAAATGTGAATGACTCGCTTTTGTGTGATAAGGTCCGAGCACGATCCATCCACAGAAACAATAGCCCAGATAAATCATGGCAGCACAGCAGGTGAAGCGGATGACGTTTGGTAAAGATGCTCTCAGAGTAACGATGAGGATCTGAACAGAAACACACTTACACAATCACATCTCACGAGGAGTCAGCTTGTCTGGTTACTTTATAAGAGTCTATGAGGTTTACACATTTATTGTTATACACAATATTGAAATGCATCCCTTGTTCTATTTTCAATATAAATGTTTATAATAAAAAAGTAACATTATAAAGATGAGATTTTACAGCTCAGTGTGATTGTGTAGCTGTAAACTAAAGTGTTGAGGAGTGAATCATACGTTGTATTTTTTCAGGTATCCCATGTAGCGCAAAACTCCGATCCACACAAACATTGTGCCGGTGCCCAACAGAATACTACACAAGTCATAACTCGCCACAGCCTACGAAAAAACAGCACACACACGTAAAAAATAAATATTACATATATATTAATAAAGAAAGAGATTCGAGAGCTTCTCCCGGACTCCGCCCCTCCCGTCTGATTGGACGAGAGCTCAGCTCGGTGACCTCACCTTCAGCTGGATGACGATCTTCAGCACAGATCCTGTGATGGTCAGAACATCACTGATGATGATGAGAATGAACCAGCCGTTTATAAACTCCATCCGGTCAGACAGAGGCACGCGCTTACCGTAACAGCTGCAGAAAAACTCCACATATTCCTGCACAATAAACATCACGAATGAGAAAAACCTCCAATGACCAGCTACAGAACATGAAACTTTAATAGAAATAAATCACTGTGGTTAATAGTCTCACTTCATCTCAATGACTCCTTAGTTATCTTAATCAAAAGATTTCAATATAAATCCAATGACAAATTAAAAGTCCTGTTTTAAACCGTATTTACCATAGTAAACTGTTGCAAGTGTTTTTAAAACTTGTCACAGAATTAACCATGATTTTACTTCAAATTAAACAAACATAAACATGGTTAGTAAATATAAGGCCATTGTCTGAAAAACGTGATTCCTTCGCAATAAACTGAAACGATATTAAGTTGAAGCAATATGATAACTGAAGAAGTGAAATATTAACAAAAAAAACATATAAAAAAAAAAAGAATGAAATCACACATAACAAACCAGCTAAATATAAAACAAAAAATAAACATGAAAACGACAAACAGAAAAACAAACTCTATTTAAAAAAACAGAAACTATAAACTGTAGTATATATTAATAAAATGTAATGATAAATACTACAATTTACTTCAGTAATACTCTATTTTACAGTTTTTTCATGAGGCACACAAACTCACAAACTGCAGTAGGACTCCGGCTTTCACTGAGCGCATGCAGAGAACCAGTGACACCGCCAGCGTTATAATGATCACCACGTCAAACACAACCATCATATACATATTACTCGCTGCTATGAAGACAAAAACACATGCTCAATGACATGTTATGAAAAGCATAAAACATTCTGAAAGTGTTAATATTAATAAGCTTCAATGTTGACTGGTTATCGACGTTCTTCAAAATATCTTCTTTTGAGTTTGAAGCGTAAATGTGAGCTCACATGCTCCAGTCAGAGTCCAGTCTCTGCATTTACTGATGTCCACATCATTGTCCAGATCAATCTTGATTCTGCCGCTGTGAGGCCTGTTGTCAAAGCGGATCTGTTTGAAAACATCAAATCACATCTGATTCATCTGACACGAGAGGATTCACATCTCAGACTCATCATGTGCTCCGGATCATGTGCGGAAAAACCAGCACACACCGAAAAAATCTCCCTTTTTTATAAATGTTGAACAAAGACGGACAAAAACAGATAACGGAAGGGTCGTGTGACTCGTACCACGGTGTTGAAGACATAACAGTCTGGAAGCTCATGATGCTGAACCGTCTGCAGGTTTATGGCCTTCAGAGTGAACTTCACCATCACCGACAACAGTCTGAAATAACAAGAACATTCACATCACTCTAGATTCAAGCATACATCACATTCACTGTTCTGTGTGTTATCAAGATGATACCTTTCAAAGTTGAGTGTTAGATTCAGTGGATGTGATGTGAGGGGTGAAGAGGAAACCATTGGGGAAATCTTGAAACACTCTTAGAGAAACCATCAGAAGATCAGACCGGACCCGCACGAGTCTAATGTGACGATCTCACTTTGAAACATTTATGTGTGATGATAATATATATGATATAAAATGTGTTTGTGTCATGTAACTTCTCCACCTTCATCCACTCGAGCGTTGATGTTGAAGGTTTCATTAGCTGGTGAGATGCTCCCGTTACTGTAAAACTGCTGGCAGACGGTGAGAGGCGTGGAAGCGTCTCCTTCTCTCTGATATTCATGATTCCCAACCGTTGTATTTGGCAACATGAGAAACTGCAAGAAAAATATATATTTGCACCACAATTTTCTATGCATCTGATTTTCTTTCTGTTCAGCTGATCACTCTTATTCATATCAGAAGTCAATGATTATTCAAGTCTAAACAGAAGAAGCCATTTTGCCACCATAAATCACCTGCTGGACAGCGTATGAGATGTGTGTGTAGACGTCTCGCTGTGTGTAAACGGCGTAAGAGTCTCTGCTAGCGTCTGTGAAGTTCATGAGGAACAGGTGTCTGAACGTCATCAGATTCTCCTCCTTAAACTGAACCACCATCTGATTACTCAGACCAAACCACACCAGCTACACACACACACACACACACACACACACACACACACACACACACGTATGCAAACATATATTTACATTACACCCTGCAGTGCTTACATCTAGCATTTCCCTAGCAACACCTTAGCAACAGCTCAAGTTCAATAGCTTTCCACATTTTAATGAAAGCTTTGTCGAACCAACATTGAACCTTTTTAATAAATTCTTTTTTTAAAGTGATAAAACCGAAAAATCTGCCATCATTGACTCATTGTAGTCATGAAAACAAAGAAAGATATTTGGAAGAATGTTATTTCCAGGACATCACTGACAACCATAGAAGGAAAAATTATTGTATCATGTTTTGTTAAACACAAAATAAGATATTTGGAAGAATGTAGGACAGCAAACAGTTCTGGGGCACTTTTGACTACCATTGTCACAATTTTATTTTATTCCTAAAATTTTTCCAAATATCTTTCTTTGTGGTCATGACAACAAAGAAATGTATACAGATTTATACGAGTAAATGAAAATGATTAACATTATTGGGTGGAGAATCCCTTTAAATTCCTTAAACTCAAATCAGTTCAAAATATTTGTTTGATAAATCTCAGGGAAATGTGTGTCTTGCACCTGCGCAGTGACAACAGCGATTTTAATGATTTGCAGCATCAGTTTCCAGGGCTTTTTCCCACGAGCTTTGTATTTATCACTTGGGTTCATGAAGAAATATTTGAGTTTTCTCCTGAACTTCTCCAGCTCTTCATGCTCCGGCTGAGGGTTTGTGTCGCGGCTCATGTTAGAGTCATCCACACATAAATAAGCCTCACGGCAGTCACCCATATCTGAAAAACAAAACATTCATCTGGACTGACACCAATCTCTATTCAAATGTGATAAATCAAATGCAATGCTTGTATGTTCTCAATAAAACAGTGTGATATTTCAGTGCGAACAAACACAAATCACCTCAGATTATGCAGACTGTGATATTATTACTACAACAAAGCTCACAGATTTGATTTTATTATTAAACACAGTCCATTAATTCAGATCATGCATTGTAAATGTCATGCTAAACATCAAAACTAGTGTAGAAAATGACAATTCCAATTTACACATGGATTTGTGTTGTAAACATAGAAGAAAATGGTATTGTATTATTCCATCTTATCATGAATCAGTAAATGATTGATGATAAAAGAAAATGCTCAATACAAATCTGGTTTAATGTCAGCAGAAAAATGTAGATTATAATCAACACAGGCCACAGATGAAAAATCTATTTTAAAAGCTCTCTAAAACGGCACAGGTTTATATTAATATAATGATTTTACTTTCTGATATGAATATACTGTAAGTGTTCAACACTTTTCTAGTGAGTGTCATTTGTCTATTTAGTACAGTGGTTCCCAAATGGGGGTACTGCAGGGGGTACATGAGAGAAACTGAAATTTAGGAATAAATAATGAAAATCAATAAGTCAATAAATTATGATAATAGTATTGTTATATGAGATGAGGTCTACACAAATATGAATAAAAAATGAATTCATACATTTTAAACGCATTTCAATTTATAAGAGTTATTTTTTGAGACCCGGAGTCAGGAGCAGTGTCTGGGTGCGAAATAATGCAAGTTAGGAGAGGTTGCTGTTAAATGTTAAAGAAGTGTTGATTTTCCTGAACTGAAAAACACTGATTTACCTTTAACTGTTATTCCCAATACTTAAGAGATTTACATAGTTGAGTAAAGCTACATACAGAAATGTTTATAAGCAATAAACCTGCTTTGGAGCATCAGATATAATAACTGTCTGACTATCATTTCACTGTATTTTAATGTAAAATGTTGCGGTCTGGTCAAGGGCTACTTAAGGCATAAAAAGTTGGAGAACCACTGATTTAGCAGAAATGTTTAAAATCCTGTATAGACATCAGAGATGTGCAGTAATGTTGTTCTTACCTTTTTCAGAGGTTGTTGGATTGAATGCAGAGCAGTGTAAGCTTTAGAGACACTAACACATCTTCATTCCTCCATGTCCTGTGATAAACATGTGACACCATCATACCTGTGCCTCATAAAACACCATCAACACCTTGTGAACTATGATTTCAATCAAATAAACTGGGATTTAAAACAATCTCACTTTAAGTGATCTGATGTGATTTCATCAAAAATGTTGGGACGGAATGTTCTGGTCTCCATAACATATGAAAGCTTTTGCTATATATCCAGTACGTTACACAATATGTCGTGTGTTTTGGGGTAATGGTGCTCTATTGGACCCCTCCACATCACCAGCAGAAACCCACTGAGACCATTAAAACCAACACAGTTTCCATCAATAAATATTCATATATTTATTAAATACAGAGCAATTTACAGGATGTTTACTTTTTTAGACAAGAGACGTAACCATAGAAAACAACAACAATTGAATAAACTCACCATTCAATTATTCTCATTTAGAAGTGCTGCGAGTAACACCGCAGTGATACACAACAAACTTCTTTTATAAACTGAACCACGAGCCGAACGTGACGCCGAACAGGTCCGTCGAGGGGCGGGGCTACAGCGACGTAACGCGCGGATTTGCTGAGTGGTGTGTCAATCAAAGGAGCGTCGTCCGCTGTGGTTGTAACCCATAGTAACAGTCTGTTATTTCTTTGGAGACCTACACGCGTGTAAAACAGAGACAGTGAACTTCTGCTGAACGGTGAGTTTATAAAGACTTAAACAAAACTTTTATGTGGATATTTTAGTTAACAGAAAATACGTACATACCAGTACCATATATACCGCTATACTTGAGAAAGAACCACGGTTTATCGCAATAAAAGCGCACTAAGTATGTTCTGTTTTGCAGATTGATAACTATTCGTGTAACCATAGTTTAACTATAGTAGAAGTACCATGTTTAAACTATAGTTAGTGGTACATTTGTGGCTTTATTGCAAATAAAAAGAATACGTACTAAAAGTATACGTAAAAGCACACCATTATAAACTAAAAATAAAGCAATGTGGTCCAAAGTAGTATAGAGTTAAAGTAACAATTTGTTGAATGGGTCCTGTAGTTTGATCGCATTTAAAGTACACGTATGGTACATTGACATCTAGCGGTTGAGCGTGGTATTGCAGTCATAATTCAAAATATTGAAGAGACAAGTTTAGTGAAGTAACGCTCCTTGTCGGTGCGTTTTATTAGAAATAATCAATAGGCACTTAATTGTGTGTGAATGTATACCGGAAGTTCAGTTGGGGGCACAAATGTGCGCATGCGCAGTAACGTTTGTTTATGTTGTCACTTTGAAACCGTCTATACTATTGCGGCAATACCTATTGGCCTATTACAATTTTGCTTAATAAAATAATAACTAATTAAACGTTTAAAAAGTAAATATAAAGTACACATTAAGATCACATAAACAAATGTATAACGTCGTTCCTCAAATTCTGCCAAATGCATAAATGTAAACGTAAATTCAAGGTTTAAACGTCTTAATCACTGCTCAAAACAAATGGCAGCTTGTCATGTTGGTTTTCACCAGCAGGTGTCGCACGCTTGTCTACTGTTGATCACATACACTTCATACAACAGGTTCACACATACATGCTATGAGTCGAGTTAAATCTCTGTTATTCTCTCTTTTCATCAGCAGATATGAGCTCAAAGACTTCACTGAGCCCTGAGGCCCCTAAAAAGAAAGGAAAAGGTAAAATGTAGAAACATGTAAAAATCACTTTACTATTATGTGCTTAGAACACTATTTGTTCATATTGATCAAAACTGTGTTGAGTATTGTCTTGTAATGTCTTATGTTTAATACTTAACTGGGAGAATAAAAATGCACTTTCTGTAGCAGGTAAAAAGAATGAGAATAATTTTCTCTCTCCTGATGACGGTGCAGCAGAATCCCACAGTAAGTGTTTTATACTGTAAATCATCTGATCTACATCAACATATATCCGCGGTTCAGTTCTACACCACACCGTATAATGTCAGTCGTATATCAATGTCATGAAACAGATCTAAACATGAACTATTAATGTTCAGCAGGTGATTTCTCACGTGACTGTTTGTTTTTCCACCTGCTGATCTGGGATCAGATTGAAGCTGCTCTCAGATGTCTGTATCAGTTTAGAGCATCTTTGCGTCATCTTCATCATGAATTCATTCAGTCTGTTCCTTTCATTCAAGAGCTACGATCGGAATATAGATACCGAGAAACAAAAAACATGTCTAGACACACACACAGACCTCCTTTCTTCTGTGTTTTGTGTGTATTTTTAAGTTGCTCATTCTGAAAAGTATTCCTTGCAGAGTGAGCGTTGAGGTTCACTTCTCAGGGAATGCACATACAGATAAAGTGTCTACTTTGAATAAAAGTGAAGTTGTCTGGATCTGCAGATAGAACGTTGTAACATTAACTGCATCCAACAGGCCGCCCCGACTATATCTTCCCATTGGTGTTGACCTCCGTCACACAGGAGCTGTTTGGTTGCCGGGCGGATGAAGACGTAACCGGGGAAATTCCTTATAAACTGATAAAAAAGGAAGACATCGTCCAAGACATGAAGACCAGAGCAGCCGTGTCGGACTTCAGTCCTGTTAAACAAAGAGTCCTGGTGTGAATCCCATCCGTGTCTGTTCAGAGCGATGAATCTGGAGTGTGTGATGTGAAAGAGTGAAATCAATGCTGTTTTCTGCAGGAATATCCTGAAGATGAACTCTTGCTGGTGTTCGACAGAGACTTCACATTCGGTCAGAGTTTCTATCTGGTGCTTACGGTAGAAGCCAAGGAAAACATACTGAAGGTGTGAAGACATCCAACACAAGCGCACACGCCCGACTGAACGTGTTTCTCTAATGGGAGAATAAAAATACACTCTTTATACAATCAAATAGTGCTTTATTGTGTGTTTGTAGCCTCCAGTCCAGGCTGACGAAGAGGAGCTGATAAATGTTGATGAAGAGGATGAGGATGTGATCATACCAAAAACACCAGAGCCACGTCCTTGGATCTCTCTGGGGAGTGAGCAGGAGATCGAGGAAGAGACGGTCAAACACAGACCCAGAGTGAGACTATATTCAAGTGTGCTATTAGTATACTTCTTTTCAATAAACAAACAAACAGAAAGTACACTTAGAGTGTTATTTTAAGTGTAATAATAATACCTAGCACACTTAAAAGGCAAAATAGTGCAAAACAAGTTTGGGAAATAAAGGGGTAAGAGTATAGTTAAAAAAATATTTATGAGAGAACTGCATGCCATATAAACATCCAAATCAAACCGCTCTTGAACTACTTGATCTCAAAAGATCAACATTGAATTTACACATTAAAACTCATCCAAATAACTTAATAATTTAAATTATTTATTTGTGACAAACAATCCTGAAATCAATCAAATTCAGGCCAAGTTTACACAATGAAAAACAGAAAAGTTCTTCCTTTGTGTTTGTGAAAAGATTCAGGTACACATGACAAACGATCTGCATTCACACAGATCCAGGAAAACAGATAAAAACGCAGTAGTATGCACGTCAGACCAGTGAGTGGCGATGTTGTTTTCTAAAGGAACAGGACGTTGGCACATACTCATGCAGAGTTATAAGCCAAAAGTGCTTTTTAATACCGTTGGTTGTATGTACCGAATGTAAATAGCGTGTCTCCGCTGTTCTTACTGGTGCACCAAATGCACATTTTGCTGGGAAACCTTAATACATAGTCCAGCAGCGAGAGATCACAGTATGTGAAGTCGGCATATTATTTTGGCTGATCTTGCCGGACTGAGTGTGTTATATGCATGCGCATGACATCATCGTTTTCAGAAAGTTTGGTCTTGCAGTTTACATGGAGACGAAATGAAACTGCTGAGTTTTTAAAAAGATGCACTTTGAGACCTGTTTTCAAAAGTTTGCGTTTTCAGTCCCCTAAAATGCAGTTTCCACGTAAACGGACAGCGGACAGCCAAAAGTCATATTTTTCTTGTGTAAACGGCCTCTTAAATTATTCCTGAATTCATAACTTACAGTCTGTGTGCTTCGTTCGTGCTGTTATGCTTGCGCAAAAACTGAACACTTCATTTCCCTTTATTTTATGTTTGCTATAATAATAATAGAAGAACCCCGTACTTGATTAATTTCCACAGTATCTTATTTATGTATACATTGTGATTACAAAAGTGAAGGGTATGTTCACGCTAAGATTGTTGCATAGCATACTGCAGGTCAAGCATACCACGATATATTCCCTTTAGTTTAAAAATACTCACAGTATAAATATCTTTTTGAATTTCCTAACTTCTTTATTCCCCAAACTTTGCAAACTGTTCCCTTTTACCTACAGATATATACTGTAGAGGTACATTAGTGTAACAATTAGTTACGCTGTAAATTCTGTTTAATTATATGGTATTGTGCGGGCCATAATCTAAAGCGTTACCGTACTAAGGGTTATGTTGATGTTGACCAATCACAGACCTCCTATCTTTAAATGGCAGTTTGATTTTGTGCTCTCGTTGGGTAAAGTGATGTCTTGTGAATTGTTTTATATTATGGAGTTTTTGTCCTATTATGAATTTTGTCTGTGTGTGTGTTTTCAGCTCAGGTATAAGCTCTCTCGTCCACGGCGAGACTTCTGTTCTGCGGTTCGTTTCTCTGACCGCAGTGCTCGGGACGGATACGTGGAGTGTCTGTCCTACCAGGACAAGAGGTTTAACATCACAGAGCAGGAGAGACACACGGCTGTTCAGACCGTCCACCACACCACAGACTCCTCAACACAGACCCTGTGGTACAACAAACACATGAAACATCACTGTCAGACACTCCACGCAATATTTCATTCCTGACCCCTGCGATGCTTACAGGAGATACCCGAAGAACAAGTGGACTCAATATGAACCCAGAGAGTTCAGTCCTGAGGAGAAAATGCATCAGCTGCAGTCAGAAAACATGAAGAACTTCATCACATCTGTGCTGATCAGGTGAAACACATCTCTCACGTTAATACAGTGTTATGTTTAAACATCTGAGCTGAAATAATAACAGAATATTCCAATCTGCACGCTCACCATGGAACTGGTGTTAAACGTGTCTCACATCATCTGTGTGTGTCTGTGTGTGTGTGTGAAGGCTGGACGTGGCCCTGCAGCAGAACTGCATCATGAACGTGTTCTCAGACGACTGGACGGCTCTCAGCGAGGATGACAGCGCACCGACGGGAAAAACAAAGAGCCAGCTGAAAGAATATCAGTCATTCACAGACCTGAACCTGAGCAAAGAGAAAACCATCAGTCACATCCAGTGGCATCCCAGCATCAGCGGTCAGAAACACAACCTAACACACGTTATTATCTTCTCCGTTATGTTTCAAGCATCATCTCAAACGTCTCTAAAATTGGTTATAGAAAAAATTAAAAGAGAATGAAATGAGAGTATAAATGTTGAGACACATAAATAGTCTGGAGGTGTAAAATCATCTGGATTTCAGTAAATGTGATGAGAAATGTTTGAGTTGATATTGAGATCTTCAGTAATATTGACTTTTGATTGCAGTCCACACATCTCTTCTCAAACTCTAATGAAACATTTGTGAGATTTCTTTTTTCTCAGGAGAAACATCTGAGACTGAGACACACATGAAACTTTAATAAAGAAGTCAAATGTGCAGTGAAGGTGTGTGTTTGTGACAGGTGTGATCGCTGTAGCCATGATAGAGAGATTTACTCTCGAGGAACGGATCGATAACTCCACTAAACTCTTGTTAAACCCGTCTTACATCCTCTTCTGGGACTTATCTGACCCCATAAATCCACAGGTGATCTTCCTTAGGCTTCTTAGTCACCATCACTCCTTGTGTTTGGTCAGAAAAGCTTTGTGTGCAGCTTGAAACAGAAGTATATCCTCCGACAAACCCTTCTGAACCGTCTTTGGCTTTTCTTTCTGTGTAGTTACAGTTGGAATGTCCAGATGATGTTCTGAGTTTTCAGTTCTGTCCGTCTGACCCAAACATCATCGCCGGCGGCTGCTTTAATGGACAGGTGCTCCACGTCTTCTACATAGAGTTATACGCTTATATCACACATTTATTTAATGAAGAATTCATTTATGCGACATCTTCTCTGATCTTACGCCACGTGTAACGTCCTTTTTTTTATGTTTACAGATAGCATTATGGGATGTCTCGGCACATGTGGATAAGCTGCAGGACACACGCAGTGATAGCAAAAACACCTCTCACACACCAGTGAGTCAAACACACACATTAGTCACATATCATAATAAACAAGATAATATCTTCTTTTTTTAAAATAAAATTTACATTTATTTATTTTATTAAAAGCGACCACTGAGAGAGCTTGTAACATTTTGCAGAATATAAAGTTTTTATAGAATACTTCTATTAGAATAGTCTATAAAACATTTGATCTTGTTGCATCACTCCTTATTCAAACATCGCTTTACATATATACAATAAACACATTTTTTTTATGTGTGTAGAATAAGAAGAATGATACTCCAGTGGTTCGGTACTGTGCTGTGTCTGGAATAGAGAACGGACACAAATCACCCATCACAGATGTCCAGTGGCTGCCCGAAACCTTTGAGGTACATGAAACTCTTAAGTCACAGATCACACGCTGAACTCCAGTCATGATGTCAGAGTCTCATGAATAATCAGGAGTGATGTGTCTATGTGTCCGTCAGGTGTCCAGATACGGGATTCCAGTGGAGAACTCCAGTCACATGTGTGTTCAGATCGTGACCTGTGCTCCTGACAGGTGCTCTACTCACACACACCTGTCTGCCCATCTGTGTGTGTGTTTGTGTTTCTGTCTGTCTGCCCGTGTGTGTGTGTGTATGTCTGTCTGCCCATCTGTGTGTGTGTTTGTGTTTCTGTCTGTCTGCCCGTGTGTGTGTGTATGTCTGTCTGCCCATCTGTGTGTGTGTGTTTCTGTCTGTCTGCCCGTGTGTGTGTGTATGTCTGTCTGCCCATCTGTGTGTGTGTGTTTCTGTCTGTCTGCCCGTGTGTGTGTGTATGTCTGTCTGCCCATCTGTGTGTGTGTTTGTGTTTCTATCTGTCTGCCCATCTGTGTGTGTGTTTGTGTTTCTGTCTGTCTGCCCGTGTGTGTGTGTATGTCTGTCTGCCCATCTGTGTGTGTGTTTGTGTTTCTGTCTGTCTGCCCGTGTGTGTGTGTATGTCTGTCTGCCCATCTGTGTGTGTGTTTGTGTTTCTGTCTGTCTGCCCGTGTGTGTGTGTATGTCTGTCTGCCCATCTGTGTGTGTGTGTTTCTGTCTGTCTGCCCGTGTGTGTGTGTATGTCTGTCTGCCCATCTGTGTGTGTGTGTTTCTGTCTGTCTGCCCGTGTGTGTGTGTATGTCTGTCCGTCTGTCTGCCCATCTGTGTGTGTATCTGTCTGTCTGCCCGTGTGTGTGTATGTCTGTCCGTCTGTCTGCCCATCTGTGTGTGTGTGTTTCTGTCTGTCTGCCCGTGTGTGTGTATGTCTGTCCGTCTGTCTGCCCATCTGTGTGTGTATCTGTCTGTCTGCCCGTGTGTGTGTATGTCTGTCCGTCTGTCTGCCCATCTGTGTGTGTGTGTTTCTGTCTGTCTGCCCGTGTGTGTGTATGTCTGTCCGTCTGTCTGCCCATCTGTGTGTGTGTGTTTCTGTCTGTCTGCCCGTGTGTGTGTGTATGTCTGTCCGTCTGTCTGCCCATCTGTGTGTGTATCTGTCTGTCTGCCCGTGTGTGTGTATGTCTGTCCGTCTGTCTGCCCATCTGTGTGTGTGTGTTTCTGTCTGTCTGCCCGTGTGTGTGTATGTCTGTCCGTCTGTCTGCCCATCTGTGTGTGTGTTTCTGTCTGTCTGCCCATCTGTGTGTGTGTGTGTGTTTCTGTCTGTCTGCCCATCTGTGAGTGTGTGTGTTTCTGTCTGTCTGCCCATCTGTGTGTGTGTGTGTTTCTGTCTGTCTGCCCATCTGTGTGTGTGTCTGTCTACCTGACTCTATATGTGTCTTTCAGTCAGACTCACTGTGTGTGTGTGTTTCAGCTGTGTGTTATTCTGGGATGTACGGGCTCCTCGTGTCGTCCCACAGTCTCTCACTGATACGAAGAAGAAATCAGAGAAGCCTTTGGAAAACCCTCACGGCGTCCCCGACACCTTCAAACATCTCAACCTGACCTGGAAACCATTCATCCGAGTATGTGTCACACACACACACACACACACATACACACACACACACACAGTTACAGTATGGTTGTCCTCTGCTACAGGTGACATTATTTAAGATTGGCTCTAGTGGTGAATACAGTCCTCTTAAATTCAGTCTGACGGATAATACACTAGACTATTCTACAGGTGAGATCATCCTATTCTATCCTAATGTATATTCTGTTCTGTTCTCTATTAATGATATGAATGAGGAAGAGTTTGATAGCAGCAGTGTCACTTCTCTGTCAGTGGCATTTAACACTCACTCTGTAACAGTACTGTTTGTGTAAAATAGACATTCATTAAAACGTTTCCAGTCAACTGCCCATCAAAGCCAACTCCATCAGACACACGTCAAGCATTCATGTATTAACTCATCACTAGGAGAGAGACCTGCACACAACGCAGGTGAAGGTTCAGGATTTGGACAGCTGCGTGTTCCTTCAGCCAAACAACAGAACCCTTTAGAACACATCAGCACTAAACTGTTTGTGGGGACAGAGGTGAGAAACTGATACACATACAAAACCAAATGAACACCTCACGTCAGTCTGGTTCGCTTGTCATTGTTCATCACATTCTGCGATGTCGTGCTTTCTTAAGGATGGTGAACTAGTTTACACTGATTGGAAGATGGAGAAGGACAACGACTCAGGACGGCTGTTTAGTAAGACACAGTAAATTCCTAACGGTTGAAGGTAGAACCTGAACCTCCGACTGCTCCTGGGGGTCCCAGTAAAAAGTCAAGAGTGAGCTAAATAAAGAATAACAAACACACATTGGTGTTGTTTCCCTGTGTGTTTTCTGTCAGGTCCCAAACCCACTCATCGCTTTGTCTTGTATGATACTCTGATAAACACTGTCAGCCGCTCGCCGTTTTTCAAAGACATCATCCTGACGGTGGGCAGCTGGAGTTTTGCAGTCTTTAAGGAAGGGCTCTGGGTGAGGACATGACATAAACCCACTAACATCTGACATCTATTAAATCAGCTCTGTGTATTCTTCATTCAATCTAAAACTATTTACTTTATTTTTGATTATACATTTAATCATGAGCTTTTTTTACTTCAGCCACCCACAACACCCTAGAAACGTTTACGTTCATTCATTTAGCAGATGCTATTATCCAAAGCTACTTAAAAATGAGAAGCATTTAACATTTTGTTAATAAGCATCTAAAAACCATCCAGAGCAAAAATGGTGGGAAGTGAATAAAAATATTCTATAATAACACTATATGTGTAATAATTCATTGAACAATGTCTTATCAAATTGTTATTTAATAGAGTTAATAGATAGATTTTCTTCACGGTTACGAGCATCTTGGGCCCTGATCTTTGCGTTATACTATGTGACACCCATAACCGTAGTAAAATCTCCAGCACAGTTGAGTTTCTTCATGTCTCTGAGAATCAGATGTTAAGTTGATGTTAAATACGACACACTGCTGTAAATAATCCTCAGTGTTGGAATAACCTGTGAAAATGTTTACTCACTTCTCCATCTGGACGATGTGTTGACTTTGCTCTTGTGTTCATCTACACCTTAACATTCCTTTAAATATATTCAACAGACGCTTTCAAAAAGCACTAGTTTGGCTATCGTAACCATAGTTTAGCATTATATTGTGTTGTGAAGCTGTGATTATACAAATGACACATGTGTTTGTGGTTAATTTAAATTTTCATCGATTCTGTTTCAGAACGGATCGATCCTCCAGTCGCGCTGCTCTCAGATCATGTATACTGTAGGTCACTGGTCTCCGTCTCGGCCGGCCGTCTTCTTCATTGGGAAAGAGGACGGAAGTGTCGAGGTGTGGGACCTGCTGGAGAAAAGTCACGAGCCGTCGCTGACACAGAACATCAGCACATCCTCCATCACCAGCATTAGAGCCAAGAGCATCTCCTGTACGCCATAAACACATCCTCTTGAACATCACGTGAAGATATTTCATGATTTATTTCATAAGTGTTGTGTTACTGTGGTTACTGTCGTGCAGTGAAGCAGCATCTTCTGGCCGTATCCGACCGTCTCGGCACGCTGCACATCCTTCAGATTCCCTGGACGCTCCGCAGACCTTTGGCCAATGAGGTGAGATGTCGTGAAAACACATTCATAGCTCTTGTGTTTGGAATATAGTCCATGAAGGACACTCATTAGGGTTCAGGACAAAAGTGTGATATTCAGTATTGTTTGTCTCCTGCAGATGCAGATTGTGAAGAAATACTTTGAGAGAGAAGAGGAGAGACTGAACTACTTTGAGAAACGTCAAACGAGACACGAGAATGCGAAGAAAGAGACTAACACTGAAGAACAGAGGAAGAAAACGGTGAGACAGAAAACATTTCAATGGCTCAAGAAGCTCAAAATCATATATTCCACTTTTTCAAAAAGACTTTCTGAGAGTTTGTCCTTTAACATTTTTTAAATTAAATGACTTATGATATATTATAAAACTGCCAGTTCTGGTCCTTGATTCTGATTGGCTGAGCGGAGTTCTAAGCCGTTATAAAATACCCCGATATATAACGGCTGACGGCACCACATAGCCTAAATATAATTTTATCTACTTTATTTAATGAAACCTTGCTAAGCATATGGAGTAACTGTTTTATAAAAGCAATAAGCGCCGCGAAGCCGTGAGTTACAGTGCATTTTATAACAGCTAAGGGGGTTTGAACGCCCCTTAGCTGTTATAAAATGCACTGTAACCCACGGCTTCTTGGGGCTTATTGCTTTATTATACTGTGGTCTGTTTGAATACTCGATTCTGATTGGCTGGAAGATGTGCATAAAAACCCTTAAACGCACGGGTAGCTCCAGACAGTTTGATTATATTTTTAATTAACTGACAAAATAACTAATTTTCACCTGTTTGATCAGATATTTGGATTTGGATTCAATTTATTGTCATTACACATATACAAGTACAGTCGTGGCCAAAAGTTTTGAGAATTACATAAATATTTGTTTCAAAAAAAGTTTGCTGCTAAACTGCTTTTGTTTCAGTTGTTTCTGTGATGTACTGAAATATAATTACAAGCACTTCATACGTTTCAAAGGCTTTTATCGACAATTACATGACATTTATGCAAAGAGTCAGTATTTGCAGTGTTGGCCCTTCTTTTTCAGGACCTCTGCAATTCGACTGGGCATGCTCTCAATCAACTTCTGGGCCAAATCCTGACTGATAGCAACCCATTCTTTCATAATAACTTCTTGGAGTTTGTCAGAATTAGTGGGTTTTTGTTTGTCCACCCGCCTCTTGAGGATTGACCACAAGTTCTCAATGGGATTAAGATCTGGGGAGTTTCCAGGCCATGGACCCAAAATTTCAACATTCTGGTCCCCGAGCCACTTAGTTATCACTTTTGCCTTATGGCACGGTGCTCCATCGTGCTGGAAAATGCATTGTTCTTCACCAAACTGTTGTTGGATTGTTGGAAGAAGTTGCTGTTGGGGGGTGTTTTGGTACCATTCTTTATTCATGTCTGTGTTTTTGGGCAGAATTGTGAGTGAGCCCACTCCCTTGGATGAGAAGCAACCCCACACATGAATGGTGTTAGGATGCTTTACTGTTGGCATGACACAGGACTGATGGTAGCGCTCACCTTCTCTTCTCCGGACAAGCCTTTTTCCAGATGCCCCAAACAATCGGAAAGGGGCTTCATCGGAGAATATGACTTTGCCCCAGTCCTCAGCAGTCCATTCACTATACTTTCTGCAGAAGATCAATCTGTCCCTGATGTTTTTTTTGGAGAGAAATGGCTTCTTTGCTGCCCTTCTTGACACCAGGCCATCTTCCAAAAGTCTTCGCCTCACTGTGCGTGCAGATGCGCTCACACCTGCCTGCTGCCATTCCTGAGCAAGCTCTGCACTGGTGGCACTCCGATCCCTCAGCTGAATCCTCTTTAGGAGACGATCCTGGCGCTTGCTGGACTTACTTGGACGCCCTGAAGCCTTCTTTTCAAGAATTGAACCTCTTTCCTTGAAGTTCTTGATGAACCTATAAATTGTTGATTTAGGTGCAATCTTAGTAGCCACACTATCCTTGCCTGTGAAGCCATTTTTATGCAACGCAATGATGGCTGCACGCGTTCCTTTGCAGGTCACCATGGTTAACAATGGAAGAACAATGATTTCAAGCATCACCCTCCTTTTAACATGTCAAGTCTGCCATTCTAACCCAATCAGCCTGACATAATGATCTCCAGCCTTGTGCTTGTCAACATTCTCACCTGAGTTAGCAAGATGATTACTGAAATGATCTCAGCAGGTCCTTTAGTGACTGCAATGAAATGCAGTGGAAAGGTTTTTTGGGGATTAAGTTAATTTTCATGGCAAAGAAGGACTATGCAATTCATCTGATCACTCTTCATAACATTCTGGAGTATATGCAAATTGCTATAATAAAAACTTTTCCAATTTCCAATATTTATGTAATTCTCAAAACTTTTGGCCATGACTGTACAGTGTGACGAAATGGATTAAGAAGAAAAATACAGCATAACATGAGGAAAGCGGTGAGAAAAACAGATACACATAATACACCATAGACAAGACTTGCAACAGGGGAAGTTAATCCAGCTCCGGCAAGCAGCCATCTGGTCCAGTGCCATTACGGCACCGTTCACAGACCCGCTTGTCAGGCTGGCGGTTCAAAGCGATGGAGGCGTGGGATCGGGTGAGGGCAATGTCTTTATGTGTGTGCGTGTGTGATAGTTCTGAGATTGTAGAGTGGGGGAGGAACGCAAGAGCGTCTCACTGCAGTGCTCTACACAGGGTTGATTTTCCAGCTGCGGCCTTGCTCAAGGCCAGTGCTGGTTCCAGGGAGCCGAAAAAGATAAAATTTTGTTTGTTTAGTCTTGAGGCGAGAAACCGTATCCAATTCACGGCCACTCTTATTGTCCATTTAGATCTCCAATAGCTTCAATCGATACGGGCAGCCTTGTGAGGCTTTGGACAGCTGTTCCCGTTTTATGAAATTCTTCGATAACCCAGAGCAAAGCCTAATCCAATCAGCACAAGACCTGTTATCATGGTTCCGAATAGGTAGATGTCTTCGATGTCCTCCACGGAAAGAGCCCCCAGACACACGATCCGCCATCTCTCCCACGCGTCCATCGAGTAGCCAGCTGCGAACATTCCGTCAGGGCAGTTAGGTTCCCCCGAACCCATTGGTGTCAATTGCGTTGAGAGACCAGTTGATCAGATCCATAATTTTCAAGTTTGGAGAGCAGTGCAGAGAGAGTCTCTCAATAGATGAGACGAGACGAGACAGGAGACAAAGCAGGGAAAATAAGGGCAAGTACGGGGAGGGAAAAATGCGACCGCCTCCGCTGAGAGCCAAACAAGAAGATGACACTGTAAACATCAATAAAAGCTTTAATTTGGCAAATGACCATGGTATAAGTGGGATAATCCACAGCTAGCCATGCGTTAATGGATTTGAATGCACCTCTGCTTCGTGTCGGATGGTTCTTGGCCTCCATGAAATGCATTTAAACTTGGCTTCGGAATCGAAAGGCTAGGAATCGGATACTTGAGATTAAAATTTGAATTCCTCTCATCAATTCCTGTGTGTAAATTTTCAGAAAATAAATATAATAAGTAAATATCTTGTTGATATCTACTGATATCTCAATTAAAACCCTTAATACATTTTTTTACAAATATTTTTACTGTAGTAAGCATAGTTGTAAATTAACCATAGTTTCATTATAGTTATACAGTTGAGCCATGATGTAGTTCAGCTAGGGTCATACAGATTGTAATAAATCTGAAAATTATGGTTCTATGTGTGTATAAATATTTATATACACAAAACAGTGCTCATAAGTATATATGAAGAATTTGATTCCAAAATGAGATAATGTATTATTTGACCATGTTTTTATTGTGTTTTATTGTTAGTTAGCTGTATTTTTTAGGTTATGATGGCCTAAATCAAAACAAACCAACTGATGTTTGATTGATATTGATCAGAATCCAAAATAAGAGTTATCTCATTTTGGAACCAAACTCTTCATATATTGTTTGCAAACAAGTCAATAAACAGGATAAATGACCAAACACAATGATATCTAAATGTTTTCCTTCAACTGTGGAATCGAAACTGCGAATCGATCAAATTCAAACGATTCCCAAGCCTAAATAAAACCATTTAACCCACGGCCAGCTGTGGATTATCTCTTACTTGTACAAATCCAAGTCTTGTTATCTCTTTGAATTGAGTTCAGTTTTTACCCCATTCATTCAGATATTCATTTTACTGTTTTAAGCAAAAACACTCAGTTAGAACATTTCTGTTTGGTGTATTATTATGTGGTCTGAGAAACACCTGTTTTGAGCTCAAGCTGAGCTGGAATGTGTTCAGATATGTTCAGACACGTTGAATATATTTACTAAATATGAACATATGCCGCTTGACTCTCAGATGTTTTAAAGTGTTTCTCACTCAAACTCCTCCCGAGACCTTGACTACATGCTGATGGAGGCTTTGCTTAAGATCAATATCAACACGTTTTTAAAATATGGCTGATTTTGTATCTGCTAATGCTGCGCATCAGTCATCATTATGTAATGAAAATGTTGCATTATTGTACAGCTAATATATATTTGCTGTTAAAACACACAGACACGTTGTGATTCTGTAGCTCATTTGTATCACCAAAACCACTTAAAAATGAAAATGCTGCCATGAATTTTCCCTTTAAGTCAGGAATGGCATATTTAAAGTACTGAAACAAACATATGAAGAGATCTATTGGTGTTTATTGTTGTTTCATTACTCACATGATGTGTTGTTGTCAGGAGTCTGTCATTCATCAGAAACATGAAGAAGAGGCGAACGCAGACGCTCAGAGGGAATACGAAGAGTATCTCAATCTAGAGAAGATGATTCTCAAGGACACAAATCTTCTGACAGCAGATCTGTAAAACAATCACACATCCATCGTGTTTAAAACAATATTCATTAATAATATTCTACATTAGTTCAGTGTGGTGAAGGTCAATGTGACACATCGGTTTCTGATTTGCAGCTCAACTTAATTTTACACTAGTATTAAAAATAGTCATTTATTTTATTTAAATATGAAACTATTTCCTTTTTATATAAAAGTCTGTAAAGATGTATAGATTATTTGTAATCATATTTTATATCTGTGAGACATTAAACGGGCCGCTGTACATGCAGTGACCTTGAAACTTATATTGATGTTTTTGTTCTGTGTTCTCCAGTTACTTGTGCGAGTTTGTTTTTATTTCCCATGAGCACCTTTATCAAATATTCAAGAGTCTGACAGAGACTTCATGAAGGCTGATATGGTTTCATACATTCACACACACTAATGCACAATATTGATCAAATTCAGCTCAACTTTCATTGATTAACAAACGCACACCGAGGAGAATGTCATTGCTCAGCTGTTTCTCTTTCAAAGCTCAAAGGATCTCAGTTGTTTCATTTAACAATCTGTCTCAGATGTTTCTCTTAAAATTGTTTAGGAAACAAGTGAGAGTATAGAGGTGTAAAGAAATGAAGATTGTCAAGGGATAATAATCTGGATTTTATGAAAAATGTTTGAGTTGATTTTGAGATCTTCAATAATATTGACTTTTGGTTGCAGACGAGACAAATCTGAGTTCAGTTTGACACATCGTTGACATCTCTCCTCAAACTCATTTATGAGATTTCTGATGGTTTATCTCATGGGTTAGGATGATAAGAGATATTTTTTAATGGGTTTTCTCAAAACCGAAGTGCTTCTCTCTTTTATTTTTCTTCATCTGATGTTTTGTTATATTTGTCAATAGAAAACATCGGAAATATTCAGCCGTTAACACGTCACAGTACAACCACAACAATCCCGACCTCTGTTCTGCATTACCCAGAATGCACCAGATGTCTATCTCAAACTTTTCCTCGCACTAATCTCTTCCTGCAGTGAAAACAATGGCAGTTTTGACCCATACTTGGCAGCGTCTGAACACTGATAAAGCTTCTTTTGATCTCCGTCTGCAGCGCTGAGACTCTAACAGACTTACAGTATCACTACTTTATACAAGCAACGTGAAACAAACAGCAGAAATCATCGGACATATTTCACGTTAAAAACACCAAATACAGGATCAATTTCAGCGTGATCACATCTGAGAGTGATTTCTAGTGATAGTTCACCCAAAAATCATTTGCTCACCCTCATGTCATTTCATACCTGAATAATTTACTTTGTACTGATGAACACAGAGAAAGGTACTTGGAAGAATGTTTGTATTTTTATTTCTGTGACATTATTGACTGCCATATAGGAAACATTCAAGGGTAGTCAAAGGTGCCCCAGAACTGTTTGTGTTCCTAAATTATTCAAAATATCTTTCTTTGTGTTTAACAGAACAATGACATTTATATAGGTTCGAAACAACCTGAGGGTGAGTAAATTATGACAGAAATTCATTTTTTTAAGGAACTATCCCCTCTTCAAAACATCCAGTCACAGAGCTCTCTCTACATCAAAGCATCTGTGAGACATGAGCAGACCAATCACACATCTGAACCTCAGCCAAACGCTGAGCGCTTGTGTGGATGTTTATCACGGTGGGAGCGCAGGTGTCTGGAGCCGCTGGAGAAAAAACAACAGAATGACATTCACACACCATCCAAAGGAACATTTTTATTGATCAGTGGTTTCTCTTTCATAGCCCCGAAGATTTAAAGTAGCTCTCAGTTATGTTTCATTAAAGTCTCTCTTTAAAGTGCCAGTGAAACTAAAAAACTATTTTTTCATGAGATATTGTAGCGTTTGCAGTAAATAGTTCATCAATGTGGGTCATTTTCTTTTTAAAATTCATGTACCCTCATAATCTTCTGTTAAAATCTGAAAATGCACTGCTGCCCTGTAATGAAGATCCATTTGAAATGACGTAAATTAGACGGCTTGGGCGGAGCATTCGTTGACTCCTCCCCTTCAACAGTCAAAATCAATGCAACAGCTGTTTTTACACATCCAGTCAATTCGCAATGAAAAACTCAAGCCATGCCCAATAACATTCTCTTTTTACTCGGAAATGTGTCAGAATACGGAAGTAAAAACGATTGCCATTCCCTGTTCACAGGGAATTAGTCTGCCGACCCCAGCGTTTAGAAACCTCACCGGCGCCATCTTGGCAATTAGCGAATTTCAGCTCCGTTGTATCAATTTTGTAAAGCTCAATACTTTTACGGGAAGTCACCAATTGACTTGATTGTTTCTATATCTACATTTTTAGGAAAGCTGAGAAAAAAGTTGGCCACAAACTAACGCTTTAAATCACTTACACAAAAACCTTGAACGTAGGACTCACCTGATAAATGAGACAGATGCTATTTCTGTGAGCTGCAGGAGATGAAAATTTCAGGAAATATTTACATTTACATTCACACTTTGCAGACGCTTTTATCCAAAGCGACTTTCTTTGCAATGTCCTATACATTTATAAATAGGTATGTGCAATCCCCTGGAATCGAACCCACAACCTTGAGTTGTTGACGCAGTGCTCTTACCACTGAGCTACAGGAAAGCTGGAACTCAAAGACAGTATAAATATGAGACCTAAAAATAACCTTTATATGTATTGTTATGATTGTCCAAAAGAGACATGTATATAAAAAACATGCTGCCAGTTAAAAAAACACTGACCCTTACAAATAAAGAAGTGTATTCAAGTGTGTTCTACTAGTATACTTCTTTTATACTTAAACAAGGAAACTTCTCAGAAATAGACTTGAACAGACAAAGTGAGAAATGTCTTAATATATTTGCTTTACTTGCGCTCAATTTTTTGATGGAGATAAACTATCAAACTATAATGAATTGTAGTTGTGTTTCTCTTTTGATGGAGTCGTCTATCAAATAATATTTGGTCTTAACGTGTTTAAGTGTGTAGTAACAACTCATCTAGGGTGGAATAGTTTAGTGTAAACCAAACATGTGAAACTGAAGCTGATCACATAAAATAAATGTACTTAAAATCTACCTTGATTTAAAGTATAAAGTGCAAAATAATATTTAAATCATATAATATGTATACATTTACTAAGAGTATACTTCAAATAAAAAATGTGATCGAACTAGTATTGAAAAGCATTATACTAGTAAACCGTCATATCTAATAAGGTCACTTGTTACAAACAAAACACTTAAATGAAATAGTACACTTTTCAATAGCACACAGCACATCGATATCAGTACACTTACTAGATAAAGAAGAGGATTTTTATTAACAAAATGAACTTGAAGCATAATTATTTTTCGTTAAGGGAGTTTAAAGCCCTTCATAATGACTGTAATCGAGTTTTGACACTGTGGGTTTTCATAACCGGCTTCTAAAGCAGAACACTCGTTTCATTTATTTAGTGTGAAATCATTTCACATCATTTCAATCTAGCGTGATGCTCTTTCACACGGCGTCCTAACTGGATTCACAGTCATGAGTGTGATGTAACACAACTACAACCAATCAAAAAACATTTCTGATAAAGTTTGTTTAGATGATTCCTCATCAGATTTAATAGATAGCGTTGTCCTAAGAAATCACATCAGATCAAGAATCTCAGCTTTATATTCACAAAAGCGTTACCGTAAATTTACAGCTGCCGCATTTCACTGTATTTAAAATAATCTCTATCTACACACATAAATACATCTCACTGTATGACACTGTTTGTGTTTGACCATAAAGCTTTCAACCATATAACACTCAAATATTCTCAACACAACATCTCTCATCACTGTGGGTTATATCATTACACATATATATATATATATAAACTGTATATACATCTATAGATTTCTTTATTTCAGACTGATCTACAGGCCAAATACTACAAGGTAGCTGAGGAACATTTAAATATTCACAACACTGAAGTGTCGCCATCAGAAACACATTTCAGCTCTATTTATACATACATGTGAGTGTCAAATACTGATGAGTTTATATCCCTGGACTGAAGATCACACCATGATTTTGGCTACCTGACCCACGCTTACATATCAAACACAGCTTGTGAGATATTTAGGGTTTGCTGATAGAAAACTCTGCCTAACTATACTTAAATATTTCATGTACAAATGACGACGAGCATATAGTCATGTTTAGCTATCTGTAGCTTGTTTAGGAGGACAATCAAATATTCTGTTTGAATAACACAGGACTGCATCGATATCCCCAAGAACAGACCAGCAGCATGTGTTGCTCCCCGAAGGGAGGGTTTATGGTGTGTGAGCTACAGTGAGTGATGTATATGGTGTGTGCTAAAACATGTAAGGTGTGAGCTTTAGGGTGTAATTTTTTAGATGTAGGGCATGAGCTACAGGGTGTTATGTGTAGGAGGTATGGTGTGAGCCTCAGGGTGTGATTTTAGGGTGTAATGTGTAGGGTATAGGGTGTTAGCCTCAGGGTGTGATCAGCAGGATGGAGGGGGTTGGGTGTAAACTACAGGGCACTATGTGTAAGATGTGTCAGTGTCACGGTGTAACATGTAGGACGTAGGGTGAGAGATTCAGGGTGAAATGTGTAGAACATAGGGTGTGAGTTTCAGGGTGTAATATGTAGGTTGTGAGTTTGAGAGTGTAACGTGTAGGACGTAGAGCATTGGGTGTGAGTTTTAGGGCTTAAATTGGGAATTAGGGGAAGGAATATAAAGTTCACATAGCCCTGGTGTAGGGTGTAGGGAAAGAGGATAATGGCCTGGGATGTACCCGTAGTATGTGGTTTTCCCACTTCACACCCGTGTGTACCTGAAGTGAACCCCCTGCCATGCGGCGGCATAAGTGCATTCGTTTACGTTTGTACCTCTGTAAGAAGTTAAAACCTCTCGCCGTCATCAGCACCACTTTAATAAAATAAAGTCCCCCGGGTGCTGCCCGTAGGGTTTAATGTGTTCTTCTAATAAGAAGAGAAACAAGATCACGAGATCAACAAACACAGAGTCAAGACCGAGGAATGTCTCCATACAGTTTCCATAGTAACATGTCCGGTAAAGTCACAGGACGTCAGTATCGCATGTTGAGTTTGTTCTTGTTGAGTTCTCTCTCCAGGTTGCCGATGAGGGCGTCGATGCTCTCCTGCAGGTCTCGCAGGTTGACTCTGTTGGTGAGCACAGGGCTTATCTCCTGGATCTTCATAAACGCCTGATACGTGTGCTCTTTGGGTCTGTGCTCCTCAAGGTCCTGGAGGATCCGATGGCAGGGACTGATGGGAAGACATTCCTCCCGTTGGAAGCTGACCCAATCGTCCCCTTCACTGTCTTCCTTCTCTACCTGCATCTCCTCGTCTCCCTCCATTCCCTCATCCACCTCGGGCAAGTCTTCTTCAAGCACCGCGACTCCGGGAAGCTTCGGCAGGTCCTCCTGAGCCACGTCCGGGTGATCTTCGTTGGGAACATCCGCGTAGTCGGCGTCGTCCGGGCAGATGGGCTGGAGGTACGGCTCTCTGCAGCCGCTCCAGTCTCCAGCGTAACGGTTACTGGGACTGTCCAGACGGCCGGGTCGAGGTCGCAGGACCCCGGTCACCTCCGCCTCACTTAGATTCAGTACCTGTGGACGATCTTTTCTTCTTCTCACGGCAGCCTTCGGAAATGACTCCACCGGGGCGGGTGCAGGAGATGAGGGGTTACCTTGAGTGTCTACAACTACGAGACGGGGAGAGAGAAAGGGAGATGGCTGTTAATGCTAGAGTTACAATGAGATTGAGATTTGTTATCGTTTACACGGACAAACTCAACCCATGCAGAAAATGAAGCTGACTGGACCACCTCAAAATTTGAAGTATCAAATTCTACAACACCACAAAATCTATAAAGCTGGGAAAGGACAAGATGATATCATAGAGTGTATTTGATCATATGCTGTCAATATGTTGAGATTGAAGTGGTAGATGAGGACACGCAGAGCACACCACTTTAATCGGGTTTACCTTTCCCGATTTGCCCTCTAAGCCCTCGACTGATTCTAGCTGCTGCCTACAGATGTGACAGAACAAATACAACCACAAAACATACAATATAAACACAGCACTTAAAGGGACAGTGCACCCAAAATATAAATTCTGCCATCATTTGTTCTCTCTTAAGTGGCTGTAAATCTGTATTTGACTCTTTCTTCAGTGGAACACAAAAGAAGATATTTCTAGAAATGTCTCGGTGGTCAATGGGGTTCAGTGTGGTTTGATGATCGACATTCTTCAAAATATCTTCTTTCGTGTTCTGCAGAAGAAAGAAACTCACACATGTTTCACATGAGGGTGAATAAGTGAAATAATTTTCATTTTGGGTTGAACGATCTTTTTAATTAATAATAAAATCCTTAGTCACAAGAACAGCTAGAATACACAACACATGGATTTAAACTTGTATGCAGTATATGTTTCTGAAGTCCTTCATCACAATGCAATAACCTGCTCCACTAATGGAAATATTTGCCACCTCATGTATCACACGTCATCTTAAGACAATTCTCACCATTTTATCAATAGCTGATCAATTAAACCATGAGCTATATTTTATCTATAATTTTTATTAGTGGTGGGCATAGATTAATTTTTTTAATATAGATTAATCTAGATTAATTTAGGAATTAATCTAGATTAAAATGGCTCATTTGAATTCTGCCGAAGGCATTCAGAATATGTGTGCTACCCAAATAATGACTACAAGTAAGTCTTTGAGAACGGGTTTCTCAAGCCAGGTGGCGCATTAGACCAGGGGCTCATCTCCTGATTCCAAAATGCATCTCAAACTGCTTGAGAAAGCTGTTCTACTATGATAATTTGTGATGAAAATTAAATTATGTTCAATAAAATGAACTTGTGTTTACTTCCGCATTAGCTAAGGGATGATTTGCGTTTAGGTGGTACTTGAGACTGGATGGAAGAGCTCCTACAGTACATTTACATTTAGTCATTTAGCAGACAAAAGCGACTTATAAAGAGTGAGGGAGCAACAAGCGATATGTCATACAGGAGCCATAATGCATTAGATCTCAATACAAAGTTACTGGTTTCAACTAAAGCTAGACCTGTTGATAGAAAATGTTTTTTTTTTTAAACCAATTCCGCATTGCACAAGGTGCAGACAACCTTAGTCTTGTCGATGTTTCCATTGGGAAGCTTCTTAAAAATTAATATTCCCTGAAGCAAACCCGGCGGCTTCAAAGCTGCATCCATGTTAGCACGTCACGTTTGATGCGGTACTTTCACAGTAACGTGTCAAGAGCGAGTGATTTATATGTTAATGCAAAGAGGCAATAGACCTACTTGCTGCGCGAATCGCGCGAATGAAGCCCTGGTTATGAGATGATGAGGCGGCTTCTGCTTCCGCGAATCACGCGAGTTGAAAAATCTCGTTCTCGCCCCGTACAGTGCAGTTAAGCTGGTATACATCCGCGCTAAAATATCAAGGTGAAAGTCATCATAGCTTGCGTAGTATAGACCCAGCTCCAAACCCAACTTTGAGAATAGATTAACGGCGACATTTTTTTTATCGCGCGATAAGAGTCTCACTGCGTTAACGGCGTTAACGCCGTTAACGGCCCACCACTAATTTTTATCTATAATTTTATAATTTTTATATTTAAATATAATTAAGAGATTCTCTTACAATATAAACTACATAAACAATAAAATAACGTCTATAACACATATCCTAATAAATCAAATAAGTTTGAAACCAGATATTAGATATAAATATTATATTATATTATAAATATGTACTTGTTTTAAACTAATAAACATCCTAAATGTTAGTGAGAAAGACATTCTTTCCTACAGGATATTAACTATGTAATCATTAAATTATTTAATATATATTTGAAAACATAAACAATAAAACATTGTTAATTTATTGCAATATTACATAGAATAAAAAGTAAGAAATTGCTGCATTTAATTCCTTGTAAAATATAAGTATTGGTTCAAACCAGAGTTAATGTAGTTTTGATTAAAGTTTTATTAATATTTTAATTTAGCATTGATTTTTAGATCTTTAGTTCTAATGTTAATTTTAGCTCAAGAATTAGCAATTTTGGTATATGCTTTTGTCATTTTATAATTAATTTGTATATTTTAAATTTTGCTATATAACATTAATTGAGTTCTATTTTAGTTTTTGTTTATATTTATATTTGAGATAACATTTCGATTTTTAGGTCAATAGTTGATTTGATTTCAATTAACAGAGACATTTTCAAAGTTTTAATTTGAGTAAACTAAAATAACCTTGGTTCCAACTATTTTTATATTGAAGGATAATTTCTATAACATTCCCACAATTATTTTTTGTAAGGGTGGTACTCTATGATACGTGACAACCATGATAAATGAAAAAAATAACATGGTATTGTTATGATTAAAATCTAAATTCAAATTACGACAGGCAATATTTTTTCATAGTGTTTTGTTGTTTTTAGTGAGACACAGAATAATCTACTTAAAGGAGTCTTTTGTCCTTTCAAATGTGTGTGACTTTTCTTCTTTCGAAGAACACAAAAGAAGATATTTAGAAAAATGTCGCTCACAGAACAGCACAGCCCCCGTTCACTTCTACTGTAACCAATGCAATGTAAACAACATTCTTCAAAATATCTTCTTTTGTGTTCTGCGTAAGAAAGAAAGTCATACAGGTTTAAAATGACAAGAGGATGAGTAAACGATTCCTTTAAAATTTGCTAATGATGTGTTCCCAGACACAGACGTCACACGGCATGAGAAGCGCAGAGGCCTCACACGCCTGACGGAGGCTCTAGTCTCTAGGGTGGGCGGGACGTCCGGGGTTGAAGTTTAAAAGAGGAATGTGTGTAATTATAGACGAAGGTTTACTGTACGCCTTCCTCGCTGCTGGAAGAAGTCACGCACACAGCCGAAGCAGAACACAGGAGAAGGCATTGATCGGGGTGACCCAAACCCAAATCTCCATGAACCCTTTAACACGAAACAATGAGATGTTCTTACCCGGCCACAGCTGGAGCAGGTAGTGCAGAACCTCGATGTGTTTTTTGAAGTGCAGAGCGCTGGCCAGCTCCTCCGAGTCGATGAACACCCGGTTCCCGTGACTGGAGGCGTCCTGTCTCTGACTGAGCAGAACCGGACCGAAACACACGGCCAGATTCTGACAGGTCATCTTGTTCATCTCGTGATGTGAGGCCACGCGCTTCAGATGATCCATGAGTCTGCGTAGGGTCGCCTGACACACAAACACACAGCGGTGAGACACAACCTCCTATGGATTTCACAGACTAAAGATTCTCATGGACGTTCTGGTACCTTCTCGACCTCCGGCAGAACCTCCAGCAGACCGACGGTGTGTTCGGAGTCGGCCGGCTCGTTCTCACATCCGCCGGCTCCGATCTGCAGCGGCCTCCTCGACATCGACTGCAGAACCGACTCGTACAACTGCTGACAGATGAGAGGATGAGGGAGCTCACGGAGATAATCCTTCAACACACCTGCACACACACACACATACACACACAGATGACAGTTTGATCATATTAACACATTTATTCCACGTTATTGTTTGTTGTTATTATATGTTTCTTGTTTTTGTGGGTTATACTTTGCCAGTAAGTCACGATCATGCCAGTAAAAAGGCATTAAGATGAAATGTTGTCCAATCTTTGAAAACATTACACTGTCAATCCTGTTATTGTGCATTTATTACACTTAAATAAACATCACAAAACTGAACGACAATAACAAGTGTCTGAAACCCCGCCCCCATCTGTAGATGTATCCCCCCCAAATTCAGACCATTGGCTGATAGACTGATAGATTTTAAGGAAGTCAAGCAACCAATGAGCATTGAACTGTTCTCAGGAGAGAGTATTTATGTGTGTGTGTTTTTTATATGCGTGTATGTGTGTATATGTGTGCGTGTATATGTGTGTGTGTGTATATGTGTGTGTGTGTGTATATGTGTGCGTGTGTGTGTATTAGTGTGTGGGTTTAAATGTGTATATGTATATGTGTGTGTGTGTATGTGTGCGTGTATACGTGTGTGTATTAGTGTGTGGGTTTAAATGTGTATATGTGTGTGTGTATACGTGTGTGTATTAGTGTGTGGGTTAAAATGTGTATATTTGTGTGTGTGCATGTGCATGTGTGTGTGTGTGTGTGTTTGTATGTGTGTGTGTGTATAAGTGTGTGTGTGTATATGTATATGCGATGTGTGTGTGCATGTGTGTGTGTGTGTTTATATGTGTGCATGTGGTGTGTCTGTATATGTGTGTGTGTGTGTGTGTGTGTGTGTGTGTGTGTGTGTGTGTGTGTGTGTGTGTGTGTGTGTGTGTGTGTGTGCATGTGTGATATAGTGTTATTGTGTTTGTGGAGGTTCTGGAATGTTGAGAACAATGTGAGAGCGGGTGAATTCCAGACACACACTTCACACCTGAACAATAACACACACTGACACTGAAATACAGCCTGAACTGAAACTAAGAGGCGTTTTCAATTGAAAACAGAACACTTTTTATACGTTTTGCCGGTCCGTCTACACAACAACAGTGTATTGGGGAACTGAAAACGCAAACTTTTAAAAATGGGTCTCAAATTGCATTCACACAAATGTGTGTGTGTGTGTGTGTGTGTGTGTGTGTATGCACGGTCACTCTGTTCTGACTCAGCGGCTTTCTGTACTGTTTGTATAACACCCTCACACACACACACACACTCACAATCATCTGTCTGTCTCTCTGTCTGTGTCATTGTCTGTGGGGTCTGGTGGATAAATCTCACTGGTGTGAGTCAAGCACCATCTGTGTGACTCTGTGTGACACACACACACTTGTTAATGACCTGACATGTCTTTCACAGATTATACACACACACACACACACACACACACTGATGGGGAAGGGAACAGCATGTGCAGATCTCTCATGAAAGCTCTTTGTGTAACACACGTCTCAAGTTGACATTTTACGACAGGACTGTGTGGTGCTCAACACACTGAAGTACAAACTTTTATTTGCAGAGAAACTCCCACCCTCTGTTTAAACTCAACCTGACCCTGACGTCTCTCTGCATCTACACACCTACTATACAATATCAACACATGTTGTGTGCATGTACGACATCATCAACACACTATCACTAACTAAAACCGTTTAAATGAAGCTTTAGCAGAAAACTGCAATAAGTTGAGGCACTACAATAATTAACTATTTATTACAAAAATAAGCATTAAAAAACTAAACTAAAACTGCAAAAATATCTATTGATCTTATTACTAAAAAATTATAATAAAACAACTAAAGCACAAAACTAAAATGATCAGGAAAGCTAAAAATGTAAACATATAAGCTCAACATTAATAAAACAACAGAAAAACTATGAAAAGAAAATCTGGTAATGCTAGTGCGCTGATTGGCTGGCTGGTGTCCAGATGCATGATGGGACTTTGATTGGGCAACACGTTGGTTAACAAGAAGGCAAAGAAACACCACCTGCTCATACGAACAACACAGCGGACAACAACCTCGCACACACACACACACACACACACACATACTACTGGACGTCTGTCATGTTTATGTTTGTGTGTTTGGTTTTTATATGTTGGTGGGGACCTAAACCTTATTGCACACCAGCTCATGGGGACTCGTGTCACTATGGAGACCAAAATTGAGGTCCCCACGGGCACAAAAGCTTATAAAATGATGAAAATCTAAAAATGGGGGATAAAATATACAGTTTGTACAGTATACACTCATAACACCTATGGACTGTGCCCACAGATAATAAAACATACGTGTGTGTATGTGTGTGTGTGTGTGGGTGTGTGGGTGTGACATAATCAGATCATGAGAGCTCAACACAATGACCGAGGCGACATTGTTACAATGTGTTTTGCCAGCTTGATCCTGACCTCTGACCTCTAGTTAATCTCATTACCTCCTCAACTCATCACATTATGACACACACACACCTAAATAAAGACATAACACATAGAAATAACTACAAACCCAATTACAGCCAATCTGAGGAGACAGAGAGAGCGAGAAAGAGAGAGAGATAGAGAGAGGGAGAGAGAGAGAGAGAGAGAGAGAGAGAGGGAGACAGAGATAGAGAGAGAGAGACAGAGAGAGAGAAAGAGAGAGAGAGAGAGAGAGAGAGGGAGAGAGAAAGAGAGAGAGAGAGAGAGAGAGAGAGAGAGAGAGAGAGAGAGAGAGAGAGAGAGAGAGAGAGAGACAGAGACAGAGAGAGAGAGGTGTGTGTGTGTCACGTATGTGTTCACATGTATCACCTGTAATGACGTTAATATCTGGGTAGTTGTTTTCAGACAGCTCGACAGCATGACTGTCTCTCTCGAATGCTTCTCGAAGCTCCTTCTTCACAGCGGCCGAACCACAGAGACGATACAGACCCACCACCTGTCAATCAAACACACAGACCTGTCAATCAAACATAAAGACCCACCAGCTGTCAATCTTACACAGATTTGTCAATAAAACACAGACCTGTCAATCAAATATATCAAGACCACCTGTTTGGATTAGACATTTAGCACATAATGTGATGAGGTCATATGACCTTCGTGTATTTTGAAATGTATTGTTGTTATAAATTCTGTATGACTTGTAGATGTTATTAACAGTAAGCAGTATATAGTATAGTTTTTGTAAATAGATTTATTGTAGATTTAAGAGCACATGTCAGATATTTCCTTCCTGGCGTGTGGGACGGAAATAATGTGTTCAGCTGAAGTGTTTCCTGAATCCTCTTGGGTTCTTGATTTAGCTCTGCACATGTGAACACACATTCATGTGACCAGCGTTCAACTCGAAGTTCACGGCAGGAATTTCTCATCTGGATAAAGGCCAGACGTCTGAAGCTGCTCTCTAACGGGTCAGACTTTGGAGGTCATGTGATCAATCTTAATCATAACACAAACATCCTGACGTGTGTTTTATAGAGATGTTATTCATTTCGAGAAACAAACATACTGTCAACACTTTTACACAATCACGCTTCTGTCTTCAATAACCGGATGATGATTGTGCAACCTCACACCAAACACTGTATAAGTTATTAAATATATTCATTCTAATTCTTGCAGAATAAATCATCGATCCCTTTTGGTTTTGTGGGACATTACTGAGATTTATGTAAAAAAATGAAATAACACAAGTCACAATGACATGACGACAGAATTCTCATTCTTGGGTGATCTGTTACTTTAAATGTGTGCAACAAGATGAACATGTGCAGAAAAACCCTCACAACACACAGACAATAATTACACACACATGCACACACATGCAAACAATCGCGCACATACACACATGTGCACACACAAAGACATACACACACACATCTGCACAACTTCACACACACACACACACACAGACAGATAGATAAACATACACATAGCCATTTTACTCATTATTGCACAAACTGCATAGTCAAAGTGTACATCATAATTTGTCTTGCTTTTCAATAAAATACGATACAACTTTATATATAATCGAGCAAAACAAAGTAACTTAAAAAATAAATTGAGTGACATGAACAGCCTATATTAAATTGGCCTATAACTGACTGCTAAAATACTCTGTACCCCTACAACTTAACACTTCATTAAAAAGTGTCATTCTACATTAGGCCTAAAAAACTAAAAATACAAATAAACGAAAACTGTTGGATAATTGTAGGCTACATTGCAAAATGATTTAAAGGAAAAGAAACATCCTATGCAAGCAATTCTGACTGATGCTGCCTGACAACCATATCAGTTCACGTCTCTCCTCCAAACTCCGCCCACAAAAGATGACTGTTCTCTCAGAAGGTGCACTCGTGGCCGGGATGCACAGAACATACTTTGACCAGTTGTTTAGTAAAGGGAACTGTGAGCACACGACTGCTGTATGATGTCAAAGGTCGCGAGCGGTGGGGCTACTGTCAGACTGCCCGCTTCTGTCTGAAGTAAAGTTACCGACCGGTAAAGACACTTTCATTCTGAAATGTACTTCTGTGCGGCAAGTCCCGTGCTGTGTCTTTCTCTGACACTTTAAAATGCTCCACACACACTGCCAAAATGTTTGTGGCAGTAATAAAGCACATGTCTCTCGCTCTCTCTCTCTCTCTCTGCCCTGGTTGCTGCTTGTTCGTATCACGAGTCAAATGCGTTTTTTGCTATTTTCGGTGCATCCCTATTATCCAGCTCTAAACATTTGAAACTGTAGTACACAAGCCTTGTTGTCTCTTGACCTCGCTATGTGTGTAGTGTAAAGTCAAACATTCAGTTTGTGTCACTCTCACAATCACACTGCTCTTGTGTGTTTACAGAAGTGGAGAGGTACATCTGATCTGAGGACAGCAGACACACTCAACGTGAAGAATGAACCAAAACTCTTTCTGTGTGTGTGTGTGTGACAGGGATGAATGACTAGAACTTTGGCAACATGCCTGGATACACAAACCCTGCTGTGTGTATCCATGTGTGTGTGTGTGTTAATAGACTTCAGAAGAGTTGTTGAGCTCACTTAAACCAAAGCCCAAACCTAAACCGTGAGACAAACGCAGGCGTTCTAACAAAAACATTCAAAAGCGTTCTCTCACCTGACATCCCCTCCTCTCGATCTCAGCGATGCACTTCTCAATGAGCAGCGGAACCACGAGTCCGGACGCCTCTCGCTCCACCACACGCCGAGCGTCCACACCGAACACCTGCGGCTGGTGATCTCCATCCTGAGAGTTCAGTCTCTGCTGCATCAGACTCAGCTTCACGTAAATCATCCCCCGCGGCTCCAGACGCACCGCCAGCTGATGAGTCTTCCTCACGCGGAACAGAGCGGGCAGAACCACACTTCCGTGGCAGCACACGCGATTCCTCCGCGCCGTGGACTCCCAACTAAACACCACCAGCTTGAGATGCTGAGCGTTCTCCAGGTCGATGTTGAAGGTGTGGTCCATGTCCAGGAAGGCCGTGCGGCAGGTGAGCAGGGCCGTCCGAGCTTTGTTGACCGAGTCCACCTGGATGGCGCAGTAGACGTCGCGGGAGTCCAAGCGAGGAGCCTTCAGGTCTTCAGCGCCGTAGAAGTGCAGACTCATGAGTCCAGAGATGTACGACAGACACTTGGGCTGCTCCGAGAAACTGTACGAGCGGAAGGCGTCGATGTCCAGCTCGGTGCCCGGGAGCTTTCCGGCGTTACCGTCGGGATCCCGCATCGTCCCGTTCTTTCTATCCGAGGCGCCGTGTTTGCCTGACTTGGCCACGAGTTCGGGTGAGTCCCCGTCGCTGAGGTAACCTCCCTTACTGGCCGACTTGGGAATGCCGCCGCTGTTGCTCCGCCTCTTATCGAAGTTGTGTTGTGTCGACACGCTGCTGTCCAGATGGTAGTGCCAAATCACATTTCCGCTCGCCAGCGCTGTCGCCAGTCTGGGCTGAGAGGAGCCGAGCTCCACCCTGGTCGCTCTGGACTGAACCCCGGTCTCTGATGGGCCGTGGTTTGATGCGTTTCCTTTGACGCTGAGCTTCCGGCTGAGTTCTGGCAGTTTCTTTATCTTCATGGAGAGTTTTCTGACAGTCCGGGGTGATTTAATTTTATCGGGGAAGGACCAGTTTATAGCGGTGCTCCGCTTAGCCGGGTTTGGACTGGAGGAGGGAGACGGCCCACCGGCGGATGGCTCAGATGCCTCTGTGAAAACAAAGAGAGAGGAGGCGATTAGAAATCTAACACGAACCTCAATAATGCATCGACGATCCGCCATTAAAAAAACAGCTTGGCCCGTTACCCATAATTCCTGCTCTCATTCCTTCCTTCCTGTGTGCTCCCACAGAATTTCCCTTCACACACCATAATAAGTACATGTATCCAAATCAAGTCCTTCTTTCTAGCTCAGTCTTGCACATCAAAAACACAGAACGGCTGTGGAACATTCCAGAGACGAGAGATGTTCCGGAAGTCCAGAGGAGCTGCGGTTAAATCCCCCACATCTACACATTCACTTTATAACACTTCAACATCAACTCAGACATGCAGCAAATAGACTCTCTCTCTCTCTCTCTCTCTCTCTCTCTCTTTCTCTCTCTCTCTGATCACATGACCATGTCTCTCTGCTGCACCACAACAGCAGCTCTGTTGCAGTAGTTCAGGGCCCCTCAGCACTCGCCGTATGATCTGGTACTTACCCTCCCAAATAAAACAAAGAGCCAATTCTCTTAAAGAGACACAGACAGAGAGAGAGAGTTGGAAGAGAAAAACAGACACGCACGTATGAAGCGGCATAGTAACTTATGCTGACTATGTATATTTTACATACAGTACTGGTCAAAAGTCATGTCCAACCATCAACATTTAAAATTCACATATGAAAGATGTTGTGTGCATGTTGTGTAGTTGTGTTGAGTATAAAATGAAGCTCAGCTTTAAGATGTTCAGGAGGTAAAAGTATCACAAAACAACGCATGAGTAAAACCTATCGAGTCAAGAGCCAGAAGAATGAGTAATGAAACGAAACAAGAGAAGATGGAAATATTACTATGGACCCCTTCAAAAAACATCCTATTTCAGTCTTTTAACCAAAACGTTTGAAATAAATGAAGAGTTCGGTTCTAAAATGAGATAAAACCGTTTAAAGTATAAATCATGAAAAAAACATGTTTTTATTGTTAGCTGTATTTCTTGAGTTATTATGGCTTAAATCAAAACTAACCTGCAGTTTGATTGATATTAATTGAAATGCACAATAATTAAAAAAATAAGAGTTTTCTCATTTTGCAACCAAACTCTTCACATACAACCAAAATTTACAACAATTTTAAGATTTATATAAATAGCTAATTTGCAAAAACATATACATTTTTTATTTTATTGTGCATACCGATTAATATCCATCAAACTGCAGTTGAGTTGTTTTGATGAAGTAATAATAAAAAACACAAGTAAACAACACAATAAAAAACATGATCTTTGAAAATGTTAAAACTGAATTATCTGTTTTTGCAAATAAACTCTTGTTATGTAGGATTAACAAATAAAACAAATTGAAACCTGAAGTGCTTCTGGACCAATCTTGTGAAGTTGTCTATATATTAACACTAATCAAATAATATTAACATGTTAAAACTTTACTAAAATGATAAAACTTTAAAAAGTCAGCATCTTGGTGTTTTTTGTGAATTTTTTGGCATGTTAGAATATTGGCCTTTCGCCAAATATTTTTGTCCAATAAATACAAAAAAGTTTAGTGTCTTGATCATTTTTGTCAAACACATCATATTTAGATGTTTTAATTGAACCCGCGGAGGCATTGAAAGCAAATATAGTTCAAACATGGCCTTTTGACATCACTTTTGGCCACTACTGTGACACACACAAACACACACACACACAGGTGTAAGTCACCCATCACAGACTAATTATAGAGCAACAGAAGCTATTTTAAAGCCTTAATTGGAAAAAGATAATGTGACAGTGTAATCTGACGTCATGTGTAATATAGTGTGTGTGTGTGTGTTCAGTCATCTAGTCTTCCTCTAAATGATTCAGGAGTTTGTTTCAGGCTGAAGGATGGTGCTCTGTTACACACAGACTTGAATCGATCGCCTTTCAGTTCAATATGAAGTGAACAGATCACGATCCCACATGATGTTGAAACAGGATGACAGGCAGAAAACTGCACCGAACCGCAGTTCAAACAAAGACATTTCAGACACAATTCATTATGCATGACACTGATATTTGTTTTCAATAGTTATGGTCCAGACCCCTCAAATTTGTTTTAAGATTACGATACGTGATCAGACATTTCGATTCGACTTCTTTCCATTCGACATCTGATTCCTGCTTTGGTTCAAATTCGCACACTGAATAGGAACGAAAAATGAATTTCGCCCCACCTGACACGCACAGACACAAGGTCAGGGGTCAGAGGTCAGGGGTGGACTGCTGCCTTTTGCAATGTTACACTCAGATCCGGTTACAAGCCTACCACGGGATTATGGGTAATATTACTTTCTCCATGTCATCAGAAATGTAAGAGCTGAGAGACCGTCAGCCGTCTCGCTCACATTCAGTGTGTGCTGGGCAAGAGCTAAAGTCAACAGCGTGTGAGGAGAGTTCCGGAATGAACACAGCACACCATTGAGAGCTGAGCCTTAAACACACACATCACACAAACACATCACACAAACTTTGCAGCAGTCTAACTTTTCAGCAGGAAAGCCACAAAAAATGGACTTTAATGTGTAAATGAAACAACATTCACAACCTGTTTAACTTCTGCTGCTGTGTTTTCAACATTTACAATATGCCGATTATATTCTATATCATTCATTCATTATATATATATATATTCCATACAGTTTTTTATTATGTCTCTACTAAAAGTTTGTTTTAAAACATATTTTCTGTTAATCTGCTTTGCAACCAGTGTTGTGTGTAACTAGTTACTAAGTAGTTAGTTACTTTGATTGATTTACTTGCCCCTTGAAAAAGTGAAGTAATTTAATTACAGGTACTTCTGATGTAATTAAAGGAATTACTTTGTGTAATATAAGGGGCTGTGTCCACCGGGGCGTTTACAACTGTGGCCGGTGTGATTTTTCAATTGTTTTCAACGGTAAAACCCATCAGTTGACGTTTTTTTCCCGCTCAGCACTGGTACTATGCGTTTTTCCCACGATCAGCGCCAGCGTTCGTCCGGGTGCCCAGAGTTGAAAATGCTCAACAAAATGATCAGCAGCGGCGTTTTCAGCCGAGCTCATGCCGTTTTCAGCCGCGTAAATGTGCCTCAGTGTACACAGCCCCTATATGTGTGTGCAATAGAGGAAATGACATCAAAATTCAAATCCGTACTTCAATGTATGATTCTCACATTTGTATACTTTGGTCAGTTAATAATACTATGTAGTTATATACAGTGTTGGGTGTATCTAGTTACTAAGTAATTAGTAACTGTATTTTAATTACTTTTCCCTTGAAAAAGTAAAGTAAGGGATTACTCATTTGTTTTCTGTAATTTAATTACAGTTACTTTTGATGTACTTAAACTAAATACTTTGTGACATATATGCGTGTGCAATAGTGTATTTGACATCAAAATTCAAAGTCTTACTATAAAATCTGTGCTTAAATGTATAATTCTCACATTTATAATACTTTGGTCAGTTAATAATATTATTTATTTGAATGAATTAAATAAGCCGTTTCATGTCTATCCTTGAATCACTTAACTAATCAAGGTCGATGTAAGATATAGAAAGTAATTAGTAATGAGTAACTAAATACTTTTTGGACAGAGTAATTTGGACAGTAATCTAATTACACTATTGAATATGTAATGAGTAACTAGTAATTAATTACTTTTTCAGAGTAACTTGCCCAACACTGGTTATATATTGTTTATTTGAATGAATTGAAATTGCTGTTTCATGTCTATTCTTGAATTACTTGAAATGAAAATTGTGTCCTCACCTTCGAGTTGTTCCAAATCTTTATACATTTCTTTGTTTTTGAATAACATTGCATTTTTCCTACTATGGGAGTCAATGGGGTTGATATCTGTTTTGTTATAAGCATTCTTCCAAATATCTTTCTCTGCGTTCATCAGAACAAAGACATTTATACAGATTTGGAAAAACTGGAAGGTGAAAAAATGTTGACAGAATTTTCAGTTTTGGGTGAACTGTTAACTAATCAAGGTTGATTTAGGATTTAGAAAGTAATTATTAATAAGTAACGAAATAGAAATACTTTTTTGGAGAGAGTCATTAGTACAGTAATCTAATTACACTATTGAATATGTCATTAGTAACTAATAAATATAAAAAATATTTCAAAAGGAAAAGTGTTTTTTTCTTGCCCCACTTTTAATAACAAACGATATCAGTATTTTCAATAAATATGACTTCAATGTTTAGATATATATTCATTTTTTGCAATATACATATATGTGTATGTGCACTCTAAAAAAAATCCAGTGGGTTAGTAAATATCACAAAAATGATATTAACTAATAATAAATAAATTATAATAAAATCTTTTAAAATGCAACAGTTAAAAAATTATTACAAATCCAAGTTAATTTCTCCAAAAATGACATATATTAATAAGTTTATTTTATGCGAAATATAAGTATTTAATTAACAAATTCTATTTTTAACATACACTGTATTTTTGGTTAATTCTATAATAAATAATTAAATGAATTAGATTAACTTCATTTTTTTACTTGCATCTACACAATTTAAACAGTATATTTCAATGAAACCAAGCTTTACCATAAATTAACTAAGTGACGAAAAGAGGCCAATAAACATGGGAATAAAGTCAAAATAAACTTTATGAACATAATGACAGTTTGCATAAAAAACATCTAAATTTTTGGTTTAACTAGATGTCATATAATAAAGAAAATCTGCTTTAGAGGTGAAATAAGTTACTACATTATGTTGAAAGAAAACAAAGACTAGTGCTATACTGACAGCTTTAATAATAGTCATGACAGCACGAGTAAATCATCTCACATGTTCATATCAATCTAAATATAGAACTGCTAGATTTCTCACACAAATTATATGACACGCGATATTAACGTTCAAATAAACACTTTCAACACAGCTGTGTAATATTTGCTCTGTAAATATGTCTATAGTATGATTGTACATAACACTACCAAAAATACATTTTGAATAAGTCTATACCTATAAGAAACACTTGTATTTTTGTTTGTTCCCCAGCACAATCCAGTATATCTTTTATACTTTTACTTGAGAAGGTAAATGACTTGAGATATTAAGACTTTTTTCCTGACTTGAGATGCTTAAACCTAGGATTTATATGCCAATATTAAAAAAATATTTCAAATGAAAAAGTACATTTTTTCTTACCCCCTTTTAATAATAATCCACATCAGTGTTTTCAATTAATATGAATAAAATGTTTAGATATATATAAATATATTGCAATATATGTGTGCATTAACTAGGTATTATTAGGTATATTAACTAATAATAAATAAGTTATAATGAAATCATTTAAAATGGGACATAAAAAATGAAAACAAATCCAACAGTTAATTTCTTCAAAATAATTACATATAAGTTTATTTAATGATATAAATAAGTATTTAATGAACAAGTTATATTTTTATATTCAGTTAATATGTTTGGGTAGTTCTATCAGAAATAATTGAGAAACTCAGATTAATTTAATTTATTTACTTACATTTAAATCATTTAAACAGTTTATTTCATTGATTTCACATCTTAAAAATTTACTCCAAATTTTTTGGTGTGTAACTTGTTTCACACGAAATCACCGTCAAACTTTTTAGAGTGATGCCTATTTCCTCCGAACCAGTTAAAAGTATGAAAGTATTTTCCTTTTCTTGCTCCTCAGAGAGGCGTGTTCAGGTTTAGTTATTCCCTCAGGGTCATTTTCAGAGACGTCTCCCCGCAGCTGTCAGCGTTTACTGAACGTTTATCTCTGCTGTTTGCTGAGTATTTATCACAGTTACAGAACGCAAACAGATTACAGCGTGAAAGAGACGCGGGCAGCCGTCAGACGCCCGTCTGATGACAGGTGCTCATTAAAACCACAGGTACCACAACATCCACATCAAACAACCGTCTGAGACTCCAAAACACAGCGAGACCGGAGATACGGTGACAGATAGCAGAGAGAAAGAGAGAGAGACAGACAGAGATCGACAGATAACGCAAGCATGAAATGGAGAGAGACAGACAGGTACCTGTCGCCCTGACGCTGATGTTCTCCTCCTGTGTCTTGCACGCAAATATCTGCCGATGCAGCTGAGAGGTTTCGCTGGAATACGAAGCACTCGTGTGAGGCGTCTCTCTGCACCCCCCCTCACCGCCGAGGCTCTCGCCTGTCGCCCGACGGCCGCTCGCCCCCAGGCTCGGCTCGGTTTGGCCCACCCTGATTTTAGGAATGCAGCGAGGAAGGTCAGCTTCTTCATCCTCAGGAATGGGGTTGTACCAGATCTCCCCTTCATCATCCGCATCGTTCTCCTCGGCCGGGTCCGGGCAACGGGGTGGATGTGAGGAGGTCTGACTGGGTTTGACGTTGGGACGTCGCAGGTGTGATGATGTTTCTGAAAACGGCCCGGGGCCGGATGGAGGGTGGGTCTGTGGGGGCGTGAGGTCAACCTCTGCTGCAGGCGGCGATGTAAAGTCTTCAGGGTGCAGGACGGGCCGGGCGGAGCTCTGCTGCAGCCAATTGCGCTTCTTGGAGACGGTGATGTGGTTGATGGGGGGTTGACGTGTGCACGCGTCATGACGAGATACGCTGGACGGCCCAGCCATACAGTCCATCGCTACTATAAAACAAGAAACATCACCGTCACAAAATGATGTTTGATTCACCCAAGAATATCAATTCTGTCATCATTAATTCTTTGGTGTTTTGATGAAGAAAACTTATAAAGGTTTGACATGAGGGTGAGTGAAAGATTAAAGATTTTTGGCCGAATGATCCCTTTAAAACAAATCAAAAGTTTTTGATTCCGTAATTCCATCATACCCAGTCATGTCAAATAATGTTTTACCATCTCAAAGGTTACACATCTTTTCTCATGAAACCACTGAATCGCAGTTCACACGTTTTAAGTGATTCTCACTGATATAAAATAATCTGCAGGACCCAGCAGAATCTAAGGACGAAATCATTTAAACAGACCAGAAACACCCTCAATTTCAGCACATATTTCCTACACAAACATACAAATGTGTGTCGTAAACTTTGTGAATGAACTGTGTGGTTTTGCATCAATCTGGAGTCTCTTTCCTGTTAATATAGACCTCTGGCTCGACCCGACAACTGTCCAATGTCATCTGTACAATAATCATACCAAAATACACACAAATGCCAACTTCAGCTAAACCCACAACACTGACCCGACACGTCCACAGAATAACACACAAAATAAAAGCACTCATTTCATTTTACAGGACTGCCGTTTAAACACTTTCTCTTGAAACAATCCCACAATGCCACTGTGCAATTATGCCACGATCAGAAACACTAGACCACACTACTACTAAAACTGTACAGTGTGTGTGTGAAAGAGGTCAAAAGAGAGATTTGAAAATAAAACTCAAAACGTTTCATTACAGTCGCAGATGTGCCAGAAGATTCCTGACTGCGGAGGCTGTTTCCTCCCCACAAGAATTCTGGGATACAGGAATCAACGACTAAAAACAAAGAACGGCTGCAAAAGCAAAGAAGCATCATGTGAAATAACAGCACTGAAAATAAGAACACAAAAAGAAACTTTCCGGAGACACTATACACAATTCTATTAGCCTAATCTCTACAATATAATAAAGTATACTTCACTTTCCTATTGTAAATACTCACAGTATTTTTTTATGTTTTTGAAGAGTTGGTTCCAATATGAGACAACTCCTGATTTTTAAATTTGTCAAAAATCTTGTTTTTTATTGTGCATTCCAATTCATTTCAATCAAACCGCAGTTGGTTTGTTTTGATTTAAGCCGTAATACCTCAAAAAATACAGCTAACTAACACAATAATAACCCAAACAGTGTCCTCACACCCCTCTTTTAAATCAAAACTGAAAACTAATTTCCATAGTGTGTAGTGTGTGCATTATGTATTATTCTAATTATTATTATTATTATTTTTCATTTATCTATATATTTATCTAATTATTATTTCTTGTTTTCAATTATGTTTTCTTATATATTGTTATAGATTCAGTATTTTATTTGAGATTTTGAGCACTTGGGTCGTTTTTAAATGTGCTTTATAAATAAATGATTAAATGAAATGAAATGAAATGACAATTAAACACAATAAAACATGATTTTTGAAAAACAAATACATTTTGGAACCAAACTCTTCATATGGATAAGGAACAAAATAAGAACATGTAACTAATAGGATTTAAATTTTTGACTAAAACTGATGATTTTAAAAACAGCTTGGGGTGGAATGTGATTTAAAATGAGGGTACACAAGCGTGGGACGTGCTGATCTCCGGTGGAGATGAAGTCTTGCCGTGACATGCTGTAATACCGCAGTAAAGATTGTTTTGATGTGTGTTCTACCCTGATGACACTGCTGAACCTGCACACTTTCACTGTGTTCTCAAGCAAAAACAAAACCATGTGACCTTACGCTTATGTAAGATGGATTTCAGCCGTCCGGCTAAGCTCTTAAACGGCTCGCTCCTGCTCGACTGATTCACATCTAAAGACGCAGAGACCTGAAGACTAAGGTGCTGAAAAAACAGGACGCCCTAAAAATCGGTTCAGACAGAGACCATGAGTTCACATGACAGATCCACTGGTCTTGAATGAACGAAGAGTAACTGTGTTTAAAGTTCACACTGTTCTACCAACCAATAGAGTTTATAAGAAACACAACTTGAGAGACGCCCATCTTTCTCACATAACTCACAAAACAATCTACCACTGGATCTGAGACATTTTATGACACGACACACAACCACTTCAATATTAAACGGGTTTAAACAGAACTGATTGGATAAAAAAGCTTTCAGATCATTAACATGCTTTCATTTAATAAGAGCAAAACCACAAACTCATTAACACATGACCACCCACAACTCTACAGTATATCAACATCTGTTCTGTGTTTACTAACTTCACACACCCATAAGAAAGAAAATCACACATGAGATCTCTTTAAAGTCCCAGTGAAGTAGAAAATGACAATGCCTATTTTTCATGAAATATTGCAGCGTTTATAGTAAATAGTTTATCAATGTGGGTCATTCTCTTTTTTTAAATCGTGTGCCCTCATAATCTTCAGTTAAAATCTGAAAATGCACTTCCGTACTGTATTGACTAACCATTTTAGATGACGTATGTAAGATGAAAAAGAGAAAAAGTGAAAGTGACCTGTTTTTATAACAGGTTGAAGATGGGTTGGGCGGAGCATCCGTTAGCTCCTCCCCTTCAACTGACAGTCTGCTGCAAGTTCCATTTCAAAATGCAACGGATGCTTTTATACACCCAAAATTGCAGAGAAATAAGATAGCCACGCCCACTATTTATCCGAATTCAAAAATAAAAACGATCGAAACTTCCGGTTCACAGGGAATTTAAAGAGTACATAACATGAGATCATGAAATGACATCGCAAACGAGTCGTCCCTATTCGCCACCCACCGTGGATGTACATCACTACATATAGTCCCCTTCTGCGTTTTGCTAGGACTGCCCGCGAACACTAAACACTGTAGCTCATGAGCCTCATTAGCGGTACACAAATCACAGCAGACTAGACCAGCTGACCAATCACATCAGACTTGGCAGCAGAAAGGAGGGGATTAGACAGATGAATCGTGGAACAAATCATTTGAGAGTCAGTCAAGACGTAATGTAAGAATAACTCAATTAAATTTTATGTACATAGCGCTTTTCACAATGTGCATTGTTCCAAAGCAGTTTAACAGGAGAAAAACACAGAAAACATAAAAAAACACAGCACAGTGCAGGGTGTTTATAGAACAAGGAAGATCATTATAATAATAATATCTAATCATCTCTAATTTCAGCAGTCTCCCGGTGAGCGAGCCAGCCAACACAGCTCTGTGGCGAGGAACACAAACTACATTGATAAATTACTGCAAACAAAAACTCAGTGGAAACCAGACTCAGCCGGGAGGACCAGATCTCCTCTGACGTGCCACAGCTGCAGTCTTTAGTAAATGTTTCTGAAGAAAAGAGCGAGTTTATCAGTTGTGATTTAAGATGATTCATTTGTTAAAACTGTTTGGGTCTAATTTGTCTTCTTTTTTTATAACAACTGCCTATTAGAACGAAATAATAGTGTTTTTACACCTTCTATCTACATAAAGTTGTTGTTGGGCACTCCAGAAACCTAAGTAGGACCTTAAAAATCCCTGGTCATGTACTCTTTAAAACCACACTTATTTATCCTAGACATTAATGAGATTAAATTAAAAGAGCAAATTAAAACATTTGCCTACGTCTTTGCTGCCCTTTCAGACATTTCTCTTGAGAAAAAGAGTCCCGTCATTAGAGTTTCAGTGGAGATGTCAACAATAATGTGTCAAACTTAGCTCAGATTTTAAATCAACAAGCTATGAAAGAGCAAGCGGGGTGAGATTTAGATTTTTAATGCATGAAAATAAATAACAATCAGCCGCTGTAAAGATAATAGACACATGTTTACTTCTGTAGTCATGTAAAGGCTAAAATACACTACAAGACATTTGCTCAGATTTCAGTCTGCACTTGTTGCAGAAAGTCTGTGCCAGTCTGCAGATTTGATCAGTAAGTGTGTTTCTATCTGAAACTTTCAAAAAGTGCAAGTGTGTGCTGTCTACTTGAAAACAATCTGTTCAGATTTCAAAAGTATTGTTGTGTATTCAAGCCAGAAGTGAAATCAGCGCTAAAGTTCACTGAAGATTGTGCAGAAAAACTGTTCAGATCTCAGCTGAAACACGTGCGTGAGGTTGTGCCGGTAGTTGTGTTTGTGTGTTTCTCCGGCACTGAGATGTTATTTGTGGTCTGGAGGAGTTTGGGTTGTGCTGTGCTCCGAGGTTATCGAGTTAAAAGCTCACCGGTGACTGCCGGGACTGTTAAAGGGTCTTTCATAAGGACCAACATGTTCTCACACGCTGAGAATTCCAGCCCACAGACACACACTCGCTTCGTTCTTCCGCTGAATATTTACCCCCCATACACACACACACGCGCGCGCGCAAACAAGTGTGAACTTTAGACACTTCTAAATATGGAGCAATGTATTTGGTTTCAAAAGCCGTCGCTTGAGGGAGTCGTTAGTTCTACCGAAACAATTACACACTTTGACGAGCGCTGTCTGCGAGCATAAAAACTCTTAGTGGGTCATGAGGAAACTGGACTTCATCCAAAGAAATAAATAAATTATACTGTAAAGTAAAAACACAGTAAGAGCCTGACAGAGGATTACAATGCTTTGAATAAATACATTACAAACAAACTATCACGCAGGACTTGTTCTTTGTAACTCTGTAGGCGTGAAAACTGAAACCTGAAAACGATTCCGTCCCTTAGGTCACATTTTAAACAACCCCAGTGTCATTGAATTACAAAACAAAGTGGAATTTACTCTTCAAACATATGAGTGCATACAGTCCCAGACAAGAATGTTTTTGCTCATATGTCTCTCAGTTGTGTATCAAAGATGTTTCTCCTAAAACTTTCAATTGAGAGAATTATTGTTGAGACACATGAAGAGTCTGGAGGTGTAAAATCATCTGGATTTGAGTAAATGTGATGAGAAATGTTTGAGCTGATATTGAGATATTAACTTTTACATTTACTTTTACATTTAGTCATTTAGCAGACGCAGCGACTTACAGGTGGGGTGAGCAATGGAAGCAATTGGGACAGCATAAGGACAACAAAAGCATAAGTGCAATCAAAAAAGAAGACTGGTCTCATATAACCTAACACAGAGTTTTTTTTATTTAATTTTTTTAGAGTAGATAAGAAATTGAAGACAAAACTTTTGATGCAGACGGGACAAATCTGAGCTCAGTTTGACAAATCTCTTATCAAACTCTAATGAAACATTTTCGACTCTTCTTCTCAAGATTAAATATTTGAGACACACAGGAGACTTTCCATTCAATTTCCATTAATCTCATTGATTTCTAGGAGAAATACTGTAATTGAGACATTACAAAATCTAATGTATTAATATGTGGGATTGTGTTTTGGGCCCCTGAGGGATGTTCTAGTAACACCCTTCTCTCTCTCTCTCTCTCTCTCTCTCTCTCTCTCTTGTTTCTGTGCAGTCATTACTACACAGACACCTGAACACTCTTTATTACCAGATTGCACACATTCCAAGAGCCACATTCTATCTCATCATGATGTCATCAACTCCAGTGACCAATCAGCTCATTCTTGTACAACAACACCGGGTACACAAAGTTACTGTTTCTAAAACGTTCAGCTCTGGTGCTTGATTCTGATTGGTTGAGCCGAGTTCTAAGCCGTTATAAAATACCCCCATTTACAACTGCTGACCGAATGCGCATTATATAGCCTAAATATCACTGTATTTACTTTATTTTATGAAACCTTGCTATATATATGGAATAACCGTTTTATAGACGCAATAAGCCGGCTTTGTGCCACAACAGCCTGAGCTGTTATAAAATGCACTGTAACACACTGCTTATTGCTTTAATGTATATATGAGAGAATATCATAAAGAAATATCCATGTCAGATTTTACCCATAAGAGAAAAAACGAATAATTATGCTTTACATAAAGACAATTTACAATATTTTTATATATAAAAAATACAGTAATGAAAAAAATCATGCTCAGACATTTATATAATTTAAATCCGCATAGTTTTAAGTAAAAATGTATAAACTTATATATATATATATATATATGTATATGCTAACAAACAAAAAACAGTTATATTTATTTGGTTATATTTTTTGGTCAAGTATATATATATATATATAGTCACATTAAAGTAATGTGAATTTAAGGAAAATAAATGCTTTCAACAGGGAATAAAAAAAAAACTTGATTACAAAATATAACTTCTGTTTTGTTTGTTTGTTATTTTAAATTTTTAAGTAACATATGACCCAGAAATGTTTTTTGTGACATTCACATATATATTCCTAAAAAGACACAACAAGACAAATAGTTTAGATCTCAATGTCCATTTTTGAGACACCTTAAATTAAAATAACCCGGGGATAACAGGACAGACTAATCCCACTTTAACGAATGTGTAATGTCTCTTTTCTAATCCCTGTCTGTGCTCGAGCCCTCAGGAACACTGAGCAAACAAGTGCAGCGACGACCTCGGCATTCCAAATATTCCCTCCTCGGGGCTCCGCGTCTCCATGAGACGGGAATTCACTCGAGAATATTTCACCGCAGGCGGAACAAACATCACCGTCTCGCCAGCGGACAGCTTTATTCTGCGTTACATTGATGCTGTCAAGGACCACAAGCACACACATTGGGTTTTATGGTGGAAATAAACATGTGTGCAAGTAAATTAACCAAAGAAAAACTAACGAATGTCCTCGCCACGCTCCAAACACAATGAAATGTGACAGTCACGATACACACACACACACACACACACTGATATAAAGAACACAGCTATTGTTAAAGACTTTTAAAGATACAGCCAAATGAATGTAAATGTATTTGCAAAATTCCAGATAAAGTCTGAAAAAGATTCAAGATGATAATAAAAAGAATATAAAAAATACTGCCACAATAATGTTCAATCACGAATGTAAAATAACACTTTTCAGATAACAGATTGTAACATCTGAAGTGGCAAAATTTCTGAATAGATTAGTGATGAACACATTTTGATCTCAAATTTGTGATGGTTTAATGATACAATACGACTCAACCACACAGACCACAGAGAACCCGAGCACATCACATCAACATCAAACAACCCGCCACCACCATCACCATGACAACAAACATGAGCTGAACGAGTCTGTGAGTGTGTTAGTATGTGAAGTCCACCGGCACACGCTTCTACCAAACATGTTACGTGAAATGACATTAGTGATGAGAAGAAAAACCCTCCACCGATCAAAAGACACCCAGACAGAGCTCAGCGTGGCGTCTGAAGTTTGATGCGAGATGAATGAGAGGATTTTGAGGCCCGTCCTCCACCCGTCGGCGTCCATACCTGACTGCTGCTGCGCTCCGGCCGGTGCGTTTCTGCTCACGCTGACACGAGCGCTGGCTCTCAGCGAGGAACCACCAATCCTCTCCTTCATCTCAGACGACAGCATGCGACCTTTCAGCATCCACTCCTGCATCTTGTTGACCGTGACGCCCGGATGTTTAGCCACAACGGCAGCATCGCCCGACTGATGGGTGCCCGGCTCCGGGAGGATTTCCGACAGCACCACAGAGCCGCTGACCGACTCTTTACTCACATTATGAACGCGACCCTCACAGCAATGTAGCGGGACGTCTCCTGCAGCCGGGCGGCTTTGGCCGTTTGAGGGCCACTCGGAAGAGTACTTCACCCCGCTGTCACTCAGAGACCTCTGGAGAGTCTGTTCCACCCTCACTGTGGAAATATTCGGCAGACTGCCCTTAAATACCATCCGGCAGCATCCAGCGCCCGTAAAGAGAGCCGAATCCGACCCGAAACCGTGCGCACCGCCGCGTTCATCGGACAGACAAGCTTCGCTCCCCGTGTGTTTGGCCGTGGAGCGTGAACTAACGCTTTCGTGGGACTCGCTAGAACTACTGACCTGATCCACAAAGCCGTTATCTTCAACCTGACCATCAAACGGGATGTCGTGCATGGTGTTTATTAATAAATAATAAGCTTCTTTCAGCTGCGTCTTCAGCCGGTCAGTTTCATTGGCTCCTAACTCTAAAGCTTGGACAGGTGATGGTTCCGCTACAGAGATTCGGTTAATCGTCTCCTGGTTTTGCGTGTAAAAGGGCAGAATTTGGTTATCATAGTAATCGTCGTCCTCGCTGTGGACGGAGTGGTGTCGGGGCGCACCGGGGGTCACATTTATCTCCAGCTCTGTGGGGAAAAAAGTGGGACTTTGTAACGCGGGCATCCTGAAATCTCCGTGATACTGCAGTGAACTTTCTAGAACCTGAATTAAATCGTGGTTTTCGTCTATGTAATCAAACACATGAGGGATTCTGTTGGGCTGCTGCCTCGCGACTCCAGCCTGTCGCTCGCGCGACGCAACATTTGTTGCTTTACTCTTTAGATCCGAACCATCTGTTACTTTTAAAGCGTCTCTTTTGGAGTTTAAAGGGACGCGTTCGCAACTCCCGAACCCGATCGAGTCTCCTCGAACGCGCTGCGTGTGCACGCGCTTCATCTCCGTCACTTGGCTTTGATCCGAGACCCCCGCGGGACCCCTCGGCGCCGTGCGCCCGCTCGCGCGCACGTCCGCCGCAGCGCGACCGAGCGCAGCCACCGGATCCGCTGTCCGAGTCCCGTTAACAGCTCTCTCTTTACCTCTCATAAACTCTCTACCTGCGTGCTTTAGAGAAACTTTTTCTTTACCTTCTCTCGGTCGGTGGTGCGCGCTGCTCGAGTCTTTCCCTTTGGCTTTCTTGCCCCTTAGTTTGGCTAGTATTGTCCTCCGCAGAGGATCCGCCATCGGTACCAATCCTCCAGCTTTAGTACTGTTCAGCTGCGCTCCGGAGACGAATAAACCGGGTGCGAGGCGTCCGACGCACGCGATCACACCGCGGCTCCATGATCCACTAAGATCCACTAAAACTCTCTCTCTCTCTCTCTCTCTCTCTCTCTCTCTCTCTCTCTCTCTCTCCGCACCTCCTCCTCTGTTGAAATAGTTTAGATAGTTTCTGGTGGGGGTTAAAGGTTTAGAGGCGGAGCTCAAACTCCACACGCGCTTCCGTTTAACACAACATATTACATTTGTTAAAATAATAAAAACTTAGTGTGATCGGACTTTAACTACACAAAGCATTATTAAAACCATCATTTAAATTGATTTCCCCACACACACAAAATACTGTCATACAATTTAGTATTTACTATTGCAATTACTACAACACTTGGTTCAATATTCCGTATATTACATTTGAAAGTAAAAGTAAACATTCATATTTACTAAAGTATAGTTAAAAAACTATAGTATCTAGAAATGTTACTACAGTTCACTATAGTAAATACTGAAGTATACACCACGCATCCTATGTTTATGTGGGTATATTAAATAAGAGATAATGGACAAGCAGCCGGTTTGTATCACAGAAATAAGCCCTGACAGTGTGACATATGTCAGTGTGTCTTGTATCACACTAAAGGGGCTTATTTCTCCCATAACAACCGGCTGCTTGTATATTATCCTGCTTATTACACGGCAACTTGCCACATGAGAAAATACTGGACATGAAATATGAATTTAAAATATTTTATTGAATCATTTTTACCGAATTCATTCCAACGTGCCGTGTAATAATCCCAGATAACAACCGCTCAAAACGAATAACTCACGGTAACCCGGATGCTACAAATCATTTCGACAGATACAGTTTATTACACAAAAAATAAATATAAATATGTATTTTAATAACATATATGACATTATATCTACAAATGATTAAACCAAATTGCCTGTTCAAGACATTTAAACGTCGTTTCTGACCTTAAAACCGTAAATTTTCCTCACGGAAGGTCTGCATTCGGTAAAAAATAATAATAAAATAGCTTATAAAATATTTCAAAATCCCATTTTATGTGCAATTTTTTTCTCATGTGGGTAGTGGCCGTGTATTTAATGGGATAATGTACAAGAAGCCGGCTGTTATCGCAAAATAATCACACTGTCGGGGCTTATTTCTGTGATAACAACCGGCTCGCTGCCCGTATCCCTTTACATAACGAACCTGGAAATGTCGGGACTGGCTAATCAGCATCAAGTATTCCAACGAGGCAAATCTAATAAATTAAAATATATTATGTTATAAATATAAATTTGCCTCTCTGTCGTCCTCTTTGTGTAAACTATAAACTTGAGGATATTTTACGGTTATTGAAACGATTCACATTAGTAAGCTTATTAAAACGATTTACAACTGGACCTGTCAGGGAAGAATCTTGTGTTAGATGTCAGTTTGACGTTATCACACTTCGATATAAGAAAAGCAGGCCTAAAGGAGACTTTGTTTCCTTCGTGTTTTTTTAAGAATCTTACTTCTCATTTTATTTACCAAATTTTTATTTTGCATTTGTACTCTTTCTTGAGATGTATAACTACTTAACTTTGTATTTTTTTATATGTACCCCGTCAATAAAAAAGGAGGCCAACGTAAACTAACCAGCAGTTTTATGTTTCAAACAGAGATGGCGCTAGAGAGGCAAAGATAGCAATAACAGAATGAATGTATGATGTATTGAATTGGAAGCTGTTGATGGGTTTATATCACATGTGATGTTCAGACCTGCTTCTAAACATCAGATTACAACTCAACACTCATTCTGACTAATAGGCTGATTACGTTTCAACAATGCTGTAATTATTACCGCGGAGAGCATTTATTGAAATTATAACCCATCCGCTCTCCAAGGGAAAGTGTATTAAGCTCAGCCTCATTCATATTCTGTCCATCTTGTTTACAAACTTGTCAGCGCATGTCTGACGGCAGAAGGCCCGCAGAGATCCCATCAACACGCCTGCAAGTCCCGGCAGCCTCTGACTTCTGGGAATAACTGGGAATTTGTGCCCGAAATAAAGCAAATCTCTTCATCTCTGCTCACAAAGATCTTCTGATTATAACACTGACTCGTGTTTCTCTTTCAGATGGGACAAATCTGCTCACCAAAGAGCACGAGAGGACTCGGTGAATTAATTTAAGATCAACAGCACAGCACAAATTTCAAATCTTGAAATCAGACAGATCGTAAATAAACATGAACTGCATCACTTCTCTAGCTACGTTCTGCTATTTAAACATCAAATACACCGTATAATATGTGTATGTTCTGTCCTGATATATCCCATCATGCACTAGGGCCACTTCCTAAAAAGAACACTGATGGCGGCGCATGCCTGTACACAGGTCACAGCCTGCACCGGAGACTCAGAGGGGCGAAAACAAGAAGCAGGAGAAAGGGCGACATGTTTGTGTGTTTTTGACCTCACGTCCTCATTTTCTGACCATTATGAACGTGTTTTGAGCAGACCTGCCAAATTTAATCAATGTAACAGCCATCAACAGGGGTCATGTGAAATCTACATTATTAATATTATTAATATTTCTATCATTTGGTCAAGCAGTGGTGTTTGTTTAGAATAATAAAAAATAGTCTAGCCCTGTGGAAAAAAACAGCATAGGTATGTTTTGATGCTTGATGCTTGTTTGACCATCTTAAACCATCATAAGATATAAAACATACCAAAGCATATGCCGTTTTTTAAACAGGGAGGAGGACCAAGCTAGCTAAGCCAGAAAGGTTCAAGTTTTGGGGAAACTTACAAGATATAATTCTCCAAATGCACACGTCTGTGCGTCTCTCTGTCTATCCCACAATGCATCTTTCCTTCTTATTCTCTCTCTCTGTTTTGTGTAGGAACATCTGTTTTGCTGGCCTGTATTCAGCGGGTGTGTGTGTGTGTGTTGTACAGCTGTCTGCGGTCAGTGTGACACCCTCCTCATTGTTCCACTGAATCTCTCTTATGGCTTTGGGTCTCTCGCACCCCAGCAACACAATTTATGGGGCCGACGGCAACTCTGTTCTCAGGACGTAAATTCTCAGGGACCCCCTCTGCTGTCTGGTGCTGGGGGATGAAACGCTCCAGACGCCAGAGAGGGATAGAACCCCCCCACCAATGTTGTTACTCTAAAAAGTTATTAATTACTGATTACAAATTACAAATTCAGAGTACATATGACTCTCTCCAAAAGTATAAGACTAATTACTTATTACTATATCCTACAATACATCAACCTTAGATATGAAACAGCTCTTTTAATTAATTCAAATAAATAGTATAAAACTACATAAAGTATTATGATTATTGATATCAATTGCACTATTGAACACACATATATCACAAAAAGTAATTAGTTAAATTACATAAGAATTAACTGTAATTAAATTACAGAAAAAATAAGAATAATCCTTTACTTTACTATTACAGCCACCCAACACACAATATCATCTGTTATGTAACATTAAGTAACATTGAGGAAACGTTTTAGCAAATTAATAGCAAAAAAGAAAAACAGAGTATTAAATATTTACTTTGATCACCGACACCCCGGACTTGAGGCTGAGATTGAGGCTTTAACTCTTCAAGATGTAATATTTCACAAGGTAACAAAAATAAATACATTTAAACGTTTTTTTTAAACCAAGCGAGTTGAGTTTAGGTTTGGCCTACACGTACACACAGGGGTCTGTTTGATGGTTTTGAGGTTTGTTGTCGTCTCGACCCGCTGTGGTTGATTAAATCTGTCTATCTCTCCCCCGCCGTCTGTCTGCTACTGTGAGTTTACCCCCTCCACAGGTTAAGTGCCCCCAGGGGTCAGACTATCTGCCTCCTGCCCTTGTATGTCATCCCCACAGTGTCCAGGATTAAGATGAGAGGATCACAAAACACTACCTGACAAATTTTTGAAACAGTGAAGTCATCAAGATATGAATTATTAAGAACGAGATCAGTGCTTTAACCTAAAACATCTTATTTAAAATCTTTGGAACACAACTGTGTGATTCTCTCAAGACTTAACAAGAAACCTCTGAGAAGATGTAGCAGTATAGAAGAAGAAATTCAAGTTATGTATTTGTTTACGAACACAATTCAATCCTTTACGCACTAAAATTGAGATGGGATTGGATGAATATCAAAGGTTTAACATGCACCTCAACTCAATTTATCTCTTTTTAGTGGGTGTATGTACCAGTAGAGTGAACTTTATAAAGGTTAAAACTTTGATTTTAGAAAACTGACAATGAATGTATATGCAAAAACAGAATAGAAATATCCTTACTCAAAATGCTGGGGGTTTTTAGCACGTGGTTGGCTGAAATATGGACATTTTCTAAATTAATTTGATTATTTTCTCTGAATTTTAAGGTAATAAAGTCAGCAAGATGTTTCGAGACACATCTCGGTGTGCAGCAGAAGTAAACAGACGGAGACGCAGAAGGTCACAATTTCCTGTTTCTCCTCACTATGGCGACAGGGACAGTGATGACACTTGCATGTCCATTGCCATGGCAACCACTCTTGTCTCTCTAATGACTACTCACTGCCAGAAGAACCATTTTTGGTTCCACAAAAAAGATTTAGTCAAAGATTCTATAACAGACCATCTCTTTCCCAATTTTTTTTAACCTGAAGAACCTTTTTTCGCCACAAAGAACCGTTTGTGAGACAGGATGTAAAAGGTTCTTTATGGAAGTGTTCAGACAAAAAAGGTTCTTCTATGGCATCGCTTTTGAAGCATTTTTATTTTGAAGAGTGTCTGATTCAGAAAAGTTCCTCTACAAGTTGCCGTGAAGTCGTGTGTTTTTCTCTTCAGTTTAGTGAAACTCACAGTGCACACATTGAATGTAGGTCACTCTCGATGGAAACTCTTAATAGATGCATGTTTGTGGTCTACAGGAGACCGGAGCGTTTGCTTCATACACTGTGAATCACATTTACATGGTCGATCATTAACCCAACCACTCAAACATCACTCTGCATTTTCAACACAGCCGAGGAAACGGATTCAACCAGCCGTAATGTTGTTTACTGAGTATTCAAAGAGCATCTGGACTCACATTAATGAATAACTCACTGCCATCATCATGTGTCATCATCAACATCTTACAAATTAAAAAATGATTTTACAAACTGAAGCTTTTAAAGACCCGTGACTCTTTTTCTTTAGGAGACCATTAATGTGCTGCAGCTTTATTCTCAATGAGATTAAAACTGAAGTTTGTTGGCTATACATGAATCAGTGCACTTTAAAACATTGATACAATTCACATTGACAGGATATGAGCACTCAAAATGTTCAGTCTCTCACTTCTTCGGATCAATGATTTTTACCACATCGTTCTGCTCCAACTTCCTGTTTCATTGGAAATGACATCAGTGCGGGAAATGAAGCTGAACAGCTCAAGACAAGTCGGTGCATCAGTAAAGTTCAAGTGTATGCATCTAGTGGTGAGGTTGTGAATTGAACCAACGGTTCACTCCACCCTTCCCAGTCGAAGCCTTATGATGGCAAAAACAAGACAAGATTTTCTCCAGAATGAGTCGGGCCGAGTACCAACACAACCTTGTAGCCAATCAGCAGTAAGGTGCACAGGACGGACATTAGCCGAGCCGAACGCTGTCAAAAGCGAAAGATGGGTGATGGGGTGTGTTTGTTTTGGTGAATTTGAACATCTACAACAGCTATGAGAAATCAGACAACCAGACTTTAACTGACCAAAGTACACAAATGTGAGAAGGATACATTAAAGCATACATTTTAAAGTTAGACTCGTCATTTTGATGTCGTTTCCACTATGGAATATATAACACAGTATTTTGTTTAATTACATCAGAAGTAACTAATTCAATTACAGAAAATAAGAGTAATCCCTTACTTAACTATTTCAAGTGAAAAGTAATTAAATTACAGTGACGAATCACTTAGTAACTACTCGCATCCAACACAAGAATGTAGATAGAAATAGTTTATTCTAAAATAATAAAAAAATAACACAACATAGTTGTGTATATTATTTTGCATTTCTGTAAAGAGATCCTCCAAAATATATGACACAGAGGACCTTTAAAGAGCTCTAAAACCAACACAAGAAAAACTCCACTCCCAAGCACAGCTTCAGATGGTTCTGGATATCAAAGTTCTTTGTTCGACCTGAAACACTGAGGAAAAAATCCTACTCTATGAAAAAATTATACAGATCATGTACTGGAATGTGCTGATGTTCATTCAGACGTGACAGTAATGTAAACACACACACACAGATCAGATCGGTGTGTTGAGGACTGGCTCGCTGGAATTTTATCATGCGCTTATTTACCTGTTTCATGTCTACAGGAGATGACAGAACGCTCTGGAATTCCTCTGATGGTTTCATGCTCCAGGGAGAAAAACGACAAACACCTTTTTCATCCTCCAACCTGCTGGAAAATCTCTGGCTCCATTAGCTGTATGAAATTATTCTAATGACAGCTGGACATATTTCACAAGCATCACAGACGGACGGATAGAGAGGGAGAGAGTGGGGTGGATATATTTACATCAAACATTCACATTTCTCAGACGCTTTTATCAAAAGCAACTTACAATAGCGAGGAAAACAATTATGTGCTTAAAGAAAAACAGACAGACACAGTGCTTCACAATGATATAGAACCTTTGACATCCATAGAACGTTTGTTTCACAATAGGTTCTTTATACCAAAGTAAAAAAGAAATGGTTCTTCTTATAAGTACTTTTGACTGAATGGTTCTTTGGGGAACAAAAAATGGTTCTTCTATGGCATCACGGTAAAGAACCTATTGTAGAACCTTTTTAAGAGTGTAGAGAGAGAAGAGGCTGATAGAGAGACACGTGAATTGTGACACAGACAGGCTGATAGAGAGACAGACACAGAGACAGGTGGATAGAAAGAGAGACAGACAGAACGAGAAAGAGGAAGAAAGAGAGAGACCTTCACAATAATAGATATGTTGATTTACCAGTCATTTTAACCCCTGAATATGTATTTTATAAAACAGTTTTCACTGAAAGAGCAGTTTCTGGTAAATTAAATATTTAAGAAAGATGAAATCAATTGAATGATCATCAATTCCAAAGATTTAAAAAAATATGTTATAGATAAAGTTCAACCTACAGTCCGTTCAGACTACTAGAAAAATATAATTTATTTCAACCAGCAAACAGTTGATGAAATCTCGTTCACCGACGCCACCTAGTGTCAGTACAACACCGGTACAAAACAACAGTGTTGTATGAGCACCTTCCGTTGTCGTAAGAGATCATTCCTTGCAGTACATTTTCTATGATCTAACCCCACCCATACCCCTTAAAACTTATCCTCAAACAAACATCTGAAAGGATGGTATTTAAAGTAAAACATGAACTAAATCTTTTGAAAAAGAACAGAGGAACAAATACTTAAGAGTTTTCAACGTTTATCAATCTGAGCAGATACACATCATTTAAAACACACAAAAAATCATTCAACCAATGGATTAGATTGTTGTAAAAGATAAGCAATTCATTAAAGCAATTTCCGGGAACGTTTTTCTAGATAAAATGAAATGATATTGACTTTAAAATGTCCAAATCTGTGGTGCGGTTCAGGTCAACATCGGGTGAAAGGTGAAGACTCCCAAACAAGCAATAAAACAAACAAACACGGTTGCATTTCAATCATTACACTGTCTGAGGATCCTCTTCTCCTCTTCCACAAAGTTCTTATCTGATGTTGCCTGTCCAATATCCCTCTTTCTCTTCTCCTTCTGCTGAAAGGTTTCCACTCGCTGTTTCTTTGCGGACCTCAGGTGCGTCCCCTGTTCATCGTCATCTGTGATGATTACCAGAGTGAGACACATAATACACCCATCCATCAAGATTATACACGCTAGAAGAGACCGGACATTACCAGAGTCCAGATGTGATGGCTCCTCCCCCTCCTCATCCTCCGGCAGGAAGCGGGCGGGGCCGCGGTGGGCCTGAGGGGCGTCGTCTCCGTTATCTTCATAGACATTTGACCATTTGATGGCCATGTCCATTCCAGCAGGAGGTCCCTTCTTCTTCTCCTCTGTCACGTAAGTTTGGGGTGGAGGTACGGCATTGGTCTTCCACACTTTAAATGCTTTTGGAGGCTGAAACATATAAAAACCTTTCACTGTATAATATTCAACATGAGCTGAACCTGCAACAGCACTAAGAAATTATTGATTTGTTAGTTATTTGCAAATTCAGTTCAAAAGCCATATTTTTAATTCAAATCTGTTCATATGTGGCTCCGAGTAACAGTATTCAGATGTTGTACATTTCTGTAAAATATGTAGGTAAATATTGCTTTTTATAAATCAATACCATGCATATCAGGATGCACGGTAAATTGAAACAGACATTACATGAAAGTGACTTGAGCAAAATAAACACCTGAACTCTCAGTTTACATTTGCATGACTCCAGACACAAAAAATAAATGTATTTAAAATAGAGGGAACATATTTAACATTTTAATCTGGACTAAAATAGATTAATTTTCAGATTATTTAATTTCAGATTAAACAGATTATTTTCTTGCAGAGAAGAAAATATTGGTCGAATATTTTAATGTTTATTATGGTTCTCTAGACTTGTGTAAATTGTGTACTTTTGCATTTAAATCTGTTTGAAACAGGTGGTGGACTGCATTTAAAGCGTTTGGTTCCAAAACGAGATAGTAACGTTTCAAAAATCTAGTTTTTTTATCAGGAATCCCTATTAATATCAATCAACCTGCAGTGGGTTTGTTTTGATGTAAGCCATAATAATTACAAAAATACACATAACTAACACAATAAAAACATGATCAAACATTTTAAGACGGAGTTCTCATTTTGGAACCAAACTTTATTTAAGCGAAATAAGCGCGCGGAGCAGGTGTCCATCTCGACAACAGGTGAGCTCTGACCAATCAGAGGACAGTTTTCTCGTACAGTAAATCAGTATATTTCCAACTCTCATAAACACTTGATTACAGTAGCCAAACTGTTACCTTCTAAAAATGAACCGAAGTCAGAATAAACGCAAAAAAAAATGACACATGTTATGCTTTCCTTCATAATATTTGGCATGCCAAAACATTTAAAAATAGAGAGACACAAGACTGCCTCACCTCTTCTGGCGCTTTCACGGTTCTTCTTTCCCAGTCAATCACTTTATTAAGCGGATTATAGAGGAACGCGGGTTTGCTGACGGACTGGAACAGATCGTCAGGTTTCGGCAGCGGTTCGGCGGCTCGTTTGCGACTCTGCGGTTCGGATCCTCCGGACGCCTCGGGTCCGCCTCGGCTCTTCTTACTGGACTCATTCGTGTCAGAATCACTGGAGCTGTCACTCAGATCATCATATCCCATGAAGAAATTACGACCCTCGGATTTCTCCTCATTGCTCATCGTTAACCCTGAATGAAAAGACTGGCGGAATCAGAGACTGCAGGTTTATTCGGAACGGCAAAAAAAACAACTAAACAACAGTCGCCATGTTGAACTCGGCGCGCACTGATGACGTCATTAACTCCGGCGAAGAAGAACGATCTGACAAACGCCTCATAAAACCAAGACCACGGGAATGTAAGCGGACGGTTAACGTTTGGAAGCCTTTATTAAGTGCAAGATACAGATATATGTGTGTGTATATAACTATTTATAAAAGTCGAATTTAAAGCTTTTTAGTAAAGGTAGTCGTCCGTGTTGCTTTATTCAGCACAACCGAGGATGGACCAATCAGGATTGTCTGTGATGACTTGATTTAGCAATAAATAATTTATTTCTTATATATAATCATATTTATATGAGGTACCTATATTCTCTTTGAAATAATAACGTTGAACATGAAATGACAAAAAGATTAATCCAGCTGCAGTTTGTGGTAACATGTGTCATGTTATCATGCCGTAACATAAGAAAAACAAAATACACAACATTACACAGACCTGCTTTATTCTCAAAAACCAACAAAACAAGCTGACACACACCATCTGCAGAGATCTTAACAAATTTATGGCACCATTCTGAATATTTCACATACAAAGAAATCACCAAAATCATTATTTAGGTGTCATTTTCCATATAGGCCTATTAACAGTGGATGAAAATCTTCACTAAAATGACACGAGTGCAAGTCAAAGAGGGAACGTTTACGTCTTTCAAACTCTTCCAGAAGGAAAATAACCTTTATCTGATTTCTATCATCTCACAGGCCATAGCACATTTACAACAAACACATCAGAAATCATCTAGGTTTAGAAAATACAAAAGTGTAAGGAGAACAATACTGAAGGCATCAGAAAAGTCCTGAGACGGGTTCGGTGTCAACAGACTACAAAGGATCAAAAGTAGGAAAACTCAAAAGTTTCCGGAAGCTTTTTCACTCTCATGATGAAACTAGGAAAGAATTTCTTCTGCATGATGAGATTGTTAAAGTGGTAAACACTAATATCTCTGTGAACATGACATCATGCAGTGTGACCTGGGAATGTTTAGACCGGCTGACATTGTGTGCGCGCTGAAAAACAGCAGATATTTGACATGTAGACAAATAATGAAAACACATTTGAAAAGCATTGAGGAGAGAGACAGAGCGAAAGATTTCTCTTTTTATATAAGTGTACTGATGTTTGGACATCAACTCTAAATTCAGTTTCATGAGTCCAGCATCGCCCCTAAATCATCGACTGAAAGAGAAAAAAAAAACGGATGCATTACAACACACACTTGAAGCCTCCAGTGAATTGATCCTTCTTTTCTAGAGAAAAGTTTACAAAAACTATGTAGTCTAGTGTAGGTAATGTTCACTTACTAGTTCAAAGACATATAAAATAATTCAAGTTGTAATAATTTTTACTAATCTTCTGTACAGATGTCTTTACTTTTCACTGGAGAGAAAAAGATTTAAAAAATCAGGTTTTCAAGTTCATTTCTCACACTGGAGTTAGAAGGTCAACTTGGGCAGATGGTATATGGGATACAGTGGACACACAGTACAGCGTGTTTTTATATTGGATGTCCTTCTGGTGTTTCATACACACATTGACCTAACATCAGATTAAGGCATCCGATTGGACATCACATTTTAAATGGCATCACAGTGAGGAAGGACATCTGACCACTGTTTAGCAACAGTGTCACATAACCTGAGAATCAAAAGTTTCAGTCAAAGTTCGCAATCTGACAGTAGTTACAAAATACAAAACTTAGTTATGTTTTAAATACAAAATTTGAGTAAATGTATTTCATGACAGTTACTTTTAAATGGGTAGTAATCAAATTACAGTTACATCCCAAAAGTATTTTAGATGATTACTTGGAACTGTTGATTCTCTGACTTTGACGATCTGCAAAAGCATCCTAAACCCAAGTTCTGCTGATAGGTTTAATAACCCTTGATGAATATGCAAGTTCTCTTTTTTCCTCACAATTGTGACTTCTTTTCTTAGAATTGTGGACTATTATGTCCAATGATGTAAAACGTCTTGGTTACGTATGTAACCAATGAAATTTGCATGCCGGGCTCCGATACAACGTTGAGAGACCAACAGAAAGGGAACTGATGTTGTTTAAAATAATATTCAGAGGAATGCCAAGTCATCTGTTTGGTGATCCTTCGTTTTATGTCCCTTATTTCTATTACAAAGTATTTAGATTAAATAACAAAAAATTTATGTAATCTACCAAAATGTTACAAATTACTTTTCAAAGCATGTCTTTAGTAATCTGTAGTGATATACATTTTAAAAGTAACCTTCCCAGTCCCGAGTATAAATCTCACATGTCCAAGAAATATTTTCTGTTTTAGCTTTAGCACGCTACAGGGGGTAAGAATAAAAACAAATAATAGAAGCTTTGGTGTTTTTATGTTTTACTTTTTCATTTCATCTTCACATAAAAGAAACTAATTTCTTGATCATCATTTCTACAAAACTCTCAAAAACACTTCTTTTCACAGTAAATCACCTGCACTAGAGATAGTTTGTGAAGAGGAGACAGAACAAAGTACACAGAAATGTCACATTTAAACAACAAATTCAATTCCACAAAAGGAAGGTAAGAGCAGATTTATAAATGACGTTTACAAAAGTGTGTTCCGTTCATGTTTCAGGAATGACCCTCTTCCCTGTGACCCAATAAGAGCACTCGCGTGATCGTGACAAGGCTTTCAGGAGAGGAAACATCAGCAGGAGATTCATCACATCTGACTCTTCTTATTGATGAGGACCGAGCAGCAGGTCAGAGCGCCGTCCACCTTCACCTTCTCCCGATTGGACACTGGAACGAGCATGTGATCCTTCAGCCTCTCAAACACCTACAGCGGATAAATCACACATCAGACTTCAAACCTTCAACATGACGTGATTCTTTACAGCAGATCTCTTCTGACAGGTTTACACAATATTGAAGGAAGTCACATGTGAATCAGTAGCTGGGGTTCAACAATGTTGCGTAAAGCTGAGCTCGGTGAGGTCGTGGAGGAACGCACAGCTGTGTGGCGTTAAAATAAAAACGACCGAGCGGTTCTTCAGTAGAAACATTACACCATCTCATAAAGTCATGTGTCATCCAATGGAGGCGCTCCAAAACTCATACAGTGTTTTCCTAAAACCGTTCCAAGAGAGAATTCCTGAAAAAAACAGCAAGTATCTCTAACTTCAGCCTGGCATTGTTTTACACAACTAATACTCTCTCTCTCTCTCTCTCTCTCTCTCTCTCTATCTCTGTCTCTCTCTCTCTCTCTCTCTCTCTCTCTCTCTCTCTCTCTCTCTCTCTCTCTCTCTCTCTCTGTCTCTCTCTCTGTCTCTCTCTCTGTCTCTCTCTGTCTCTCTCTCTCTCTCTCTCTCTCTCTCTCTCTCTCTCTCTCTGTCTCTCGCTCTCTCCCTCTCTCTCTTTCTCGCTCTCTCGCTCTCTCGCTCTCTCCCTCTCTCTCTTTCTCGCTCTCTCGCTCACTCTCTCTCTCTCTCTCTCTCTCTCTCTCTCTCTCTCTCTCTCTCTCTCTCTCTCTCGCTCTCTCTCTCTCAATTTCAATATCAATTCAAGTGTGCTTTATTGGCATCACAAAATGTACAATCTTATTTGCAGCTGGGCTGTGTAAGAATAGTGCAAGTATGTATACAAACGAAAAGAAGGATATAGTGGTAAAATGAAATAAAGTGTGATGTATGTAGTGCAACTTAAAGTGGTTTATAATATATGTAAATAAATAAAAACAGAAATAGAGTATAGTTTAAACAAAGATTTACAAAAGCAAAATATACATTTAAGTAGCAGAATAAAGGGATATAATAATATAATGTTATGAACATATATAGGAAAAATCAGGTCAGAGCAGATTGATTGTTTTCTCTTTTGTTGTGACAGACAGACACATATTGTGCAAACTCTCTCTCTCTCTCTCTCTCTCTCTCTCTCTCTCTCTCTCTCTCTCACTCATACTGACTTCATTCCAAACCTGTGACTTTCTTCTGTGCAACACAAAATGAAACAAAGTAATTACTGCTGCAATTCATCTCCTCATAAGCCACGTGACACATTTGTGAAAGATTGTCTTTTTGAAATTTGTCTGCCAAATGAATAAATGTAAATGTATTTGGTCATATTTAAGCAACAAACTCATATTTAAGCACACAAAGACTTGACTACTGTAATGCTCTACTTGGTGGTTGTTCTGTATCATCAATAAACAAACTACAGTTAGTTCAGAATCAGCTGCCAGGTCCAGAAAATAGCATCTCATAACCCCGATGTTATCATCCCTTCAATGGTTACCCATTAAGTATTGTATTAACTTTAAAGTTCTTTAAACTACTCATAAAGCCTTAAAGGAGACATTATACGATCACTTTCAACAAGTTGATATGATTTATTAGGGTCTTCATGAAATGTCTGCAACATATTCTGCTTAAAAACACTCAATGGCTGTGTAAACAAAATCCTTCTTGCCTCATCAAAAACAGCTCTGTTCATAGCAACTTGTTTTAGTGTATGTCTCTTTAAATGACAACGAGTTACAGTGATCCCATCCCCCTTCCGTCCGGCTTGTCAACACAACACATGCGTAGTACTGCCATGGCAATGGTTTAGCTAAATTCTGTTTCCTGAATTTCTCTGCGGTTAGATTCGTCTTAAACGTCTCAATTCGTCCGAAGACTAAAAAATCGGTCACAGCAAACAACAGTCACGTTGTGCGTGTATGTTTGCCTAAAATCCACAGATTGCAGATCTCAGTGGAATAATGTGGATTTAAGCACTTGGCGTTGACAAGTTATAACATTAACTGTTACACACACAACATGGAAGAATAACTAGAAGGCTGTGAATGATTTTTCAGCCAAAGCACGAATGATTTAGACGTTTAAAACGAAACTAACCTGCAGTGTTCACCCTGTTCATTAGTAAAACAAACAGCTTGCCGCAGCTAAACATATTAACGCACATAATGTATTAACATTCACACAGTTAAACTCCAAGTGTCCATCTGCACTTATATACAGTAAGTTTAACACTGGCTTTGAATGTTCTATTTAGCCCGTGACTGACTTGGCTACCTTCGCTATCATATGCTAATGTTATGCTCCTAAACTAATCCTGTTTGTGCTGTCCCAGGTTGAAAAAGCACTCCAGTTTGAAGTGATTCGCGAAAACAAGCAGGTTTTTACTTATGGTTTCTGAGGGATTTACACTAAAAATCTTGTTTGAATAAAAGTTTGGACTCTGTGGAGCGACTACACTGCACGTTATCCACAAACTTTAGGCATGACGTCACGTACACTGCTGTCGCTTGTGAAAACAACAATGGCGGAGCTGTTAAGAATAAGTGGAAGGGTGTAGAATAAGAGGTGGTAACATTATAATAAAATCCGATTTGGACATCACAACCGGAGAGAAATCTGAACGGCTTAATTTCTCACATGCTTGCAGGAAAAGGCACCCCAAAACAAACTTACTGGGTTTTTTGGGTTGCTAGATGCACCCGGGACCCGATTATAGCACTTAAACACAGAAAAACAGTTTAGCCCCTACCTACATAACAGAGCTTCTATCACATTACAACCCATCACGCTCTCTTAGATCTCAAAAGTCAATACCTAGAATAACTAATCATCATCCAAAGGGGGTCGAGCTTTCTCATACGTAGCACCTAAACTCTGGAATAGCCTTCCTGATACTATTCGAGGGTCAGACACACTCTCCAAAATTAAATCTAGATTAAAGACACATCTTTTCAGCCAAGCTTTCACTTAATGCATAACATGCTAAATAAACCACCGGGAGACTGCATTTAATAAATATTATTAACTATAATGATCTTGCTTGTTCTATAAACACCATACACCGTGCTGTGTTTGACCTTTTTCAGTTTTTTTATTTTCTCCTGTAAAGTGGCTTTGGAACAATGCACATTGTGAAAAGCGCAATATCAATCAAATTGAACTGAATTGAGTGTGTGTGTCTGACCTTGGCGCTCTCGGGGAACTCTTCAGGTGTGCAGTGGAGCAGGACGTGACCTTTAGAGGGCAGATTCATGTAGATGCAGTTTGCAGCCAAATCATCAGGAAGCGTCAGTTTATCATATTTATGATCACTCATCTGCTGCATGATCTACAGATGGACAGACAGACAGGAGAAAGGCACATCAAGTAGAGAGACATGGGTTGACAAATATACCGAATGTATGAAATAAATAAGCTTCTAAGACAGACATTTATCTTCATTGCTGCTATGTCAAACTATAGGATACATTTATGGTTTGCCAACACCTCATGGTCTGTATATACTGTATGTCTGGAGAGAAAATGCAGTAAAACTCTGAAAAAAACAATTGCACATTTAAATTTTGACATAAGCATGAGAGTTCAGTGGAAGTGTTGGAGGTTGATGACTTCATTAAATCATGAGAGGAGCAGGGCTGTGATTGGTCAGTTTTTGTAACTGCTGGAGTATTCCCTGCGTGGAAAAACTGCACATGCACACGATCAAATACACACACACAAACACTGTTGGCAAAAATATTTATGTCTGTTTATAACCACACAAACACTCACACACGCACAGTACTTTATGAGCAATATTCCTAATGAACGAGCACACTTGCCAAACATTAAAACATCCATCTAAGGTCTAATAAACACAAATGTAATTACACACACAGAGTGACGCAAGACATAAGTGAGCATTTAGCAGAAAACAATTGTAATTTCTCTAAATTACACTCTCATGAATGAAGAAGCACTGGAGAGATGAATGTTTTCTGCTTGTGCCGTACACAATGTCCTCGCTGCTCAAATACATTAATAATATTATTAAAAAACCTGCCAAAACACAGACAGACCTCACATTTTAAACAATGAATTCAAAATCAACTTGCTTCGAATATAATAATGTCTAACAGGTTTGTACGTTGATAAAGTTTACGGATGAGAAACAATTTCTCATGACTTTGCAAAGTAATGCGCAAAAGTAATGTTAAACAAGCACATCATCAACATTATACTGCTAAACATTCTAAAAGCCTTGGTATAAAAAAGCTTGTTATAAAGAAAGTTTAAATAAACCAAAACTTTTTAAAGGGATAGTGCAACAAAAAAGGAAAAGTCTGTCATGAATTACTCTCTCTCTAGTTATTACAAACATGTTTACATTTATATTTAATATAATAATATAATGCGGTCATTAAGCCTTTTATCAAAAAAACAATCTTAGACCCCAATGAACTTGGAAGCTATAGACCGATTTCAAATCTCCCGTACTTGTCTAAAATACTAGAAAAAGTAGTGTCCACCAACAGTGTACCTTCCTACAAAATAATGACATGCACGAAAAAATTCAGTCTATTTTTAGAGCGCATCATAGCACCGAAACTGGATACAAATGACCTTCTTATAGCATCAGATAAAGGTAACATCTCACTCTTAGTCCTGCTTGACCTTAGTGCTGCTTTCGATACTGTAGACAATAAAATACTTTTAAATAGTTTACACAATTATATCGGTATTCATGGACAGGCACTACAATGGTTCAGATCTTACTTAACAGACAGATATCAATACGTCCATTTAAATGGGAAATCGTCAAATCTTACGCAAGTAAATTATGGATTACCTCAGGGATCGGTTTAAGGACCCTTGCTTTTCTGCATATACATGCTGCCCCTCGGCAACAATATTAGAAAACATTGAATTAGCTTTCACTGTTATGCAGATGATACTCAGCTATATATCTCATCAAAACCAGATGATTCCTTCAAACTATCCAAACTGGCAGAGTGCATCGAGGACATAAAACATTGGATGACTAGTAGTTTCCTTCTTTTAAACTCTAACAAGACAGAATTATTACTTATATCAACAAATACACGTAAACAGAATATCTCCGATTACAGCCTGCAAATTGAAAGCTGCACTGTTATTCCAACAAATACAGTTAAAGACCTAGGCGTTATATTAGACAGCAACCTGTCATTTAAAAATCACATCTCAAATATCACAAAAACAGCCTTCTTCCACCTTAGCAATGTTGCCAAATTACGTTGACGCAGAAAAGCTTATTCATGCATTTGATTACTGTAATTCTCTACTTAGTGGTTGTCCTGCATCATCAATAAACAAACTTATTAACAGCTCTTATTTACAGTTCTCTTTTTGTTTTTGTCTCTTCATGTAATGATTTAAACAAACCTAAACACATTAGATGCTTAAAAAAAATCACTCTTAAATGGAGCTAGTTAGTGCATTGACTGGATTCCATCAGCAGGGGGCGACGTTACGCTAAAAGGCCTCCTAGTGCCAAAGAGAACAGAAGGAGAGGGATTGAAAGACAACACACACCTGTAAATAAATCTGAACGACTGTTGACATCCATTCTCTTTCATATACAGTATTTTAGATTACAGCTATGTCTGTTTACATCCGATAAAAAAACATTTGTCTCCGGTGATCTGACCTTAAGCTGCTTCTGATGTGTTCCGAGGTTCACATTTGGTAGTTTGATGCATATGAAGCATCCTCGACAACGAGGGATCTGTTCGCCTGTCAATCAAACACTATGCTAAAACAAAAGACAAAATGTCTACATGTCTAAATGTCTAACAAAAGGCAAACACATGCATTGCTCCGGTTTCCTGACATTAAGCAGAAGCACATCTTAAGTTCAGGTGTGTGTAAAGCACTTGACTTGTGATTGGACCGTCCTTCGTGAATCCTAAAGTACACAAAAAGAGTATACTTGGCAGTAGTTTACTATTTCCAGTAGATTTTCAAAACATGTGTAATGGTTGAAAGGTTCATCTCGATTTATTTCAAAACAAAACACTGTCTAGAATTAAAATCTGCACACATAATTCAAAGAACACACAAAGTCTCGCTGAACCTACGTACACATGTGCTAACATACACCAAACCAGACAGACAGACGTATAGATTGATGAATGGAAAGACAGACGGACAGACATGTGAAGTCCTTCTGTGTCCAACATGTGTGTGAATACCAAACCAAACACCAGGGATATGTTGAATCCCTGCTGGGAATCTGGGAACGAGCCAAAACATCCCATAAAGAAGAGCATATAAACATCTCTTAGCTTCTGCGATAAGAAAAAACGTTTCCACACTGCTGTGAACCCGCCAATTTCCATGACGATAATTTTCATCCGAACGTAAACCTAGGAAATCCAGACATTCCAGTGCCAATTCCTTTTGTGAATCTCGACAGAAACAAGCGTCACGGAACAGACCGTTGTCATTAGATCCGCTGGAGGAATGAATCTCATTATGAGCCAATCAGATGCTAGTCATCTCAGCGTTCATCAGCTGTTCTTCTGTACGATCTGACCTTTACTAAACACCAATGACGCCAAATTTGTTGGTATTCATAAGATTTTGGACATCCAACTTTTTTTTCAGGATCTTAAAACTTTTTTGTTCGGAATTCTGAATGTTTGACGTTATTTATGTGAAGAAAATATAACCGCGCCAACATGTTAATGTCTTTCTTTACCAAAGATGTTGAATAAAATAGTAAATAGATGTGAACTACTTTAATACTGCAAATGGGTGAAGATGATCACATTTATACATTTCATTATTTCGTATCCATAATCAGCAAATTCTAAAGTCACATTTTTTTTATTCTATAGTGTTGATTAAGTTACTATTATTGTAAAATCTGGAAAAATGTAATCCAAACTTTTAAACAGCAGTGTAAATTAAACATTTCTCTATATTAACAATATTTCAATTATCTCGTGATGTTGAGGTTTGATATTTAACTTCATATAGGCCAGGTTATATTTTGCGTGTGATCTGTCAATTTAAAGCTGTTTGTGGTCTTTTCGACACATTGAGATGTTTATACCTTTAGGGCTTTCTGTGCGTGTTCACTGGAGCCGATGGCGATGAGATCCGGTCCGGCCATACTGCAGAAACTCTTCAGATGAAGTCCCTGCTGTACTGGAACCGTGGACACGGCGTAGTCCTGAAACCACAAAGTACAAAACATTTTGTCTAAATCTGAAGGAAAAATACCATGTACTCCAAATACATAAAGCAAAAAACTAACTGGGACTTCAAAGATGTTTGTGACGAGAACATGCGAACGTTGGAGGGGAAAGTATGGTTTTATTTACAAACGCCACTCTCAGAGATCCTCCACAAGCATCTCTGCTTTCACTTTAGCCGCTCGTACAGCTTTGCACGGCCGTCCTGTTCAAAGTTTCCATAAACTATCAGCATGTGAACGATAAGAAGCTTGAGGTCTCTGGGGGATCCGGGACAGAGGACCATTTGCTGCTCATTACAAAACCCATGACGTTAAAAAGCATCTGTGACATTAGCTAGGAATGTTCCGCTTCTTAACCGCCTGTAGATTCTCATTCAGAAATCAAAGCCCCAGACTGATGGCCTTCTCTATCTAAAGGCTTTTTAGAAGATTTAACCTGATTTTGGCTGAATACTTCTCATCCGGCTCATTGTGTGCTGCCTGGATAGGAAGTGGCCTACTAAGTGAACCTCATCATGTTTCAACAGTTCATTTTAGATGAACAAACAGATTTCCACGCAAGAACATTTACAGTTTGATTCAGACTCACCTTAAACGTGTCTGCCAGAATCTCTGCTCCTCTCTGATTGGTCCTCTTGGATAAACCCACGAAAAACTCTCTACCTGCACATCAAAACACATGTTAACAATTCGCTCAAAAATATTTTTCATAATTTACCCTTCATGGATTAAAGTGAAAACAATTCTTCTGACTGAATTTTTTTGCAGGCCAAGTCATGTTCCTTTAAACAACACTTTATTTAAATAGTCGAGACCAGATTTAAAACGCTTTTATATTGCCAGTTTGCGTATTTTGAAAGCTATTTTTAATCTATGATTTTTTTTTATTTATTTTGACAAATAATCTAACGTTACATAACACACAGGTGACACACCCAGAGACACAGCTGCATGAATGATATAACTTATTGCTGTTTTTTTTCTTACTCAATTTTCAAAAACTGTTAAATACGTCATGAAATATTTAATATTCCGATTGTCAAATATGTGCATGTGAATGTGTTTTGCTTAAATACTCTATAATGTTCGCGTTTGACCAGCTAAAACTACCACATGACCAGTTTAAACCAGCACATGACCAGTTTAAACCAGCACATGACCAGTTTAAACCAGCACATGACCAGTTTAAACCAGCACATGACCAGTTTAAACCAGCACATGACCAGTTTAAACCAGCACATGACCAGTTTAAACCAGCACATGACCAGGGCTGCATCCCTTCTGGACAAACCGTTGCAAAACGTTTTTGAAACGGAAACGGTGGTGCGGTGAACACCCTGTTGTGATGACGCAAGAGTTGTACTATGGCAGCCGAGATGGCCATTCTTTTTGAATATTTTTTTTTTTGAATACTGCAAAATAAACATCTTCTAATATCTTCAATTGGTGGGTATACCGAGCAGCAGCAGACACATTTGAATGACTTTAATTGGACCCATTGTGCGAGCTGTCTATTGAATACCACGTGGGCTACACACATGTTGCTGCTGATTGGGCTGATGTTCTTGCACACCGTTGCAAACCATTTCCAGGAAACATGTCATTTCTTGACAATCAATCAACACCGAACTCCATTGACTTCCACAAACCCACTGAGACACTTCTCAAAATATCTTCTTTTGCGTTCCACTGAAGAAAGAGTCACATACAGGTTTACAGACATACGAGGGAGAACAAATGATTTTGGGGTGCACTGTCCCTTCAAGAAGTTGCTGGATTGTATCTCACACGTGCCATTGATGAAAGAGAATCAGAGAATGTGACGGTGGAGGAGAGAGACAGGTTGGTTAAAGTGCAGAATGTTCTCTGAATAACAACCGGTTGACTTAATCTGGCTCTTCTCGGTCATGTTTATTCAAGGCCATTGTTCCTTCTGATCTGAGGTACGTGAGAACTCTGTATCGTGGTTAAAATAAGCGCATGACTCTTAAAGTCTTCTCAATGATAGATCTATAATCAGTTCTGGAGATTCTCTTCATGTGGACTCACAGTAGCTGTGGAAGATTTTACGATGGAGATATTTTTACAGCATCAGGAGATGTTTCTGGCTGGGAAATGAGCCAGTCACTCTCTCCAGACTCTATTAGATGTACTCGTTCAGTTTCCAGCACAATAAATGACCCACAGGAATTCAATGAACACACAATGTCTTTTACACATTATCAGGCATTTAACAGGAACCTTTCTAAAGTTTTGAAAGAAAAACATCGACAAAAAAATGAAAAATCTGTCCTCGTTTATTCTCGCATGTGTTTGTTCACCTTCATGCCACTCTTTCTGCGGTGGAACACAAAAGACGATATTTTGAGAAATGTTCATATAATAGAAGTCAACATGGTTCAGTGTTGTACGTTCTTTGAAATATCTTCTTTTGTGCTTTGAATAAGACAGTCATACAGACAATGTTATTTTCTCTTAATCTGTGACGACACGTCACGCATCATCCTTTCTCAAAGAATCCTTAAAGGTCGCTCATGGTTTTATTTGGGGAATCGGCTGCTGATCGTGAGATATGCAGGGAAGCATCTGATTGGCTGTTATGTGTTGTGAATTTAACAAAACATGTTGGTTAAGCACCTGTGAACAAGACATCTCCTCCGTCCAGCGTGGCCGTTTCATCCGTCATCTCCACGACATTCAGACTGAGCTCAGTCAATGCTCTCTTCATGGCCTCCGTCTGAAATGGTCACCAAACAAAATAAAAAACAAAGCTTGTGAATGCTAATAAACACTGTTTTATGCTTTAGTGGAAGAATATATGTCATTAGTGTAATGAGAAAGGTTTACTGGTGTGAAAACAATCTCCACACTGGTGACATCACGGCAGAATAATGTCCAGGCAGATTTGACACGGAGGGACGAGAGCCGCGCACTGTTTGACACTGTTTACTTGTAAAACTGTTGTGTTGTAAATAGTTATGTGGTGTTTAGTCGTGTGTACACATGCAACCACTGCTCTCACATTACACCTCTGTAGAGAGAGAATGATGGGTCGAAACATCCCCATCCTGTCCACATGACATCATCAGGGGTCATGTGGTGATGTCATGATGAGAGAAGCACACGACTGTGAAAATAAACCTGAAGAAAACAGGAAAAGCGTCTCATCTGGACGCCTCGGATGTTTTCCTGACAGTGAGCGGTCAGCTGACACAGATAAGCAGCAATGCAGGTGTGTGTGTGTGTGTGTGTGTGTGTTTTAAGGGTT
>CM056463.1:21241852-21448232 GCA_029783895.1 Triplophysa bombifrons
TTTGTTAACTTGTTAGCCATTTAAAAGGTAATAGCATATAATAATGTATTTCTTCACATAAAATCAAACTTAATGTAAATATCTTTGTGTGTGTCTTTAAAAAGTTACGGAGATGAAAACATCAGTCCTGGACACTTCTTTCTTCTGCTATTTCTACATATTTATTCTACATAAATATTCTACATTTACATTTATGCATTTCGCAGACGCTTTCATCCAAAGCGACTTGCATTGAATTAACCTATACATTTATAATTGTGCAATTCCCTTGGATCGAACCCACAACCTTACATTGTTACACAATGCTCTTCCCACTGAGCTACAGGAAAGCTGTCAATTCTATCTTTTTTTTTTACAGTATTTTAATATTACTCTGTTTAAATAACAACGTATAATGCACGAGACATGTTACGGTTATGAGAACAAGTAAAATACGTACAGTATATAATTAATTTCCATGTCAAAATGATGTTTTGTCCAAGGTAGAGAACACCGTTACCTTTATTACGATAATTTTGTGTTACCGAGTTGTATGTTTTATAATTCAATTCTTTACTGCCATAATTTTTCAGTGGTTTCGTGAGAATCACCCAATTATGGAATTTTTAGTAAGGCAAAATGGTAATCAACCTGCCAAAACAACACTTTGACTGTAGTAAATCAAAGCTAAAAACACCCTAGCAACATACCCAATACCAACCAGAACAACCTAGCAAACATCTAGCAATGCCCTAAAAGTTGCCCTTGGTCAACATTTTGAATTTAAAGGCGACGTATCAACTCATTGTTGCAATAAAATACAGATTAAATTGAAATGAAATGTCATTTAAAAGAATGCCAGTAAAACCCAACTCTGATTTAATGAAATAATTACTGTCCGTGTAAATGTCTTCTATCTACTGTGCAGTACTTCATCTTGTATGTATCTGACTGGAGTTACTGTATTAGGATGGAGACATTCCATCTTTTCTTCTATTTCAAGAGACAGACCCCCCCAGGCAGACATGTCTCATTCTTTGGTGAAGGGCACATTTATCTCAGTCTCTGGGGTCCGGCTCTATAACAGCGGCCAGTTTCAGGTTCTGCTGATCCATTAGAGGCCTTTCGGAGCTCACCTGCGGGTCAGCGGTGTCACGGATTCGGTGTCTGACAGAGAAGAGCTTCGTTCAACTTCAACAAGTCACAGGAATGAACTTCATACCAAACCATCAGCTCCTGATCTACTGCTGATATTCTCTCTCTCTCAGCTCACCTTTACTGGAATGAACGCTTGTTTAACCTGCCAGACTTTTTCTATCTGAAACAAAGACCACTTTAACCTTTAAACTGTCTATCAGAAAATACTTTCTCATTCCAAACCTACCTAAGCTGCTTAACTAGACTGTATTTTTAGACACGAGCATGCTGACAGAGCGAGGACTTTGAAACAGAATGGTTGACTTATTTAGTTTTCTTACATTGTTTAATGATTATGACTATCGGCGTGACAAGTAAGGGATAATGTACAGGTAGCCGGTTGTTATCGCAGAAATAAGCCCCGACACATTGTATCACACTGAAGGGGTTAATTTCACAATGACAGCCGGTTGCTTGTACGTTATACATATATAACATGGCTACTTGCCACATGAGAAAAAAACTTAACATGAAATGTGAATTTGAAATAGTTTAATAGCTTCTTTTTACCAAATTACTTTTATTTTCAAGGTCAGACACGATGTTCAAATGTCACGAACAGGCAATTTGGTTTAATAATTTTTAAATATAATGTCATATATGTTATCAAAAGAAATACTGATATTTATTTTTTGTGTAATATTAAACTGTACCTTTCAAAACTATTTTCAGCATCTGAGTAACAGTGTTATTAGTTTTTAGCAATTGTTATAAGGGAATAACGAACCTGCAAATGTTGCGACTGGCCAATCAGAATCAAGCATTCCAACAAGCCGTGTAATAATACATGTTGTGTTATATTGTGATACAAAAAGAATGCGTGTTGGTTGAGCATCACACATCAATAAACATTAACATCAGCACGGCAAAATTAGTCGAAAAGTGAGAATTTGCGACGGATCTATTAAATTTTTATTAATTTACATTAAGATTCATTGTGAAGATGTGTTTTGTATTGAATCGTGTATCATTACATCCCTGTGCTTGCCCTGTTTCACAGTTTAAAAGTGTACTGGATAGTTGTTTACTAAAGAAAAATGTGATATGCAATAACTCACTTAATAATGCAATATAAAATATAAGATATGATGATGCGTAAAGTTTGTAAAAATCAGTTTGAATGATAAATAAATACAATACAATAAAAAAAAAATGCACAGCCAACATGTTTCACATTCATTCTGGGAAAATAACTTTTTAAAGTTATACGCAAAAGTTTAATACATTGTTATGAGGTTTCATTGGATTTGGATGTTTCCAGCTTCTCTACTTACTAACAAACAATAAACTTGAGAGAATGTCCCCTGTTACCATGGCTACAAGTACACCATCCAAAAACCAGCAATAAAATATCGCTTTTCCAAAATTCCCATCAGCCAATAAACTTCTAAGTCACGCCACCTCCTTAACTAAACTGTGGAATGAGTGAAATGTGTTCACGTGAGCGATATGTTTCTCATGATATAATGACCCGTGTTTTGTGTAACGCTCTGACAGAATAACACAACGGCTCATTCTGATTGGCCGAGGGTGCAGGTGAGCGCCACGGACGAGGAAAAGGAGCTTGTAGAAACACACAACGAATACAAACACGAGGAAGACAAAACATTCCTCCCAGACACCTCAGGATTCCCCGGAGACAAACAAAAGCCGAGCTGCGCTCCTGGACACAGATCCGCGTGCATGAGATCAACCGTAAATATTTAACGGGATCTCGAAAGAATGTGCTTTTCACCCGGAGACTCAACAAACAAGCAGCCGGACAGCCAGGGGTGAGATTCGGATGGTGTCCGACGTGTTATAGCGGGAGGGCGATAGCGACGGTTCGGGTCATTGAATCTGAGCTGTACATCCGTCTGATGCAGACGAGACGAATGAACTCAAACAAACGCCAGCGAAGAGAAAACAAAGAAGACAGAAACAGAGAGATGGTGAACATGTTAATAACTAATGGTTTTAATTTGAAGTTAAAATTAAACTTATAATTGTATATTTATATCCATCACCCAAAAGACATTTAGTAAACGAACATCATTTTTACTGCAGATGTACAGTATCAGATCCATGACTGTGAACTTTATATTGACTCAATTATCCACAACTCTCACCTGTAGAGGTAAACAAGACCACCCAGAAGTGTGTGTGCATGTGAGAGAGACCGAGATGTGATATCTGAGCTCTCATATTATCCTTAAAGAATTACACAAAACTACAAAAACACACACACACACACACACACACAGTTTCATTGACACACAAAGACACAAGCACACACACACACACACAGTTAGATTGACACACACAGACACACACACACACACACAAAGTTACATTGACATACAAAGACACACACACACAGTTATATTGACACAAATACACATCCACACACATGTTTGGTTTCCGTGTTTTATGGGGAGATTCCATTGACCCAATGTTTTTGGTTCTGTAAAACTGTATATCATATTCCCTCCCCCTAAACCTAACAATCACACAACACTTTCTGCTCTTTCAGATTGTCAAAAAAGTTAATTCTGTATGATTTATAAGATCGTTTCCTCATGGGGACCAAAAAATGTCTTTCCTCTTTTTTCATCTTTGTGGGGACATTTTGTCCCCATACCGTAGGGTTTACCCTACCCACACATACAGAGACACACACACACACACACACAGTTACATTGACACACAAAGATACTTGCACATTCACACACTCTTCCATTGACACATTGATGCACACAGACACAACCCCGCTAATGTTTATAATCACCATAAACACACACTGGACAAAACATGAAACCCATCATCTCTGCTGCTTTCCATCTCATCTGAGTGTCATCTTTCAGCCGCTGACAGTCAGGAGAACACAAGTGTCTTTGTGTGGAGGGAGTGAACAGCACCTCCGACACCGGCCCGGGCAGCAACATTTTCCTAAGAATGTCCTGGCCCTCCGCCCGGAGGCTCCCTACCTCCACCGCTCCAGCGCCCAGAAATATGACAAACTCGTACGGAAAAAGAACATGAGTTGAAAAATAAAATGAACAACAGACCAAAGAAAACGTGAGTGAGAGTGTGTGTACATTAAAGGGAAAAGTTAATGGAAACATAGTTTCCCATAAATGCTAATGAAGGGCTTTCCCAGAACTCTTTTTGCTTTCTTGATTTTTTGGGGATTGAAGTTTTATGGAAACAGCTGTCACGACATTCAGAAAAGAAAGCTACATGAAGAGAGAGAAATTCCTGATGACTCAAACGAACGGCACGCCTCCGTTTAGACAAAGATCTCTCACGAATGTCATGTGTTTGCAAAGCACTTGGTTTGGAAAACCAAAGCCATCTTCACGCCCTGACCCTGAGTGTTTATCTTCAATCTTACGCTCTGTTTCATCACAGTAAGACACGTCTAATTTTACTGATGGTCTGTAGGACACCGACCTTATATGGTCAGTGTTTCCTCCAGATGTGAACACGAGGAATCACCACAGGCGCTACTCAACTCATTCAGTCCAATCTGACCATGTAGAAAAATCTTCATCTGATTCTAATAAAACTCAAGAACTGGACTATATGAACTTTTACGCAATCCATGAAACTTAAAATGGTAAAAAGAACCATCATTGACTTTAAGTTAATGTTAAATATGCTCTCACATGTTACACATACACCCGTGACCCATCACGACACCTGTCCTACATGGATCAATTCAAACTACCACAAACAACAGATCCATCGCGTCGCCCTGAGAAGATTTTTCTCCACCACATTTAACTCCAACCAATGACCCAGTTTTACCGGGAGGTCCGTCTATACCCGTGGGTGGAAACACTTCTATAGACTCGCTGTGGATGTGTAGAGAGGCCTCTCCATATAGCCAGACACTTCTGTAATGGAAACATGGATTCCAGACACTTTTGGGAATAACACAACGTTCTGCTAATGTCCCGCTCACAAACACAGTGAACGTCCATCAATTCTGCAGAAAATTCAACATCTGTACCAGCGACGTGTGCCAGAGCTGATCAGATTAAATTTTCACCGGTCAAGACATGAGACACAAACAAACTTTCTCACAGAAGAGAGAGACCTGTGTTGAGTCACAGTTAAAGGTTTTATCTGCTCCTGAACACTGTACACAAAATGTGAGAACAAACTTTATTAAAAATATGATTCTGGCAATATCATCCCCAACCATGAGCAGAGATGGACTTCTTGTCACATTAATGATACATTTACAATACTTAGTATTTAACGCTAAACTTACATCACATGACATAAGTTTGTAGTTATAGCTTCACTCCGTTACATTATGTCATTACTATTTTCCCTGCTTATAACATTCCTCTGTTTTCTGATATCATTCACATAATAAGACCAAATTTGACCTAAACAATTTAAACAAAAGTCATTCCCTAAGTCACATTTAATAAACTCTCTCTATTCGTCAGAAACATTTCCTCAGTAAGTTTTAATGAAAGTCTGTGAGTGCAGCTGTGACACATCAGAGGAGATCTGGTCCTCCCGGTTGAGTCTGGTTTCTCCCGAGGTTTTTACTCCATTTATTTCTCATTGCAGTTTGGCTTCCTCGCCACAGGGCCGTGTTGGCTTGCTCACCGGGAGACTGCTGTTATTACATATTATGTCTGTCTGTCCGACTCCTTTCGGTCTGTCTGTCTGACTCATTTCTGTCTGTCTGTCTCTCTGTCTGACTCCTTTCTGTCTGTCTGTCGGTGAGTCTGTCTGAGTCCTTCTGACTGTCTGTCTCGCTGCTTCTTTTTCATATGGTTTGTCTCTGTCTTACTGCTTCTGTCCGTTTCTCACTGTTTCTCTTTCTGTCTCGCCGCTTCTGACGCTCTGTCTTCCTACTCCTGTCTCTATCTTAATGGTTCTCTTCCTGCACATCTATCCATCTATGTCATCATGTGTCTCTAAAAGTAAGAAAACAACACTTCATTGACCTCAGTATTTGTTGCTTTCATTTAGGTCAAGCACACACACACACATCAGTTCAATCAACATTGGATGTTGATAAAATAAACACATACACACTCGCCACACACACAGTTTATAACCCAAAGAGGAGATCGGTGACCCTTACTCCAGTGGAGGGTCACAAAAACACACACCACCCGTATTCAACAACACTGTCATAAAACTAGACAAACACTATCACAATTCAGTCCAACACACACACAGTTCTTTTATGAACAATATTCTGAACAACAGTAAAGCTGGTTCTACAGGACCAGATCAGACCAGAGAAGTGTGACGGACACATCAAGTGACTAATCACAGGTATTCAATATATGTTCATTACTGGATCAATATTGAAATAAAGAAACCGCATTAACAAATGATTCCTGCAAACAAAACATAGCACACCTCTGAAGACAAAGAGGAGGTTTCATCCAGGATATTCTGAGCCGCAAAGTGTGTGTAACTCATAAATCTCTTTTCACTGCCAAGGTCCAAATCTGTCAGTTGTAGAGTTGTTTCTGAGAAGAACACATTGTGGCCGTCTGGGAATCTGTAAACACAACTTTCCCGACAAAGCACTGATACAAATCTGTGGATGCTTACTCATCATATCACATCATACCAACCAATCAGATTTCAGTTTTAAAAAATCCACTTGTGTTCAAAATGAAAAACCCAAACAACCTGAATGCCGGACAGATGCACTGAACATCTGAACCTTCTAAACTTTCTGTGACTTCAGAACAGAGGTTTTACACAGACGACATTCATTCTGCTCGTGTTTCATGAATGAGAGCCGATGTGACTAAAGCCAGACGATGATGAAAATATAAACACTCGTCCGCCTTAAACAGATCTAGAAGGGGGATGTTTACTTTGCTGATTAAATGCAATGGAAAAGACTGACATCATAAATATGACACTACTGCATTATAAAACTAACAAAAGCATGACGTGATGTAATTGAAACGTAAAACAAACACACGGCCAGCTTTACATCACAGTGACCACAAACGAATCCTGTGTGTTGCGTGTCGCTGTCTAGCAGACAACAGGCAGACGAATTAGAGAAAATCAGCATCATTACTCATTCATAAAATCACATAATTGACTTCAGCTGTTACCAAGACAACCGCATCTGCATCCTAAAATATTGTGGACCAACGTTCACCGCGAAACAAAGCATCCGTCACCATCCATGTCCCTTTAAAGAAGGGTGATATTTTCTCGTCTATTCTTCAGACAAAACTGAAGAATATTTCTGTTGCCTGCACACGTGTGAATTTATAAACCTGAAGCGTGATAAGCAGGAATGCATGTCAATAGCACCTGTTTGCATTCTGACATTCACATGACAGCTACAAAAGAAGCTAAAGAGTTAAAGACGGAAGGTTTTATAACGGCAACATCATAAACCAGATGACACTCAGTCAGACGGGCCTCTTTTACAACCCCGCTCGCTTCTACAGAGACGAGGTCAACAACTACAATTCACCTTTACATTTTACCGCAGTATTTGGGTACTTCAGAATCGACCCCGTGACCTTTGTGTTGCTAATATAGTGCTTTACCATCTGAGCTACAATAAACACATCCATCACACATCCTTCAGATGTTTCGCCTACACAGAGCACATCATAAAAGTTGTTTAAACGCATCCTTCAGCACCCTACATGGCTAACAGCACATGGTGGTGAAGAGGATGCTGCCGTTGATGTCATCCGTGATGTCACTTCTGGGCTTTGAAGGGTCATGACAGGTGATGCACTTGTTTGCTGTGTGAGACATAGTCAGCATTCATGAGCGGGACGTTACCCGCCTGTGACCTTTCTGTAGTGTTTGACATTGTGGAGAATTTAAGACTTTTTATAATGCCCGGAATGATTTCGGAGAAAATGTTTGATGTTGTTTGACTTGAAAGGATGTAAAGTAACCTGTAATTTTGTGTTTCAAAACCTACAAGAGGGGGGCATAAAAAGTGTCCAAAGCTGAATAAATAGCGCATATTTTGAATATTCTACACACTTCACACATAACAACAACAAAAGCAAGAGTTTTCAGACATCAGCAGGATTCGAGTGTTATGTAACCGCCGCTCCTCTGGGAATCGTCTCCGTCCATCTGTGAAAGATTTCTGCATTCAAATCAAGATCCTACAACGAGTTGGCCGATTGCAGACGCAGACGTTTCCTCACATGAACGGTATGCATGAAGAGGTGCAGGGTGGGACACGCCTCAGGTGCATGCTGGGACGGAGAACCCACGGCCATCAAACTGCCGTGCTGCTCAACTGCGTTCAAACCAACGGAGAAAAACAATTAAAGAACGACAGCGGAAAATCTTTGATGCTGAAAAAGAAAGTAGACGAGACACAGACGTGTGTACGGCCATCGAAATGTGTGTTTTTCCAGCGTGAATGTTTCTGTCATTATCATTCTTGAAGTAGCTTGTGTTTGAGGTAACGTTGAGAACTCCAGACGCTGCTGATGGAGAAAACAGCAGGTCTCCGCGAGCAAGAAATGCTACGGTGAAGGGGGCCGGGAGAGTGGGGGGCGCACGGATGGATTTGTTTTTTTAAGTCAGACGTGATCTGAAATACTAAGAGGGGAGCAGTAAAAGTAAAGTGTGAAACATCTGCCTCACTACTGGTTCTTACAAAAAATGTGCAAAATGTACCGATTTTAGTTATTTGTTGTCATAGCACGTTGAACTGGAATATTAGAAAGTTCCAAGAAATGGCACACTTCACCTTTAAGAGAGTTTCGTGCATGTGTTGGGTGATGTCATGAGAGTCCAGTGCACACAGGTCACAGGGGAAACACTGACATCACCTCATGATCTGAGGACACACACACACACACATGCCAGAGGGAACATGTGTGTTCTGTTTATGGACGCTGATGAGCCGGTGATGTCATGCATACACCATGTGTTATAGTCATAACTTAGAGAATGTTAGAGAGACACACACAAGCGCTCGCACACACGCACACACACACACACACACACACACAAGTGCACACAGATACACACACAAGCACACACACACACACACACACACACACACACAAGCGCACCCACACAAACTGCAATCTAGATTTTTCTCAATCAAACATCATCCCTAATGTTGTTAAAAGAGTGGAAACATTAATGTAAACATCACTGTCATGTACTGCATTAAACACTTCAAATATAAACACCACACATGACCGTTTAGCTGAAATACAAAAAACACAGTTGCTTTTCAGAGAGACAAAGTGAACACTTAGAGATACACCAAATATTAAACAAAACAATACACAGAACACGCAAATCACACACGCATCACAAACCACAGACACACATCACAGAGACACATAAACACACTATATTGAACACACACACACACTTCTGCTGTATCCTAGCATGTGACTGAAAGAGCAGAATAAACTTAAGAGAAGTCAAACTGAGCAGCTTTCAAACTGTCTGAACTGAGACATTCTTCATGTGATGGTGAGAAGAGAAGAACTTGGCCTTGATGTGAGAGAGAGAGAGACAGAGAGAGAGAGACTTAAATGCTACTTAAATGTATATTTTGCTTTAGTAAATCTCTGTTTAAATATACTTTATTTCTGTTTTTATATATTTACATATATTATAAAATACTTTCAGTTGCACTATTTGTACGCCGCCCAGCTGCAAGTGCTTTGGCGATACAAATGTACATTTTGTCATGCCAATAAAGCACACTTGAATTGAAAACATTTTTACTGAGAGAGAGAGAGAGAGAGAGAGAGAGAGAGAGAGAGAGAGAGCGAGAGAGAGCGAGCGAGAGAGAGCGAGAGAGAGAGAGAGAGAGAGAGAGCGAGAGAGAGAGAGAGAGAGAGAGAGCGAGAGAGAGCGAGAGAGCAAGAGAGAGCGAGAGAGAGAGAGAGAGCGAGAGAGAGCGAGAGAGAGAGAGAGAGAGAGCGAGAGAGAGAGAGAGAGAGAGAGAGAGAGAGAGAGAGAGAGAGAGAGAGAGAGAGAGAGAGAGAGAGAGAGAGAGAGAGAGAGAGAGAGAGAGAGGTCACAACACACTTCCTCTGACCCATCACCTCTGACTCACTAGAACACACTCACTAGAATGAAACCCAGTGTGCATCACAAAAGACTTGTGCAGCTGTGCATACACACCTCGATTTTGGTCCCCATGGTGACATGAGTCCCCATGAGTTGGTGTGTATTCAGGTTTAAGTCCCCATTGGGATAAGCACAGATGAAAGCTTATTGAGATTCACACACAGAAAAAAGCACAAACACAATCAGTTAACAAACAGACCCTCACACACAGTTAACATACAACGGACACATTATTATGTAGATGTGGGTCTATTACTGTTGCAATTAAACGCGACACACTAACACAGACACACACGCTCTTCCAGACACACAGTAACAGGTGGAACATTCACACACGCGTGATGAAGCAGACCATGATCTATCAAAGCATGTTGTGTGTGTGTGTGTGTGTGTGTGTGCGCATGTGCGTGTGCACTGACATTATGAAATATGTGTTATATGTATGAAAGAGAGGTGGTACAGTTCATGTGTTGTACTGGTCTAATAAACACGTGTGTGTCTTACTGTGTCTCTTCCCTACATTACAAGACAAGTGGTCAAAGGTCAAAGGTCATGCATATTTTTTGTATGTCTGTGAGCTACCTGTCTAAATCAAACCTCAGCTTACACACTTACGTCTGGACAACACACACACACAGACCGGGTGTAGTCTGTACATCAGGAATGTCACAGGAATAATCAAACCGTCAGGAATGTCAAAGCGAGCCGTTTGGATCACACGCTCAGTTTTTCGCACAGTCGTGACAGCGGGTCACTTCCGAACAGGATGAGTTCCAGCAGAACCGTCCTGCGTCTGAACACTGTCTAGTAAAAACAAAGAGCCGTACTGTGTGGTTTGAATTAAACGCCAGCGCTGAGGTTCTCAGAGACTTGTGCGGGACACTTCTGACTTTCTCTCTCTCACGAGTGGTCTGCCTCTCATCTGACGTCACACACTACCATATATGGAAGGTCGACATATACTGTTTCCGGGTCCAACGCTCAATGAGACGCTATAGGAAAACAACAAGAAAAATGTTCATATACACTCATGGCGAGCAATAAAACTAACCGATTCAGTGAGATTCAGTGAGCCTGGTGACTGTAGTGTATACTTTGAGTTAATACGTAATGTTTCACCTAAATATGCAATATGAGTAAACACTGCCCATAAACATCTGTTTAAACTGTAGCCCCGCTTGAAATGAAAAGATGCTTGGATACGAAACGGTATTCCTGCATTCTGCTCTGGGATCATGCAGTTGATGTAGAAACGTCAATACGAAACGAAAACTAAGCAGGTTTTGCAGACATGAGAAGAGATATAAAAATACAGCTTCTGACCGTTGTACTGGTGCATTTGTAATTACTAAACAGACTATTGTGGTGACGTCACCGTAGGCGAGAAACCCGGCAAGTCTCAAACTTCCATGTAAAGGTGGTTTTCTGCATAGCCGGTTTATTACTATGCACGTAAACACATGAAAACGTATTTCTTTAATAAGCTGATGTTTGACAGATATCTGTTTATTTTGTGCATTTAAACGCATTTAAACTCAAAGCGTAAAATGAGTGTGAGCTCAGATTTGTCAAGTAACCTCGACAATCCACATTGATTTACACCTTCATACTCTTCATGTGTTTCAACAATCACACTCTCGTTTGCTTCTCTTTCTTATAAGCAATTTTAGAAGAAACATCTGAGATGTTGATATGAAACATACAACTGAGAATGAAAGAGAAACTTTAATCTGCGATTGTCTTAATCTTACACGCACTGAGATCTTTCCTTGGAACCAGAACTCATGTCAACATTATAAACTTATAAAAGAACTCATAAAAGAGATTACACCTTTAAAGCTCTCAATCAGGTGGGTTTTTTTCCATCAGTCTTGAGTTCTGTGTTATTTCAGGATGTAAAGCGGTAAATGGATTTGATGTTATAGCGTCATCAGGATGATTAAACACTGCCAAAGTTCTTCAGAAACATATGCCTCATTGAGTTCTCCGAAACAAAAAAACAGATCACCAACAAGATTACAGCTAACCCTTACCAGCAACTTTGTCTTCAATAAAATAACTTTACAATACTAAACATGAGCAAAGTTCACAACATTCCTGTTTCGCGCAACACAACTTTCTTCACTAAACCAAAGCTTCCACGTCAGCTCATCAAGAAAAGAATTCAATCCACCAGCCACTATAATACCAACAAGAAATGTCCTGAATCTCCAGGAATCTTTTCATCTTCACTATTAGAAACAGGCAGCATTTGAAGATGAGGGGACATCACGCAAGCCGTCCATGTTGACATCTGTTTCATTTCACTTATGAAGTGACACACACATTTGTGGATAAACAACATCTGAAGACAACAACATGTGATACGATAAGATTTTTTCCTATCCAATGAAAAGTCTATTAGCCTGTTTATTTTGCAGTCCAAACTACATATGATTCAGCTTGAGGCTCTTCAGAAGCTTATTTTTGGATTACTACCGGTGCACCGGGTACTTGGTTTGGGATCAACCACACCCGTATGGCCAAAAGCGACACCAATGGAACAGCGTCACCTGGTGGTGGAGGAGGTTCAGCGTCAAGAGGAAGCAAGTAGATGCGCCAGCAAGCCCAGCAAGGCCGTCGGATGAGGTGGGAAGGCGCAAAATCACTTGGAGTGAGCTGTGGACTATGGAAGTTTTATCATATGAGGTACATATGATGTGCTGCCCTCACCAACAAATCTGCATGTTTGGTGTGGACAGGATCCAGCCTGCCATGCTTATTAGTTTGTGACATCACAACCGCTACAATTCTATCAAAATTCTGTGGGAAACACTGGAAACGGCAGTACAAACTAGGATCGTTTTCATTTTAAAACAAGGTTTTCGTATGACAACGGGCTAATGTAGGAATCAGAGACAAAGGGCTCTGATATGGTATCCATAAACAAAGTACCGGCGTTCAGGAACTCAAAGTCTGGTTTGCATGGGCAACGACGGAACCGATATTTAAAAGCGTGTGTTTATCGTAGACAGTTATACTAACAACATCCAACACGCAAAACATCAAAATCACAAATAAAACATACAATAAACTTGTGGTGTGATGAAAGGAAACCTACTCTCTATTAAATCCTTCTGCTCCTCTGATATGGAATTTCATATGCTTCTGTGTCAACCATTCTGTTTTGGACCACTGTTATTCTCCCTTCGGGGACGCATACAAATCACTCCCCCGGCCACCCTTCGGCAAATCGGATCACTCTTCCGTTTTACTCCTGCCTGCTTATAGGCGAAAACTGAAAAGAGAAGCACCTGCCCTCAGGACAACTAAATGCTTGCCGGACCAATCAGACGGACAGGGACATGTTCTGGGCAGCGTCTGATGACGACATATAGGTGTACTCAGATACTGTAATGTGTTTCATCAGGAAGTGTGTAGAGGACAAAGTACAGACAAAAACAAATCCGCATCTATCCCAACCAAAAACCGTGGATTAACAGCGATGTTCAAACAGCCTTGTCAGCGCAGACATCTGCATTTAAATCTGGAAACATTGACAATCGAAAACAAGCCAGTTACGATTTCAGGAAATCCATCAAAGCATCAAAAGCACAATACAAAAACAAAGTTAAAGAACAATTAAACACCAACAACGCAAGAAGCATGTGGAAGGGCAGGGCATCAATAACATCAGATTTTCAAGGGACTAAACCAGCTACTGTGAAAATTGCCACCTCTCTACCGAACGAGCCTAGTCATTTTTATGCTCATTTCGAGGCTCACAACACCACCCACGCCCTTCAAAAATTCCACCATTGTGCCTATATCAAAGAAAAATGAAATCACATGCATTAATGACTGGAGGCCCGTTGCTCTGACACCCATCTTCAGCAAGTGTTTCAGCAAACTCATCAGAGACTACATCTGCTCTGTCCTGCCTGCCTCACTGGATCCGCTACAATTTGCATATCACAGCGACCGTTACACAGACTTCACATTTAATACCATCGTGCCTACAACACTGGTTGCGAAGCTCCAGACTCTGGGACTAAACAGATCTCTGTGCAGCTGGATCCTGGGCTTCCTGACAGGCAGAGGTCAGGTAGTCAGAATAGGCAACAAAAATTCATCCCCACTGACCCTCAACACTGGTGATCCCCATGGTTGCGTCCTCAGCCCACTCCTGTACTCCCTGTACACACATGACTGTGCAGCCACACACAGCTCCAATGTCATCATCAAATTTGCTGACTGCACAATGGTGATAGCCCTGATCACTGACAGCGACGAGACGGCTAAATGGTCACTAAATGGTGTCAGGAAAACCACCTCTCACTCAACATCGACAAGACCAAGGAGCTGGTGGTGGACTTCAGGAGACAGAGCAGAGAACACACTCCCATCACCATCGACAATTCACCTGTGGAGCGTGTAAACAGCTTTAAGTTCCTCCGTGTTCACATCACTGAGGATCTCACATGGTCCGCTCACACAGATGCAGTGCTGAAGAAAACACGCCAACGCCTCTTCTTCCTGAGACAGCTAAGAAAGTTTGGAATGAGCCCCAGCATACTCCGCACATTCTACAACTGCACTGTTGAGAGCATCCTGACCGGCTGCATCACCGCCTGGTTTCCACTACAAGGCTGCTCAAAGGAGTGAGGGTCAGAGGACAGGCCCAACGGACGATAGTCAAAGAACTAGCCACTGTTGCTGAGAGAAGCAGCCATTGGCTGTTGTTGAAACGGAAGGACACGAGGTGGCCGGCCAAATGACCACATAATAAAATGGTGTAGTGGGTTGTAATGGTATGTCGGGGGGACTGAGCATGCATTAACGGTGCAAGTGGGGCTATAACAGCCTTAGCCAACAGGTTGGCCCTTATTTGGTGTAATCCAACCAAACTGCCAGCAAATCAAGTGTTGTTGAGGCTGCAGCCACTAATCTGGATGAGTGAATTGACACAGGAAGTGGGGTTCAGAGGACAGTTCAACTGGAGGATAATCAAGAACTGGCCAGTGGTACGTTAAGAAGAACCCACTGGCTGTGGTTGAGGCGGATGGACACAGCATGGGCTGCCAAATGTACCAATGCGACACACACCCAGGTCTGATCAACCTTGTCTATTAGACAATTAAACTGTGCTGTTATAGTGGGATTATAACAAATAGCCCTTTAAATAAATCAGAATGCGCTGACTGACGAAACACAAAATATGTAACATGTTTTCACTTCTGGAGGAAATTTGCAATTCAAGTTTTTCGTAAAGATATCAAATTAGACAAACACATTTTCTTTAAGAAAGTTAAGAAATTAGCCCTACATTTTCTCTATAAATACAACTTCGCTTTTATGTTTTATTTAAAATTGTTGACTAAATTCTATATACTGTAGAGATAATGCTTCAAGTTACCACAAAAACCTTCAGTGTTGTTTTTGCATTTTATGATCTCGCTAAACAACTTCAAAAGACCAGACAATCCCGATAATCTATGATTTATTATCTTACTTCTTATCTACAAACTTATTACGAGTACATTTTGATTTAGTATTCTGATAGTATTCCTTATACAGCAACATGACATTTAAATTCACCCTATGAATGTCTGTCTTACAAAAAAGTATTCTTAGTAACTGGCTCCACCAAAACACGTTCTTTTTCCACTGAGATCAGCCATCGCCCATCAACCATCAGACTCTATTTTGGTACACGACACCTACTTCAAACAATCCTATTCATTCATAGTGAATAAAATAATATCCGCCCTGCTTCTTTGGAAATCAAACTGGGTTTCACAGACACTTTACTGTTATTCAGAAAAACTAAATATAAGGCCTCATGGGTGAGTAAAATAGTAATATCTGATGACATCACTGTGTAATACTGACAAAGTTAGTTAAAGTCCTGTATTCACATTCACACTCTTCTGATAGTTGATCACACACACATCGAAAAGTGCCATCTCTCTTTTCCCCCAAAGGCACCGAGGGACTCATTTTATCATGAAAATGTGCTCTTCATTTTGTCCTAAACACCATTCAAACAACAGACTGGGACGCCATGACCTACATAACTCGATCCCACTGTCATGGACAGACACAATATCTGTCTGATGAATCGAGTCCTGAAACTCTGTTGACCTACACTTGAGTATTTCATCCTAGCAGATATGTTTAAACAAAGAACACAAAATATAATTTGAAGAACAGATGTAAACGAACAGTGCTGGCCCCCATTCACTTCTATTCTATGGACACAAAGCCAATGCAAGTGAACAAGGTCTGGCTAAAAACTTTCTACAAAATATCTTCTTTTGTGTTCTGCCGAAAAAAGAAAGTCATACAGGTTTAAAATGACAACAAGGTGGGTAAATGGGTAAATGATGATTCATTTTTGGGTGAACTATCACTTTAAAATTATTATAATTGTAAATGCTGGATGTGGTTCTCACTCCACATTGGCGTTAGTGCCATTTATCTTGTGTATTTTGGCTTTATAAATTCAACAGAGATTTGACATCAATACCTATATGACCACGTTTACATGTCAGTAATCGCATTATGGCTCTCGTGAGGCACAAAATAAGATGAGGAGACTTCGAAAAGATGATTTTTAGTGCAATTTAAGCTTAGCAAACCAAAGTTAATTTAATTATTGATCGGAAATATGCTGTTTCATTGTGATATTTGATAGCGATTTTAGAAATATCTGCCTTCCCCTATCCCAGTAGACAGGACTGTAGACTTACTATAATGTAAATAACTGCCCAGAGGTGTAGCAAACATGGCCTCCGAGTGGCACGACTTCCGCAAACGGTGTGCGGTTGTTAAGGCATGGCTATGCAGTTGCTTGGGTTTCTGGTCCAAGACTTCCAAGTCTCTGATATTCTGGGCTAGTTGCAAAAGAACTGCACAAGTTACAGTTTACAAATTAAGCAGTCTTATTTATGTCACTGTTTAGGTCAAAGTTCAGTCTTCAAACCACTTCATAAATTTAACCTATAAGAGAATTTTACAAACTGCATTTATGAACACAGATACTACAGTCTTACCCCTAAAAGAGAGATGGGGTCACAAACTGGCACAAAACACTCTAACATCTTTAACCTAAACTAGGGCTGCACCGATACCAAGCTCATGTACTCATACTCTTAATGACACACTGATACCAATGACCAATACTTCACGTGACATACATAGAGCACTATGATTTACGCAATGCGGAAAACGTGGACGGAAATGAGAAATCCTGGCATAAAAACTGAATTTGCTTTACAACACGGAATGCCACGGAATTTGGCAAATGTATTATTTCCTAACAAGAACTTAGCTCTGAACCACTTACAGCTAATGTAACAGCTAACAAAATATTTAGATACTGTTTAAATATGTATTCTACTTGTTTTGCGTGACAGTGTGTGGAAGAGTGGTGCGGTTGCGTGTACTGAACCTGAACGCATTGTGCTTGTGGAGCTTTCAGAGCCAGCGTTTCACTGCACTTGGATATGAACACATAAACGAACCCTATTTGCGGCGATCCGTCATAAAGTTAATTTAAGTAGACCTATAAACAAAAGAAAAAAAAATACCAGTAAGTTACTGGTTTATTAGCATAATTGTACATTAAACAGGCATTGGTTATAGATATCGGAATCGGTGAGTACCAGGAAAACAATATCGGTAATCGTACTCGCTCTTTAAAAAATGGTATCGGCGCATCCCTAAACCTAAACCACAGAGACTGGTCAAATGTGAGGTAAACAGCAGATATGTTTGATGAAGACAAGCAGACTCGTGTATAGAAAGAAATGGTACTGTGACGAGTCTCCCTTAGCACAATCAGCGTCGCCATGGAAACAGAGGGTTTCATTGAGGCGCAGCTGCCGGTCGTTAGGAAGTAATGAGAGGCAGCATAAAAGCCTGACAAACCCAAAGCAGGATGAGCTACGACTCCATGGTATGCAGGCTTTAACGTGTCTCTCCTTTTCTCGTAAGCAGGCTCGGACTAACGATCGGCAGTTCGCCTTGGGATCCAGTCGCACAGGAACACGGGGAAGAACACGCACCAGCTGGAGATCACCACCACCTTTACGAGCTCACCTCACATCTAAACCTCCCGGACCGAAGTCACCCAGTCACGGACACCTGGGAGATCCTTCACGACCACGGAGCACATATTCCTTTAAATAAAAATCCCCTCCGGGGTGTGTGTGTTTAAGCTCTGGTGTACGTGTCGTTTCTCCACCCGCCACACTGGTGGAGAATGCGGGCAAATTGGTGAGAAAACGACACGTACCAAACCATTAACAACTCTTTTCGTGGTTTATTTTTCCAGATCGGTTCTCTCTCCTATCTCCTCTAAATTATGGAAGACCTTGCCCGTCGACTCACGGAGATCAGTGTACGACAGCAACAGCTGGTCGAGGTTCTCACCACGAGACAAGACCGTACTGAGCGGGCCATGGAGAAAATGAGTGAGTGTATAGCAGCGCGGGTACCGTTACCCGAGGATCGGACCAATGCTCACCGTCTGCTAACCAAGTTGACGTGGAAGCATACCTTCATCTGTTTGAGGTCATCGCGACTCGGGAGGGCTGGACTCGGGCAAATTGGGCGAAAATCCTTGCTCCATTCCTCGCGGGAGAGGCCCAACGTGCATACTACGCTTTACCGACTCCCGCCAATGAAGACTATGATACCCTCAAGGCGGAAATCATGGCCCGAGTAGGATTATCTCCGATCAGTGCGGCCCAGAAGTTTTTCCAGTGGACGTACGAGGAACAGCTACCAGTGAGACATCAAGCCACACAACTTTCCAGGCTGGCTCACATATGGTTGTTGGCGGACAACCCCTCGGCATCTCAAGTGGCCGAAAGGGTGGTAGTGGACCGTCTCCTAAGAGCCCTCCCTAGACGTCTACGCCACGCCGTTGGTATGCGAGGACCCACCACCATGAAGGAAATGGTGGAGTCTGTAGAGCTTGCCGAGGCATCAGCAGGCCGTGAGGTAGGAGAGAGAACAGGACCACCACCCCGGAGAATGACCCCGCCATGGCGACCATCGGAGGGCACCTCTCGACCAGGCAACAGACCGGCAAGTATTCACCCACAGAACATCAACCAGCCCCGCACCGAACCCTCATTGAGCACGTACAGGAAATGAAGACGCGGATAGACCGAGTGATGCCCTTGGTCCGGGAACACCTCTCCGAGGCCCAGCGCACCCAACGAAGGTGGTATGACCGGACTGCACAGCCTCGAGAGTTCGTACCTGGGGATCGAGTGATGTTACTTCTCCCAACGGCGACTTCTAAATTCCTGGCATCCTGGAAGGGACCCTATATTGTCGTCGAGAGGCTGGGGCCGGTCAACTACCGGATCCGTCAACCGGGACGCCGCAAGGAGGATCAGTTATACCATGTCAACTTGTTGAAAAAATGGGTAGCACCACCGACCCAGACGGCGGCGTTTGCAGAGTCCGGACCACCGGAAATACCCATGGGGGAACATCTATCAGCCCTTCAAAAACAAGACCTCAGGTCCCTGGTCAGTCAGTTCGAGGACGTGTTCTCCGAGAGGCCCGGGCAGACAAGGATTATTCAGCATGAGATTCGGACACCCCCCGGTCTCATAGTCAGGCAGCGTCCTTATCGGGTCCCTGAGGCTCGTCGGCTGGCGATAGAGGAGGAGATCACCAGGATGAGACAGTTGGGGGTTATAGAGGCATCCCGCAGCCCTTGGTCGAGCCCTATTGTGATGGTTCCCAAGCCCGACGGCACCCTCCGTTTTTGTAATGATTTTCGTCGATTGAACGAGGTATCTAGTTTTGATGGGTACCCCATGCCCCGGGTGGATGAACTTCTGGAGCGTCTGGGAAAGGCCCGGTATATCTCCACCCTGGACCTGACGAAGGGGTACTGGCAGGTACCTCTGGCTCCAGAAGCTAGGGAAAAGACAGCCTTCACTACGCCCTCTGGACACTGGCAGTACCGGGTACTACCGTTTGGGCTCCATGGGGCCCCTGCCACATTCCAGAGGATGATGGATGTCCTTATACGTCCTCACCAAGCGTATGCCGCGGCCTACATAGATGATCTAGTCATCCACTCGGAGGCATGGGGAGATCACATAGATAGATTACGGAGGGTGCTGGTCGACTTAAGGAAGGCAGGGTTGACGGCGAACCCAAGGAAGTGTCACCTGGGGCTCGACGAGGCTCAGTACCTGGGTTTTCGAGTGGGAAGGGGTCTGATCCAACCCCAAGAGAGAAAGGTGGAGGCGGTCAGGAAAGCCCTCCGACCTCAGAATAAGACCCAGGTGCGGGCCTTTCTGGGGCTGGCGGGATACTACAGATGCTTCATCCCCAACTTCTCATCAATCGCCAGCCCCCTGACCGACCTGACCAAAAAGGGACAGCCGGAGAAGATCCTATGGACGGCAGAAGCGGATCAAGCCTTTCGAGCCCTGAAGGAGGCTCTCTCGTCGTCCCCAGTACTTCATGCTCCCGACTATAGCTGTCCCTTCATCCTCCAGACCGACGCATCGGACACAGGCCTAGGCTCAGTGCTGTCTCAGAACCACGGGGGTGAAGAACACCCGGTGGTATATATAAGTAAGAAACTCAACCCCGCTGAGACACGCTACGCCACGGTCGAAAAGGAGGCCCTGGCGATCAAGTGGGCAGTCCTGGAGCTCAGGTACTACCTTCTGGGAAGAAGCTTCACGTTGGTTACAGATCATGCCCCACTTCAATGGATGGCCAAGGCAAAGGACACAAACGCGCGGGTCACTCGCTGGTTCCTAGCGCTCCAGGACTTCCACTTCACTGTGATACACCGAGCCGGGGCCTCCCATGGCAATGCGGACGGTCTGTCGAGGATGTGGTCAGGTTGGACATCCCGGTCAGGTAAGCGACATCCACCCCCCTTACAACCACATTCTTCCATGGACAGGAGGTCCCCCGACCCATGACGACGCTTAGGGGGGGGGGATGTGACGAGTCTCCCTTAGCACAATCAGCGTCGCCATGGAAACAGAGGGTTTCATTGAGGCGCAGCTGCCGGTCGTTAGGAAGTAATGAGAGGCAGCATAAAAGCCTGACAAACCCAAAGCAGGATGAGCTACGACTCCATGGTATGCAGGCTTTAACGTGTCTCTCCTTTTCTCGTAAGCAGGCTCGGACTAACGATCGGCAGTTCGCCTTGGGATCCAGTCGCACAGGAACACGGGGAAGAACACGCACCAGCTGGAGATCACCACCACCTTTACGAGCTCACCTCACATCTAAACCTCCCGGACCGAAGTCACCCAGTCACGGACACCTGGGAGATCCTTCACGACCACGGAGCACATATTCCTTTAAATAAAAATCCCCTCCGGGGTGTGTGTGTTTAAGCTCTGGTGTACGTGTCGTTTCTCCACCCGCCACAGGTACATTATATAACATAAACACACACAAATCCAAAACACAATTTCACATCAATGCACTTCAGGATGTGTCAGAACCGAACTCTGTCAAAAGTAATTCAAAGATTTTTTATTTGCGAAATAACTTTACATCATCCACAAACATGTTGGCAGTGTGCCGGACTGCCGTGTCAGGGTACATTAGCTGCCCTTGAGCTAAATTAAATGATTCTTTGACCACAAATATCCCACATGAACACACGCTGCTAAACTTACTAAACACAGGTGAGAAGTCTCTGAAGACGACTGCTACAAGATTCAGTCACCAAAGACACACACACAATACACACACTCTAATAACTGTAACCATATCAGGAGATTATCATGTGCATTATGTGGAGTGGAACTCAGCGCAACAACACACAAAACAGCAAAAAAAAATAAAAGGCACAAATAAAAACACAGACGGTCTGATAGATAGTCAGAAAAACTGGTTTGAAACAAGAACACATGATTAACCTTTTTGTGTAAAATACTCATTTAAATTGCAAAATATTACTCAATCTGGACTCCAAATAAGCATGAACACAACTTATTACAGAAAAAAAACTATTTCATATATTATTGAGATTTTACATCATTGTATTAAGTTCTTTTGAATGAAAATACTCACATACTCAATTCAAACTTTCCGAAGAAAAACAACATGATACAAAATTGAGTACCTTAGAGATGACGTATTTTTGTGTGCAAACCCCGGAAGCAAGTTAGCATTTTACGACGTCCGGTTCCATCTCCCCTAAGTCTATAGGTTTTTGGTTAATCGCCTAAGATCTGTCGGTCGCTTATAAAACATCTAAATATTTTCACGATTTATTCTATGAGTTAAAACACAGCAATTATAACCTGCTTGTGATTTTTTTAAAGTCTTATTGTGTCTTAAAAACAGCGGTTGCTAACAAGTTTCTAATAGCGACTACTTCCTTTGGATGTCATTGCACATATAATGGATGACAAGCAGTCTGGCTTCAAAACAAACCACTCCACTGAGACGGCACTGCTATCGGTCACAGAAGCACTGTGGCTAGCCAAGTCGGAATCTAAATCCTCGGTCCTGATTCTGCTAGACCTATCTGCAGCGTTTGACACTGTCAATCACCTGATACTGCTAACAACCCTGTCATCACTAGGAATCACAGGCTCTACCCTCCGCTGGTTCAAATCTTACCTCTCCGACAGATCCTTCAGGGTGTTATGAAGGGGCTCGCTGTCCACGGCTCACCACATGATCACTGGGGTCCCTCAGGGGTCGATTCTTGGACCGCTGCTTTTATCCATCTACACGACATCACTGGGACCCATCATACAGGCACATGGCTTCTCATATCACTGTTATGCCGACGACACCCAGATCTACATCTCGTTTCACCCAGACGATACCACTGTAGCAGCTCGCATGACAGCCTGCCTCGAGGACATCTCAGCTTGGATGAAAGACCATCACCTCCAGCTGAACCCTGCCAAGACAGAACTACTCGTGTTTCCGGCACACCCTACGGTCCAACACGATTTCAACATCCATCTTGGCAATACCACAATCACCCACTCCAAAACAGCCAGGAACCTCGGAGTCATATTTGATGAACAGCTGTCCTTCAATGATCACATTGCAAAGACAACACGGTCATGCCGATATTCCTTATTCAACATTAGAAAGATCAGACCCTATCTCACGAACCATGCGGCACAACTCCTTGTCCAGGCCCTGGTAATCTCAAGGTTGGACTACTGCAATGCTCTCCTTGTTGGTCTTCCTGCAAAGGCTATCAAACCACTTCAGCTGGTTCAGAACGCAGCAGCACGCCTTGTCTTCCAACAGCCCAAAAGGGCTCATGTGAATCCCCTTTTCATCTCTCTTCACTGGCTACCGGTTGCAGCCCGTATCAGATTCAAGTCACTAATGCTTGCCTACAGGACTATCCCTGGATCTGCACCGGCTTACTTCCACACTCTCCTGCACTCCTACACCCCATCAAGATCCCTGCGTTCAGCAAACCAGCGGCGTCCTGTATTGCCTTCCCATAAGGGCAGTAAAACGCTCTCCCGCTCTTTCTCATTCACAACTCCTTCCTGGTGGAACATTCTTCCTTACTCTGTCCGTTCAACCACATCTCTCACAACATTTAAAAAACTACTTAAAACCATCTCTTCTGTGAATACTTGACAAACAAATGAAAAAAAAACACTAACCCTTTCTCTCAACAGGTAGTGGTCTAGCTTTTGTTGAACCCAGTAACTTTGTATTGGCACCTAATGTATTATGGCTCCTGTATGAACTATAGCTTATTGCTCCTAAACTCTTTGTAAGTCGCTTTGGATAAAAGCGTCTGCTAAATGTCTAAATGTAAATGTAAATGTATATAAAGCTTACAAATAATGCAACATGGGTCCAAATCTCTTCAAACGTGGATGCGGATTCATTAACAGAGAAATAACTCACCAGGAAGCACGTTTCTAAGAAAGTTTGAAAGAGTTGTCTGAAAGAGTTTTCGGAGGCTTGGTGGTGGTGACATTGATCTCGAGCGACCTTCTTGTTTTTCTGCTTCAAAAGGTAACAAATGGTGTGTTTATTTGGAAATATTATCATGATAGACAAAACTTGTGAACATCATAAAACTTTGTTAATCAAAGAGCTTTTTTTGCAATCTTCCAAAAGTCTGTGGGAAAAATACTTTATCTCTGAGGTACTGGATACGATCATTCAACAAAATCTGGTCCACAGACATCAATGTGGACACTGTCTGGTTTCAAGTATGCTAAAAACAACTATAGGACTTTTTTGTTTAAATTTGCTCTGAGAAGCGAGGTGTGCTACGATTGGCCAGTTTACCAGTGCGTAGTGATTGGTGGAATACTGCAAGCGTCTGAGGGAAATGTAACGCCTCTTACCACATTCGGAACATCATGTTCCAATGCAATTGTACTGACAGGTGATAAAATGTCATCGGTACTTCCTTATATCAATTCGAGCCCAAATCTGACACGGAAAATGAAGACGATCAGGCCGATACATCAACTTTGCCAGCTCGGCCTGAGCAGGATGTAAAGGATTGGTAAGGTTTCATTTAAAAAATATTATGTTAAATAGTTAAAAACGATAGCTTACCGTTTGACCTTTTATATACATCATTATAAAGACCATAAACAAACAACCATATACATCATACAGAGTTTGTATGAGATAGAAACAAGCTCACATTACAGCAGGGAATTGTAACAAAATAAATAACGCGAGCGCATTGGCCCTTCTGATCAACCAGTGTTACGCCACGTCTCGCCACGACTCAACGAAGTCAATAAACCCAAAATAAATACAAAATAAAAAGACAATATAAACACCACTTTTTTTGCCTCTAGTTGGAACATAATTACTGATTATTTGGACTTATGTTGTCTTGTTTTATAAGTCGATCAACAGCACTATTTTCTCTCTCAATCAGTAGAAAATGTGGTTTAAAAAATACCACCGTTATATTCATTTTTGGTCATACCGCCCAGCCCTAGCATTGACGATACAATGAGATTCACAAGTACGCCCACTTGGGTTTAGATTTGAGCGGTCTTAGTCAAGTCTGGTTACGTAGTGATGTAGATTTGTGGGGGTGTGTGGTTACATGAGGTGTTTCAGGCAGGTCTGGGTGAGCATTCGCTTTTAGAGAGAATGCATCTTTTCTTCCCACACTTTGATTTTTGCAATTTTACTTATCTAATACATGCATGGGCAACTATAACACACCAAAGACTTCTTTCTCGTCTTTCTTGTGTCAAGTTTTTGCACAGATTTTAAAGTAAAATATCATTACACATCGTAATAGTTGTTTTATACAGTGTAATTTTATATTGTAACATCACAAATTAAAAGTAGTAACCATTGGGGGTTTATCATTTCCACGGTTTGGTTAATCTATGGTTATAATGGTGAGGTCACAATACATTTGAGGATATCACTACTGGTTATGTTTGTAAGGGACATGTGAATGTTTTAGTATGTTTCAATGCATGACAGAGACTCATGAACTTGTGTTTATAATGTCAAGTGCTGCAATTATGTGCATGGAAAGCAAATTTGGGGTTTGGGTCACTGTACCTCCCCGCGTCTGCTCTCGGCTCCGGGTCTGGTGATGAGCGCGGTGTCACCGCATACGACCGCAGGATCCTCCACGAACACGCAGTCCGGTAGCGTCTCATCCGCGGGCAGCTCGATCACCTCCAGCCCGAGCCGGTGCTTCAGAACCGTCACGTACTCCTCGTGTTCCTGCTGGGCTTTCCCCGCGTCCACCTCCAGATTACCGGTCCTCAGTGCTTCCGTGGACAGAGACCGAGGAACCGCTCGAACCACAGCGTGCGTAAAGATCCCGAACCCGGCCATGAGCTCGGCCATGTTTCCGTTCCGCGCGCCTTTCCTTCGCTTTAAACTCACAGATCACCGGCGTGAACGAATCGAGGTGCTCTCAAACAGCCGCACAGTCCCAAAACTCTGCGCGTTTTGCTGATTTGTTTGTTGACGTTTTTTCTGGTTGCGCGTCCGGACGCTGACAGCTCGAGCTTTAGAAGGGCGACAGAAGGCGGCTGTGACGTCACGTGGTCTCCCAACTAGCCGATTACGCACTTTGATTTCTCCTCACAATTTTTTCACAGCAAATTTTAGAGAAAGAATATTTTCTAAAACATATAATACAACTATATTGAATAATTGTGCATACCGTTATAAATATAAAAACTTTTATTTAGGCTATGTTTGTATAAATATGTTTTTATATCAGGCTATTACAAAAAACCATCAACAATCTGAACACTGGAGCTGGCGCGTTTGATCTGTCTGTACATTCTCATCTATTGCGAAATACTTCACCACGATGTTTTAAACGTTAAACGATTGTTTTACAAAACCATTAGTTCCAATGTCTGAAGGACGGTCACACATGCGTTTGCTATGAATGTTAAGAGCCATTTTTCTGATTTTTCTGTTGGCTCGTGTCCCGGCCCCTCCTCCAGACCTCCACCTACCGGGAACAAAGAGCAGATTTCCGCCCCACGAGAGACTGAATCCTACCCCTGCGCGCACTGTTACCCCCACCGATCACCTCGACAACATCTCATTACCTGAGAGACACCTGCATCACTAAACCTTCACAACACGAAATAGCCAGTAAATAAAATAGATAAATGTAATAAAGTGGATGTTTTCAGCTCGGGTCACGCACGCAGGAAATCCCAGCGCAAGAATTTTGTCCATTTTTAGAAGGAATTCCGTGGCCGGGGTCATACTGTGTGTGTGTGTTTGTTTAAAGCTGGAATTCCTCTTCTCTATGGAAATTCTTGTGTCTTTCCATCTTTCCGTTGAGCCTGGCTGGAAATCATTCTCCAGACATCCTTGAGCACATTCCTCCACACCCCAGGAACAAAGTTTGTCTTTTCTTGTTCCAGATCCACTCAATTATCCAGACTGGTCTAAACATTCCCGGAGCTCCACATTCCATTCTCTCATTCCGCCCCCCAGCCCCTCCTGAGCTCCGTTTTTCCATTCCTCCGGCTTTCCCCTCGGAGAGGAAATATCTGGGTTTAGGTGAGGAGAGCGGCCGCTAACACACACCTGCCTCACAGACATGAGCTCTATAAAAGATGAATGAAGTCTGAGGAGCTTCAAAGAGGTTTCAGATCTGGTTTTCATCAACAAAACACATTTCACAAAAACACTCTGTGTGCATTATATAAGTACAACAGCAAAATAACATTAGTTCGTATTTATTAGCTATAATCATGAACTTTTTTTATTGAGTCATGTTGTTCATTATCCCAAATGAAGACTGTGTACGGTTGCTAAGCAACAGAACCACTTAGTTTACTAAAGGAATAGTTGGACCAAAAGTTGAATTCAATAATTTCCTTTTTTTTACTTACCGATAAAATCCAGCTCTTACAAGTAATTACAATGGTAGCCATAGTTTCATCCAAAATACTGATGTTGCTATTTTAAAATCATAATAAATCAATGTGGGACGTCCTTTAAAGAGTGCACAAAGATTCTTTATGACACTTTACTTCCTGTTGACACAAAGCAAAATTCTCAATTTTACTGTGGTAACTATAATTGTACTCTCTGTGGGATAATGTTTGTAAAGGACACTCTTGCAAACCCTTCCGCCACCAATTTAAGACCGAAAATCACTGAAACGGAACTTCTGCTGTTTTACCACAGACTTTAAAACACAAAACCGAATCTCTTCTGAACAACATGCACTGGTATTTACTAACCAGATCCAGATTGTAAACTCAATCAAACATTTTTTTGCATGGATTGGACGGGCCCTCATCGTACCTAGAGGAAGCAATGACGCAGATGACCCTAGCAACCATATAGCAATGCCTTAGCAACCACACAGAGCTCCCTCAGAACACCTTAGCATCTACATCAAAATGCACAAGGTACAACCACCATATCTTGGCCACTGCATAGCAACACTCTGGCAACCACCAGGATGACATATCTAGGTGAGTTACCTGCACAGGTAAACAGCACTTTTGTTTCCCACAGAAAACTAAGAAATAAAGCTTTATTTTTGGTAAGAATATCTTTTAACTAATGTACAGTGATTCAGACGAGAGATCCGGAAGAAAGTGAGCGAAGTGCTTTCAGCAACAGCAGCCGAATGTCATCTGTGGGTGTATGACACATCCTGCAGTAAAACAAACCCAGCCTGAGCCCTTCATCATCTCTGGACTTTTACATAATGTTGAAATATGGCTGCAGCTCAAGTCTCCTTCAAAAGTGGGGTCGGATCAGGGGGGGTTAAGCCACTGAGTCATGCGTTCGCAATCGATAGTCACCGCCAAACCCACTGTTGTGAGGCGATTCCAAGGGGCTGGAGAAAGCCGATGGAAAATATTATGTTTGCTATTACAAATGAGCGCAAATGAAAGACGCTCTTGTAACCGTTCCTGGATGTGTAATTCCAGCATAGAAAAATGAGGGGTGACTCCACTGGAACACAATGACAGCACTGTTTCCTAAAACCCCGCGCCCCTCTCGTCAGGAGACACGGAGAACCATACGTCTCCAAACACCATGTGCAGGAACAGATGTCAACGTAACCATGAGCTCATGTTCTCACTGTATGCACCCAACGGTCACTCTCTTCAGGGAACACACTACAATTGACCTCATTAGATCGCTGTTACAACTGAACGCGAGCTTCTACTGATATTTAGTACAGTGAATCCGAAAAGAAAAGATTTATTTTAAAATACCACAAGCTGAACATCAACTTCATCATTTACGCATTATTCATTAACTTTCGTCTTCAAAACACAAATGAAGATGTTATGAAGAACACCAAAGAGCACTAAGAATCATTGACTTCTATTGTATGAACATAAAACTACAGATACATTTCTCAAAATATCTTCTTTTGTGTTCAACTGAAGAAAGCATCACTCACATGAAGAGGGAATGAAAAGATGACAGCATTTTTAATCAAGGCTTTTCTATATCCCTTTAAGTTAAAATAATTTATCGCTTAAAAATGTAGATGATCAAAAGAGAAGGTCCCATGAAAATGGATCATCTTTATTGTAAAGGCACGGTTCAGCACATCACCATCTGGTGTCACAATCTGGTAAAAATGCCACGAGATCATGTAAACACAATGTATATAACTGAGGTCTTCATTCAGCACAAACCTCACTCATATGAAACTAGTAATGGCGACATGTGTTGTTTTATATCGAACAATCAACGATAAACAGCCCATGAAGACGCACGAGTTAAAACGCACCTGCGCGATGACAGGTCTCCAAAGGTCCTCCCATTTCAGATACCAAACGACCATCTGGACATCTCGGTCTCCACATGACTCTGTTCTGTTTGAGACGATAGAAATAACCTTTCAATATTCTCAGGATGTTGAACATTCCCTTTCTCTCACAGTCGGTTTGCTTTGTGTCTATCCAAGCACCCCCATCCCAATCTCTGAAATTCAGTGGACTGCCACTTATTTGAACCTCACAAAAAACAGTCCACTTTCTTTTTTTTGTACATCTTATAAAGAAAATCGGATGCCTGTTCCTTTTTCTTTTTCTTTCGTGATAGACAGACAGCATGAATATTAAATTAGCTGCTGGAATTTCCTCCACGGAGAGCGCATTTAAGCACCCTTTAAACTGTCAGGAATGTTTTGTGGTTGAATAACTCCGGCAGAAATGTTAATAATGTAGGCTACTGCCCAGACCAAATATGGTAATATTGTTACGTCTGGAGTCGGGCTTCACATCTGGAGTCACTTAAAGCTGTTGAGTAAAGAGAGAGAGACGAAACCAGCCAAAAATAGAATGCGTAAAGCGTTAGTCCACAGCGTCCCCAAACACTCGCTGAACTTTACATTTACACACATAAATGTACCTTTTGCACCTCTAACAGGAATGGAAAAGAAAAAAAGTCATGATGACTGTAGATGAATACACTTCCTGACTGTGTATTAACTTTAGACGATGTGTGATGCGCTCGGAATGAATGCGCGAAGCGCCATTAATGGACCCCCCGGGACCCACGACATACTTGAGTGACGAGTAATAAAGCTAATCGTTCACATGACGTTAACAGATATAGAGCAGGCTAGTGAAGTGGCCTCTGACAATGTTGTTGCCTCAGCTAAAAATACTGGAGAAATTCTAATGGGTTTAATGGTTATAATGTATTCTACTCTGATGTGTTAGTTCTGCTGTTGGAATGTTAGTGGATGGGAACCAATAGAACAACATTAAATCCTCCTGGAATAATAAAGGCACTTTAAGGGCACTTTGTGATGGTTTTAATGGTAAACAGCAGACATGGTTCATTTGGTGGCATGTGTAATGAGCACCGTTTGATTTTCTGTTTGTTTATATAGCAGGGTCTACATGAATATTCGTAATAAACTTCTTATCATAAGACACCGCGCCGTTATACGTCATCAAAACATTTAAAATGGTTAAGCAAATTCAGAAGAAATCAAACGGTGGAAAGAGAAATATTAAGGGGGAAACGGTACAAAATGTGTCCCCTCGCTCCGAGGGGAAAATTCATTTAGGAGAAAAAAAGGAAAGTTAGACAGGGTGGTGCTTAGCTCGGATGGAAAACGCGCCAAGAAACATTCCGCGCATACTTTGGGAACAGTTCAGCGCTGGTGACGTCAGCGCTCAGTGGAAGTATATAGTGAGGAGCGGCGCGCGTCTCAGCATTCGGAGCGAAGCGCCTTCATACGCGCAGAAACACAACGCCAACGCGACCTTACCGTGACGCGTACCACGAGGACTTAAAACGAGGAATTGTTCCTTTGACACACAGTGTAGAAAGAACGCGAAGATGTTTACCTGGGGTGTTTTCTTCATCGTTGTTGCGCACTTTAATGCGGTAAGCTACTTTCATTCTCCATATTCAGACTATTGTGTGGAGGAAGAATCTCTATATAGAGATTCGTTTTATCTCTACATAGACAATACTCATGTGGTTGTTTTTAAAAGATTGAATGGTTGGTTGGTATTGCGTCGCCTCTCACTGCCTTGAGTGTCCCTTTTGCATGCCAAATAGTTCGAAGCGCGTCTGGAGACCTCTGCTTTTGTCTAGTCTTTGCTGGACCCAAGCTTGAAGTTTCTCTCTCTACACTTTGTGAAGCAGTACCGTTAACCACACATCTATAGATGTATTATTTATTACTGACATATTCTTAAACTGTTATACTTGAACTCATGTTGAAAATTTTGTTAGTGACAATCGAGTTACTAACTGCTGTTTTTTTCCATTCAGGTTCTCGCCAGCTGCCCAGCTGTGTGCTCGTGCCCGGCAGAGCTGCCCAAATGCGCGCCTGGAGTCAGTTTGGTGCCAGACGGCTGTGACTGCTGCAGAGTGTGTGCGAGACAGCTGAATGAAGATTGCAGCAGGACAGAGCCGTGCGACCAACTTAAGGGGCTGGAGTGCAACTTTGGGGCCAGCCACGGGGCCACCAGAGGCATCTGCCGAGGTCTGTTTCTCATCACCCATCATTAGACATTAAACGAAACAGGAGAAAAGTCCTGCTGTGCAGAAAACTTTGCTCGAATTCAAACTAAACTCCACTGTGTTTTCTCTACAGCTAAATCCGAAGGCAGACCGTGTGAATACAACAGCAGGATCTATCAGAACGGAGAGAGTTTCCAGCCCAACTGTAAGCACCAGTGCACGTGCATCGACGGGGCGGTGGGATGCATTCCCCTGTGCCCACAGGAGCTCTCCCTGCCCACACTGGGCTGTGCCAACCCCAGGCTGGTCAAAGTGCCAGGGCAGTGCTGTGAAGAATGGGTCTGCGACGACGGAAAGCAAAGGGCATCTGCAGACAAGCTGTTTGGCCGCCAGCAGACGGTGGACGATTCTGAGAATGACCTGACCAACAGAAACGAGCTCATCTCTTTCCTCAGGCCTCTGCCCGGTAAGTCTCCCTCTCTATCTGCCTGAAGGACATGTTTTGCACCGATGTGTTCGAGTGGAGTTTTAAACGTCACTCTCTTCATCCGCAGCGTTCCGATCGGAGCCGGAATCGAGGAGGTTTGAGAAGTGCATCGTTCAGACCACGCCGTGGTCCGGGTGCTCCAAGACCTGCGGCACGGGCATCTCCACCAGAATTACCAACGACAACAGCGAGTGCAAGCTGACGAAGGAGACCCGGATCTGTGAGGTCCGGCCGTGCAGCCAGTCGCCATACACCAGCCTCAAGGTAAGAGTCCTACCCGGCCTCCCCGCACAGACCGTTGACACCTCCACAAATGCATCAGACTAACCGTTCTCGTTCTCGCTTGTTCAACAGAAAGGAAAGAAATGCAACCGCACCAAAAAGTCCACGCAGCCCGTCAAGTTCACCTACGCCGGATGCTCCAGCCTGAAGAAGTACCGGCCCAAGTACTGCGGCTCCTGCGTGGACGGCCGCTGCTGCAGCCCGCAGCAGACCCGCACCATCCGCGTGAAGTTCCGCTGCGAAGACGGCGAGACCTTCAACAAGAACGTCATGATGATCGAGTCCTGCAAGTGCACCTACAACTGCTCCCACGGCAACGACGCCTCCTACCCCTTCTACAGACTCTTCAACGACATCCACAAGTTCAGGGATTGAGCGGGGAATCCCGCCACACCCCCCATGTCACCGGCGTGACGTCACCGCAGCCTGGCTGGGTGGGAGATGGCGGGCCCATCCGTCGGCCCGTCGAGAATCCTCTCCTGTTGTATCCAGATTCCCACGGAATTAAGGACTTGCGTTACGCGGACTTTGAAGTGCACTGTTTGCTGAGGCCGCGTCGGCGTTGGGAAAGACTCGCTCCACACTGGAGCAATACCATTAATGGCTTCGTTACGGAGCTTCCAGAAAAGAGAAACACAATTGTACAATGCGTTTGTTAATATTCAAATGTCCAGTGTATGTTTTGACGTCCAAACAGAAGACCAGACCCAAACTGTAGACTTGTCGTTTTTACAACTATGAACCTGTTCACCACCCGCTTGAGTTGTTCTTTAGTAACTCTTCGATGTTCGGCAGCTATCGAAATCAAACTCCAATCAAACACGATTCACAATCAAATGAATTAACGGTTGAATGAATGTTTTCTTATTAATATTATTTATCAAAAATGTAGCTTATTTGAACATTGTCATACTGGAATAAAGTGTGCAAATAATCTATGATCTAATTTTATATGTAACAAATAAAAAGATTTATTTATGAATGACACACCCCTCAGTTTCTTTCTTCTACAAAAACATTGTTGAGAAACACCAGTGATTGTCCAAGAAGGGTTGTTTATATAACGGAGATGAAATACTTTTGGGGAACGTAATGCTTCTTTTTCCTCCTAAACAAAGAAAATCTATCAATCACGCAGAAACCTGAAAGAATCAAATCTGCCCTACAGTCTCAAGGTCTTAGGTGCTTTTCTTCCACCAACCGTTCCACACATGTGTTTAATGAGCATTGATCTTATCTTTCGTCTAAGACCTTCAGCGCTGCAGTAATGCATGAAACAGCGTTCTGGAGTGATATATCATCTGCGCTGAGGTTTGGTCCAGGTGAAGGAGATCCAGCTGAGGAATGCAGTGATGGATCACGGCACAGACGCGCTGATGCTTGACAGATGTTGGAAAGTATTTGGGAAGCAGATTGTTTGGTTTCAGGACATTCTGCTAAAAATACTCCACTTCTGAATGAACAGAGATCCCGGAGACGGCGGGACAACAGGAACAGAAACCGTCACATCTTGAGACGAAGACAAGCACCCTTCAGAGGATGATGAGCCATCCAGACGTTTCCTTGAGATAGGACACTGAAGCAAACACAACTGTCACACAATGTCTAAAATTGGACACATAAATAAAACAGATAACAGTGAAGTTATTTTTCGGTCGAGTCAAGAATTGAAATGTGTGTGACAGATATTTGTTTATCTCCAAAGCAATGAGACTTATTAAAAGGTCACGACCTATCCTCATGTCATGTCAAACCTGAGTAACACAAACAAAGAGATTTGGATAATCAAACAACACTGAACTCCATTAACTTCCATTGTGTGAACACATAACCACAGAGACATTTCTCAAAATATCTTTTGTGTTCCACTGAATAAAGAGAGAAGTTTTCGTTTTGCTTTCCCTTCGACACCAGGCCAGAAAATGTCTCTGTTCTGAATGTCTGAATTTTGTACCCATTTTTTAGAGATACTGTAATCTAACAGGAATGAAATGCCAAAAATAACCATAAACTTGCAGATCACGATAATGAAACATAGAGACGCACAGAGAGAGACAGACGGTGTGATTCACTCTTAAAGCAGCAGGGATGTTTTATTTGAACAGTAGTTTCATGTGCATCATTACTTCTCTCATTGCTCTCAGTAGAGTTTCATCTGTCCATCATCCAGACGATGACCCCTAGTGGTCAAACACAGAGCTGACATCACATTAAATTCACAATCTATATATTTATATTTATATTTAGCAGACGCTTTAATCCAAAGTGATTTACAGTGCACTTATTACAGGGACAATCCCCCTGGAGCAACATGGAGTAAAGTGTCTTGCTCAAGGACACACTGGTGGTGATTGATGGGATTGAACCAGCAACCTTTGATTTACCAGTTTAGTGGTTTAACCCACTAGACCACCATCTCCATAGAACATAAGTTAAGAGACTTTAAAACTTCTCCAATGTATGAAAGTGACATTCAAAAGAGGAATTATATAATGACAACCATCTTGAGCAAAGTCAGCAGAGACACACATGATGTAAAGGGGTGTGTGAGCAGATCTGTCAATGGGGAATTATTACAGTTCAAGAACTTAACTGAGTGTGACGGAGAACACACACACACACAATGTCACACACACATGGATGTAAGCAATGAGCGCATGCAGCAGACAGCGTTACATAAGCGTCGATGATGAAGAACCTCATGAACACCAGTCTGCATCCAGAGAAGTGTTTATTTACTCAAACAAACTCCGCCAGACCTCCACCGAGCCTTTACTGAGCACATCACATGTACTCGACACAAAACTGTGTGTGACACATTGTAAAACTGAGTATCCTGGATGATGATTGGTCGATCGGCTGTTGATTTAAGATGTAGCTACTCCAAGCATCACGCTTAGCTACATCATCAGTGATCTCCTTAAAAAAGAACATTGCTCTCAATGTATTGTTCAAATGAAAAGCAGACCAGCGTCTAATTTGAAAAAAACAACAGACTAGAGGTCAAAGGTCAACAGCTGGATAAATGCTGACGTGTGAACTGGCATACTGTGACAGTACGTACTGAATGTGAAGAATATCTACCTATCGGCCATTAAAACACTACGTTATGAATAGATTTGGGACATACTGTGTCCACCATATTTTATGGTCATGTGACCCGTGTGCTCTTTGGCCTGTGACATATTAACAACAACCTACACGTGAGTGTTGATAAAAACATAATATATTCACGAGAAATTCAATTATTGGCACTTACGTTAAAAATGGAGGTCCGCTTTAAAGTTTTACACTATATTTATTTGATTTACTTTTGAAATGTGACCGTTGCTAAGCTCCCGTTGCATCATGGGATGGATAAGTGTTCGTCCGATCCACACTCACCAATCTCAGTGGATGTAGTAGACCATCCGGGTATTCACCTCTTACTGTTTTTTTTGCATGCTGAGGTTTCGGACACACTATTCATGACTCATACTCATTTTCGCCCACTATATAGTATGGAAGTAGGTGCTTTCGGACGTAGCCCCAGTGTTGAATCCTGTTTAAAACACTTGTTTTGTTTACCAGAAAAACACCATAAAAGAGCCACAAACACATCTCTGTGATGCTCTTACGTGTTCAACTTGTGTTTCACACTGTCAAATCTAGTTGACTATTGAAATAATCAGGCAGAGATATGCAAAGGAAGTAACAGTGTTTTATACATTATATTCATAAGATTATACTGTCATGGTCCTTGTAAGGAAATTGATGAATTACTAAGAATCTTTGTATGAAGCTAATAGACATGTCAGTGGTTTTCTTATCATTTTGTGCTAAATAAAGAGGTCTCCTCATCCTGTTCCAATGTGTTTTCTCTTGTGATATTGTCTCCCCCCCCGGGTTAAGAAATGAGATTGTAGTTATCACAGTCGAACTCCTTTAATGTCATTCCTGTTTGTGTCAGTCGTCTCACTCATTGTGCTGGACCGGAGACATTGTGAACGAGGGCATTATCTTTATTATAAAGCAGTATGTTCTGGGACTATATAAAAACACCGTAAATGTTTACGTAATACAGCCCATCACAGATTATTGAAGCTGTAAAAAACACAAGAACGTGATCATTGCAGTGTCTATTGAAATATATAATGTGCAAATTTATCTTTAATTAGACTTATCTCTTTTGGCCTACCAAATACACTCAAAATCTGAATGTAGGGATGCAGCGTTGCTAACCATTATGAGAAAATGTTAGGACAAGCGTTTGACACAGAAATATTTATCACTTTGAGTAGTATCAACACAATAATCGGGGTTATTAAAAGATTTGTTCTCTCGTTCACTGTTAATGTTTGATTCGGCGAGTGACACAAACATCCTCCTGATGATAAACATTTCATTTAGTGTTGTGCAAAAGGGCCACTTTCACATTTTTGGCAGCGTGAGACACAAAAAATGTCTTATCACAAGAAATGTGATAAGAAAATTAGAACTGTAATTCATTTGTCCTATTAAAAGAAGTAAAGTATCTATTATGGGATATATCATCTCACACGGTGTGCTCTGGTTGTGTACTGTAGCAGATCGATACAGTAAACTGAACACACCGTAATGGGATGGAATGAAATGTACATCTGGGAGACGCCTGCAAGACGTATTGTTTAAAAAATTAGTTTCTAATGACATATTCAATAGTGTAATTAAGATTACGGTACAAATGACTCTGTCCAAAAAGTATTGTTACTTATTACTCTCTATATCCTACATCAACCTTGACTAGTTCAGTGATTCAAGTATAGACACGAAACGACTCAGAATTAATTCAAATAACCAACTAAAAAAAGCAATATGCCCCAAGAAGCCGTGGGTTACAGTGCATTTTATAACAGCTAAGGGGCGTTGTTAGGCACGACGCTTCGCGGGGCTTAATGCTTTTATAAAACAGTTACTCCATATGCTTAGCAAGGTTTCATTAAATAAAGTAAATAAAATGATATTTAGGCTATGTGTTGCGGTCAGCCATTATATATCGGGGTATTTTATAACGGCTTAGAACTCCGCTCAGCCAATCAGAATCAAGGACCAGAACTGGCAGTTTTATAAAGTACTCTTATTAACTGAGTATTACAAATGTGAGAAAGATACATTAATGCATTTGTTTTAAAGTTAGACTTTGAAATTTAATGTCAATTCCAAAATTGTATATAGTGCACAGTATTTAGTTCAATTACATCCAAAGTAACTAATTAAATAACAGAAAGATGAGAGTAATCCCTTTACTTTTTAAAAGGAAAAGTAATTAAATTACAGTAACTAATTATTTAGTAGCTAGTAACCCCCAACACTGGATTTAAGTCTCCGAGACGTTTCTTGTCTATTGTCATATCTTAAAGATGTATGTACGATGTTTGTGATTCAGAATGTATGCAAAACTGCCTTCTAGATGCTTATCAGATGTTTTTGGATCTTACAGACGTACATGTGCTATCTGGGAACACAGATACAAACAGCAATAAACACAAACCACACCATACGAGACCTGCAGGAACAAGGGTTTATTAAAGAGAGATATATGTCACTTAAATACACCTCGCTGTCCTGTAAATCACCTCAGATGTGATTCTGCAATGACACTTTGTGCTTTAACACGTTTTATATAACCGTACATCTGCATGGATTTCCAAAAATAAGAGTCAGTAAGAGAAATGATAACAGTATAAATCACATTACTACACACATTAGAAATGTAAGAGTTCAGCGGAGGTGAGAGTGTGCCGGAGAGTTTGTCTGTATCCATGAACACAGTGTTATGTCACCAGCGTCTCACATCTCTTATCACAGGTCACATAAACAGGCTGTGTTGTCACCGTGGCAACAAGCATTGTTACTGTCATTATCTGATGTTATTTCTAAAGTGATATCAAGAATCTGTAGATTGTCAGACTCTGTGTTCAGTCCCACAGACAGTTTGATAACTAACATGACCGTCACTCACGCTATCACCAATATTAACCTGATCAGGGAATATCTGCAACAACGTGACCCTCGCTAGCATAAACATTTACATTCACAGTATCTTCATTACTCTGATTCACACCTTCAACATGCCTATCTGTAGCGTTGCAACGGTCGCTAGCCCAAACATTAGCGTTATTTACATTAGCCTGACCTGAACCCTCAACATCTTTTGGAGAGCAACTGTCATTAGCATAAACATTAGCATATTCTATGCTCATCTGAGACACACCTTCAACATGCATATCTCTAGCAATACAACCGTCGCTAGCACAAATGTTCACATTTTCTACGTTAGCCAGACTTGATTCATCAACATGGCTCTCTTCAAGAGTGCAACTGTCACTAGCATAAACATTAGCATCTTCTGGATTCATCTGACACGCACCTTCAACCTGGTTACCTCTAGCAATACAACCGTCGCTAGCATAAACATGAGCATTTTCTATGTTGACCTGACTTCCACCTTTAACCTGGATATCTGCAGCAATGCAAGTTTCGTTAGCACAAGTATTAGCATTTTCTACATTAGCCTGACTTGAACTCTCAACATGGGTATCTTCAGGAGTGCAACTGCTGCTAGCATAAACATTTGCATTTTCTGCACCTTCACAAACATCAGCCTGATTTGAGCCTTGAACATCTCTAGCAATGTCATTGTCGCTAACATTAGCACTGTGTACATCTACACTATCAACGCTTGTATCTTTACTGTGCACAACTGCAGGAACATGACCTTCATAGGAATAAATATTTGCATTCTCCCCACCCATGCTATCGCTGATATCAGCATGACTATCAGTTTCAGGCTGGATATCTTGAGGAATGAGATGTTGACTAGCAAAGCCAGCATTTTTTGTATCTAAGCTATCACGGGTTTTTTCGCTTGTATCATGCGCACAAATGTGACCGTCACTAGCATAAATGTTGGCCTTTGCTCCGTCCAAGCTCCTGTGCATGTTACCCAGGGCTTCACTTCCACAAACGCTAGCATGAGCACAGGGTATAACCTCATGTTGAACGGTACATGCTTGACTGGTTTGGGTCTTAACCTCCTGTCTTTCATGAAGATCAATGTTCTCATTGTTTCTGATGTCTATACTTAAGCTGCTCAATGTCTCAGTTTGACCACCAACATCTCCAAGAGCGATGCGTCTCGAAGAGTCTCCAGCGTCTCGATGTGATTCAGGTGCTGTTTTCTCTGTAACATCATCATCTCCATCGCTTTCATCATCATCACTCCGTATCTCTCCGTCCTCCAGCTCATCCGCCTCAGAGATGATTTTTGCTTTCTTTGGCACATGTGAAGAAGCTGAATAAAGCGGCTCTTCTGACTTTCTGGAGACGTTCTCTGAAGCAGCACTAAAGTGCTCTAGAAGAACAAGAGAATTTAGGTTAAACTTAAAAAACAGTCCCGTCAGTTTCTCACATCCAAACTTTATAAAAAATGATGTAAGAACTGCTCACAGATTGGCCGGTTCTGAGCAAACACATCCTGCAAACATTATTTTAACAAGTTCTACAGCAACAACACACAAACCCTGGGCTGAGTGAGAGAGAGAGAGAGAGAGCGAGAGAGAGTGAGAGAGAGAGAGAGAGAGAGAGAGAGAGAGAGAGAGAGAGAGAGAGGACCCCTGCCGGCTGGCTCTATGCTTCTGTATGTCACATGTTCTTCTCTCAAACTCCATTCACTCAATCTTTCACAACTGCTGAAGTTACGCAACAACCAGAATAAATAGCACATCTGTTGTGGATACAGGCGTGTTGTGTAAATGTGTGCAGAAAATCTCACTGCTTCTGCAGAAACGCCTTGATACAGAGTGTCTGTTTGTGTTACTGTTTGTGTGTTTGGCTGTGTGCACGAATGAGTGTGTGTATGCTAGAGTGTGTTTTTTTTTGTCTGTGTGTGTATGTGAGAGTGTGTTTGTGTGTCAGTGTGTGTATGTGAGATTGTGTTTGTGTGTGCCAGTGTGTCGGTGTGTGTAAGTGAGATTGTGTTTGTGTATGCGAGAGTGTGTTTGTGTGTCAGTGCGTGCAGGAACGTGTGTGTATGTGAGAGTGAGTTTGTGTGTACGTGTGTACAGGAGTGTGTTTGTGTGAGAGTGTGTTTGTGTGTCAGTGCGTGCAGGAACGTGTGTATGTGAGAGTGAGTTTGTGTGTACGTGTGTGCAGGAGTGTATGTATGTGAGAGTTGTGTGTGCAGTAGTGTGTGTATGTGAGTGTCTGTGTGTTTGTGTATGTGAGAATGTGTTTGTGTGTCAGTGTGTGCAGGACTGTGTGTATGTGAGAGTGTGTGCAGGACTGTGTATGCGAGTGTGTGTTTGTGTGTCTGTGTGTGCAGGACTGTGTGTATGGGAGTGTATGTTTTGTGTCAGTGTGTGCAGGAGTGTGTATTTGTGAGTGTGTGTGACAGTGTTCAGCATCAGTGTGTGTTTCTTACCCTTCATTCTAGTGACGTACTCTTGGCTGTGTTGTTTCAGAACCACAAAGATTTCTGGGTATTCCACAACAGTCGTGTGCATCAGGTTTGCTCCCAGAGTTTTCTGTGGATCCAGCTCCAGATACCTGTCAGACAGCACACAAACATCACAACACAACCAATGCTGCAGCCGTCACCAATAAACATTATTGTGAAGCTGATGTATTCTCTTACAGTTTAGACATTTTAAACAGGACTCATTATTACAACCAATCAGATTTAAACGTTTATTGTAGAAGGTCTTCACATAATGAAGATAGATAAGGGCGTATTATTTCATGATAAACAACAGTGTTTACATTCTCCTGTAGCTCTGGAGTTCTAGAACATTCCCATGACATCACGTTTGGAGGTGCGAGAGGAAGCGGTCATGTCTTGGCCGGAGGCTAAATCTCGCTCGCCCTCACGGCTGGAAACTCACTTAACCTGACTCACTAACAGCTTTAACAAACGCCGCTCTCAAGACCTGTGTGACATCATTGAATCTCTGAGCGCTGCCGTCATGAGTCGCGTAGCGTCGTAAATCTGCTCTTTACGGGGATTTTAAATCGCTCAATACTTCACCGCGCTCACCGTTTGGACATCCGCCCGTCGAGATCATTTTGGCCCCTTTCACGGCAGCGGGCATTTCAAATAAACATCAAACCAAAAACCTGCGTCAACACCGAGCGTTCACATTCAGAAGCAAAACCGCGCTCGGCCAAATCTGAGAGGTTAAAAACCACAGAGGAAAACCAGCCGGACCGAGCCAAACCACACGGGAAACGCAGGAATTCTGAACTCAACACAGAAGAAATAAACAAACTGCACTGAAAGCCTCGACGCACAAGCTTAGAAAAGTCGTGAATGTTCACATTTACTTACAGCAGGTTAAAAACTCACATCAGTAATAACACATCTGCTCACAAATGAGCATGGAGACACTTTCATTTAAACACAAAACTATCGTCTCACGTCTGAATGTAAATCACAGCCGGCGGTTTTAACGCGGACAGTCTTTTTGGCCAGTAAAGATCGTGGAGTGTGTGTGTTGACCACAGTTATGTCCGGAGCGTTCGGGAAAACTGCCTCCTTACAAATCCAGTTGAGTTAGTAGACGGTCTCTGAATGATGGAGAGACGTCCAAACATCTATCAGGTAGAGATATCTGTCAAAGACCAATGATGTCAGCTTCCTAAAGGTCTTTGCACACACTGTCCAAAATGTCCGAATGCGTTTTTCGTATTTGGCGCTTGTCTGTACGGTGTCTCTGAATATTTTAAGCGCCTCTCAAAATGCTTGATATGGATGTGAAAAACGCAAAAATCAGACCTAGTCCGAATTTATTGACGAACGGAAATATCGGAGGCAGTGTGTACATGTGACTGACACAATGGGGAAATTTCAGACACAAATTTCAGACTCAATGTGCAATGAGCTTTAGATGATAATCATGATTTATGAGTCGAGCTGGTGACATCACGGTCAGTTTGACATCATCTGGCGAGAAGTCTGTTAAGTCACCTGCCATTTATGTTTCAAGCACAGATGGCGGTAAAGAGACACAGATTTAAGGAGACCACTGATCTAAGAGCAGCTCACATATAAAAACAGACAGTAAACGTCAGGAAACAAGCTACAGCGTCTCTAATAGACTTTACCACCTGTCGAAAACACAGAGGGCAAGAGACACACGAAGACTGCTGAGGAGTTCAAACAGCATAACTCTTAGAAAAGTATATGAGAGATGATGTCAAACCCACAAAGCATTTCAGTGTTGATGTCATACAGCAGTAAATAACTCTGGTTGAGAACAAGAGAGTGAATGCTTCATCTCTGACGGCTTCTGACGACACCTTCTGCCAATCAGAAGCCTCCGTTAGCTTCATATATGTTTCTAGATGCTTGATTTTCAACACACAATAAAACGAACACACATATGATGACAGGACATTGAAACACACCACATGATCAGATTACACCGGTAAAACACAGGATTACTGCAGTAAAAGATGCCTTAGCATCAGAACAGAGACTGGCCCTCTCTCTTGCTCACAACAGGTAGTGTTCTGGATTTTGTTGAAACTAGAAACTTTGTTTGAGCACCTATTGTATTATTGCTCCAGTGATTTATTGCTCCCTGAACTCTCTGTGACTCGCTTTGGATAAGACCGACGGACTGGCGTCAGACAGAAGGACTGACAGACGGACTGGCGTCAGACAGACGGACTGGCGTCAGACTGGCGTCAGACAGACGGACTGGCGTCAGACTGGCGTCAGACAGACGGACTGACGTCAGACTGGCGTCAGACAGACGGACTGACGTCAGACTGGCGTCAGACAGACGGACTGACGTCAGACTGGCGTCAGACAGACTGACTGACATCATACAGACTGACTGACATCATACAGACAGACATCATACATCAGACAGACGGACTGACATCGGACAGAAAGACAGACAGACACACTGACATCATACAGACAGACAGACATCATACAGACAGACATCATACATCAGACAGACGGACTGACATCGGACAGAAAGACAGACAGACACACTGACATCATACAGACAGACAGACATCATACAGACAGACATCATACATCAGACAGACGGACTGACATCGGACAGAAAGACAGACAGACACACTGACATCATACAGACAGACAGACATCCGACAGACAGACAGACATCCGACAGACAGACAGACATCCGACAGACAGACAGACCGACCGATATCATGCAGACAGATAAGACTGACATCATACAGACAGACAATATTAGACAGACAGACAAGATGTTACCTGAGAGAGTTGGGTTGTGTCTGCTCTGACTTCATAAAGATTTTGATATCCTCCTGAGGGCTCTGGACATAAACCTTTAACCTGAAAAACACATACCATGAGCACATCAACACCAACAAATCAAAACTGATTTCAGTACAAGATTAAGCCTCATAACCTCTGTACAGACACACATCTAATGAGGAATCCTTCACTGAACCTCAACTCAACTTTATTTATATAGCGCTTTTTACAATTTTCATTGTTACAAAGCAGCTGTACATGAGACACATTGACTATAAGTAAAAGAACTAAAGTCATATACCTGTAAAAACAAGAAAAAGGTGAAAACAACAAAAGACAAACATACAAATGCTCCACACACACAATATGCATACATACATACACACATTGACATAGACGCAAACACTCAAACACACTCGCACAGTGAAAGCACACATTTGAGATAAAGGAGAGAGAACCACAGGTCAAATATTAAACGGACTATAAATTGTTATATGCAATATTAATTATGTCTAACTTCTAAATTCCTGTTAAAATGCATTTTGGGATTTCATTCTGAGATGCTGCTTTAAAATTTGACTACAACAAATAAACCATAGAGAACAATTGGCACGCCACAGCAGCTTTAAGACAGAACTGAAAACATGACCACAAAGACTAACACAAGGTTTCTTGCTCTTTATCTTCTCAGGACCTTGAAGAATCCTAACTACAAGAAAAGTAAAGTATTTAAATGGAACTGTGAAACATGTTCAAACAGATGATTCCTGAAATCAAAACCATCCATCTGTCATGTTACGTAACAAATGAAGAGGAGTTAACATGAAAGAATCATTTATACCTCCATCTTTCCGATGAAAGATGCTCTGACTAATATAAGAAAAAGAATTTCATTCATTCCTGAATGATCTACACACCCCATTACTAAAGTTGCGAAAGAAAGTAAAAAGAGGGCCATGTTTGTCATTAAGTCATCTGAATGACTTTTGTAATATTGGCCATAATAAAAACTAGATGTTTGACAGTAAACCTTAGAGAAGTGATAAATCAACTAAAAGAAATGAATCCGGTCGATTGATGGACTTTTGGATCTTTTTATTTCCCCACATCTTGTCATGTTTAATAAATGACTTCATTTGAGAAATAGATATTCTCTAGAAACAATACTGAACCTTCAGCTGATGAAATATCTGTAGAATCAAATGTTTCAAAAACTGTCTGTCCGAAGAAAACAATGGAACCGTCTTCAAACTCTATTATAGTGTTGATTTTATGGCCCTTTATCAGTTTATTTGGAGTCTGAGGTTAGACCGGGACATCATTTATTCATTCACACATTTAACGTTAAAATCAAAATGTGTTTACACACACAAGCTTTTTCATACAGAGAACAATCCACCAAACATCCAACGCTCTCATCCCCACGCACCTAATTTGCAGAATTTTAAGGCTTAATATAAGTTAAACGGGTGAGTTATTAAAACATTCATCCTTCTCACAGATGTCATGAAAGGTAAAATTAGATATCTACACCAAAGTATTTTTTGTAGCAGGCTGTAAACGTGTATTTTTCTACTGTAAAGTTGCCCATTTTAGCACGAAGCTCAGTGAGATTCTGCTCTCTTTTGGAGTCAGTCTCTAGTGGCCAGTCGATGAATTACAATTAAAGTCACTTCTGAGTTGGCTTCACGAGAGATCGGAAGGTTGCCCTTCGGACGCCATTCCACACTAAACATCATGCAGACTAGGGCTGGGGGATGTGTTTAATTGTTTTTATCCATAATCGACTTTAAAGTCATCGCGATATCCGATAATATCAGGTGTGTTTGACCTCATGCAACATTGCGTAGACGATCAATCTGCGGATACGGACCAGGAGGGAATTCGTTCTGGATCCGCCAAGTGCCAAACAAGCAAGTACGCAGGCACACGCACACACACAGGCTTGTCTCGCGCACAAACCAGTGCCACAGTGACTTCTTTCATCAGGTAAAGCACGTATATAACCATAAAGCTTTTAAGCAGTAGAAAAATGTTGCAGGTCTCCTGAAGTTTCATCCTACCCGTCAGATTTTCCTACCAGGCATGCCCACATTAATGTTAACTCATTTTTTTTGCGCTATAAAATCATCCTACCTGTTTATTTTATACTGTTACAGGAATATGATGTGTATTTTCGTTGTTAAAGGCCACGCTCGCTGCGATCGCATTTTTCAACCTTTAGTTAGTGTGTGATGTTGCTGTTAGAGAATAAACAATACCTGCAAAATAATAAAGCTCAAAGTTCAGTGCCAAGCGAGATATTTGGTTTAACAGAATTCACTTATCAAGGACTACAGAGAACGTCTGGAATCGCACTATAGCCCTCTAGTTCCCGGGTAAATAATGTCATTATTCTGAGTGATTTTAATAACCTTCGCCCAAAGGAATATGCCAAAAAATCTTCCTTAGATAAGAGAATGAGCCGCTGGAGTAGTGTTTAGTTATCAGAGATTGTAAACATTTCCCTGAGCTACGCGCTAAACTACTTTCACTTTCATCACAGTCCTACAGCTGGTAATAAGAATTCAGCTACACACATTCTCAGATAAGGTCAAATAACATATACATTTATGCATTTGGCAGACGCTTTTATCCAAAGCAACTTACATTTCATTATCCTTTACATTTATACATTGGTATGTGAAATCCCCTGGGATTGAACCCACAACCTTGCGTTGTTAACACAATTCTCTTACCACTGAGCTACAGGAAAGCTAGGGTGACTTCAAAGCTTCCTGACTTTAACATCGGCTGTGAAAGCTGTTTTGTGCAATACACTGATATTGTGTGTGTGTGTGCGCGCATACCTCTAAAACACTTCTATGAAACGTCCATTGAAATCCTGCTTGCAAATGTCTCCTGATCAGTCTGATTGTTTTATTATCCAACTCGGGTCCAATATAAAAAAGCAAAACTAACACTTCTGTTATTAGTGTTAATTAATATAACCGGTCTGACGCCACTCAGTCCGGTGTCATTTACCTTGTCATAGTAGAATAAACGCGTGTTTTTTAACAAAGATTGACGTTTGTGTATGCACTAGCAGACCTCCGTTACACTTCGATGGATCCACATCTTTTTAACTGATGAAGTGAAGTTATGAATACTCTTGAAAGGGTTACTGACCAATCACAACAGCCTGAGAATTTGGCCTAAAGCGGTATCTGCTGTATGCGAAGCAAACTAGATCTGACTTTTGGCCACCGAAAATAACCCCCATATCTCTGGGATTGTGGCATATAGGACCTTACAAATGGGGATACTGAAAGTCAAGTTTATTTTTAACCAGAATCCAAAAGTTAATTAAGATATCTCGAACACCTCTCGACACACAGGCATGCAATTTTTGGAAAAAGTCACCATTAGCATGTAACACAACAAAGAAAAGGCAAGTGTTTCTATGAATATATCTACCAATCTCTGTGTATAATATTATAATAACGCTGTCATCTTACTAAAGACATTTTTTCATCTGCTGTTATTTGGCTCTACATTTTAGATGAAAGTGTTAATTTTCACGCCTTCGCCTCTACACAATACTGGATTACTCATTAAACATTCATGCACAGGATCTAATATTTTGGTGTTCTTCTTCATTTACCCAGAAAAGAAGAATTCTACTTTTTTACAGCCAACTTCTGCTTGATTTGACATGACATGACCCAGTTACAAGCATCAACGTCTGTCAACAATCTGACTGGTGCGCTCTGTTGTGACTCGTGTGCATTTTTCTCCAGTCTGATCTTGTTTCGATGATGGTGGTCTGGGTTCAGCAGGTGAACGGGTGAACTCACACTGTCAGGTCTGACTGTATGTATGTTAAATGACATGAGATGAGTTCATACATACTTCTGACGTCTGACTGGATCTGATTCTGATGGATGAATGAAGTCATGAAGAATCTGACGGACTTCTCTGTTATCGGCAAACCTGTGTGAAGAAATTTAAATATAAATTTAAAGCATTTAAAGAAAGAGTTTATCACCAAAAAACATGATTCACACACAGGTTATAGGAAACCCATGCTGGTGTTGTTAAAGCTGTTTTCTGAAGAAACTTGATGTAAAGACAGCGTAACAGTGTTTACCACTACAAATAAAGTCAATTAATAACAGTGAGTTTACTTCAACAATATTAATGCTAAACTTACATCACATGACATCAGTTTGTAGTTATAGCTGCACATTATGTCATTACTATTTTCCCTGTTTATAACATTCCTCTGTTTTCTGATATCAGTCACGTAATAAGACCTAAACAGTTTTTACAAAAGTCATTCCCTAAATCACAACTAATAAGTTCTTTCTACTATTCATAAACATTTTCTCAGTAAGTTTAATGAAAGTCAGTGATTGCAGCTGTGACACATCAGAGGAGATCTGGTCCTCCCGGTTGAGTCTGGTTTCTCCTGAGTTTTTTTTTTGCTTGTATTTATCAATGGAGTTTGAGTTCTTCGCCACAGGGCATCTTGGCTTGCTCATCAGGAGACTGGGGATATTACAGATTATTTACTAGAATGATCAATGCACTGTACTGTGTTCGACCTTTTCTGTGTTTTTCTGTTTTTCTCCTGTAAAGCTGCTTCAGAACAATGCACATTGTGAAAAGCGCTATTTAATAAAATTGAATTGAATTTCAAAACTATGTGAAATTTGTAAAATTTATTTGCAATATACAAGGGTCGACCCCGATGCTTCGATCGGAGGAGCCTGATTCGACTACCAAACTCGCAGTCGAATCTTTGTAGAGGTGTAATGCAATGGGGATCATGTTATTTTGGTTGTATGGGCTGTGGCGTCTATCTGTGTCTTCTGTGTTGTGAGACCGGTAAAGAGAAGCAGCACGTTCCGCACACACCCGCAGATGACTCACCGAATGAGTGTACACCGTTTCCAAACATTTGTCACTTACTGAATGTTTGGGCATTTAAATATGAATGAAAACATTATCTTTACATTTACATGTACGCATTTGGCAGATGCTTTTAAGTGATTTACATTTCATTATCCTATACATTTAAACATAGGAATGTGCAATCCCCTTGGATTAAACCCACAACCTTGCGTTTTTTAAGAGCTCTTACCACTGAGATACAGGAAAGCGTGCATGCAAGTAGTCCGTAACTTAGGCTGAACTTTACACTGAATGATAAAAAAATAAATAAAATACCAAAATTACCGCATATAGCAAGCACGGCGCATAGTTTTGGTGAAAAGTGAAAAACCAAAAGCAAGCGTGTGTCAGGGGGACAGAGAAAGAGTGCGCAGGAAACCTAAAATCAACTTTTTGAATGTTTCATTTGTAAGATGCATTATTGAATTCCTCCTTTACATGCGGTAAATAAAGTCACTTGACTGGTAGTTCATTGGTAATGAACGTGCTGTATTTTCGTTTGTAAAAAAATAATTAATTATTATTGAGTAGGTCTAGTTTTAAAAATGGTTATGAGGCGAGATCTGATCTATTGTGTGGCACAGCAATGTTATGTGATGTTTAAGGAAAATACATTTTGGTACTTGTGGCTTGTGTTTTCAAAATTATGTTCCCCTGCATTTCAGACATTTTGCCCAAACACATTTATTTCGCACATTGTGACTTGATTCTGGCTTATTTCACTTGTTTATTATAAATGTATATTCTGTTCTAAACAAATTCTATAAATTAATGTTTGTTTGTTTTTTGGTGCATCAATGTTGCGTTGTACCCTTAACCTCCTGGTGTCATCCATACATGCACGTGCGTACGCGCACACACACACACACGTGCGTGCGTACACACACACACGTGCGTGCGTACACACACACACACACACACACACACACACAAGTCTGATTCGACTATAGGCAAGACATGACAATTCTGAATCGACTACGTAAATTCTTAGTCGGGGACACCCCTACAATATACTGCTATAACTCAATTAATAACATAAGCTCAAAATTTACTTGAGCGAAATAGACTTAAACTTTGATGATACATGCTAATTAGTGGTTACCATGTTTATCTATACAGTAAAGCATTTTATTTGTTTCACGTGAAGTAAAACCCTTGGCTAATTTTCCCAGATTACATGACAGAAGAGAACTCTACCTCTCTGAATAAACAGCAGTGCTCTGAGGAAAATGGATCTTCAGATGCCAATGTAATCGTCCATCACTGGAAAAAAACACATCACAGTCAAGTCATGTTTCGTGTCACACACACCTCCTACTTTAATAAACATCATTGACAGAATACAGAAGTTTGGATGTTTCAGCACGCTCACGCAAAGGAATTTGAAAACATTCTAGCCTGGAAATCACAGAAAAACTGATAAAATCGTCTGCAGTCGGTGACAAACTTCATGACGCTAAAAAGAGAAGTCACATGATCCGGTGACGATATTAAAGCAAGATGTGACGCTTACAGGAGTTGGTGGACAGAGGCCGTCTGTTCATTCAGGTCTGTTTGGAAACACAGACGAGGCAGACGTGAAGACAGTTGGCAGTTTGTTGGATATTTACTGGAACAACATTGACGCTTCACAGTCTTGCTGTGTGTTTGGACACTAATGCCACTCGTCACACTTTCACTGACGATAATTCAGTTTATTTCACCATCGGCCCAAACATTAAATAAATGAATCTAGAGCACAAACATTAAAATGACTGGCCGTTCCAAAGAACACGAATCAAGTCTCCAAGCCGACCACCTCCACCCTGAAACCACTCTTCAAATTCATCCTCAAAGCCTTCTGACGCAATCCCATCATCACCAGCAGCTCTTGACAGGGTGTGTAGGCCTGACTCAGTCCAATCTGGCTCTCTTACCACAATCCTGGCACGGTTTGACCTCATGGGATGAATGGAAATAAAATATTAGACCCCTAAGTTCTATGGGAGCCCATCCCGCTGGAACCGGGTCAGAACGAATGCCAACCGCACGAAATCTCAGCCTGAAAATTATCCAATTCAGCTTGGAGCACGATGCCAAGAGACAACGCCCCTTTTCTGTGGTAAAAACATTGTTAGAAAATAAAAGCAGCAACAGCAGTGTAACAAAGACAGATTTAACTATTTCCCCATCAGTGACCTTCTTTATTGATTTTGTTGTGTGAATATGCACATTTCGATTCAAAAGAAAGACTGAAGTGGCTGTCGAGGTGCAGGACGGCTTCCATTCACAGGCATAAAGACATTCCAGCGTTCTGCCATCCTCCAGGCAAAGGAATTTATGAGGTTGCATGGGCTTGGCGGGCGAGACTGAAGAAAGGCTTGGCTAGGAAGGGCTGGAGATACCAGGTGCGAGATCAGTCGAGGAATGGAAACTTTCCCTCGATGAGAGAGACACTGGCGGGTGAGGATGTCACGCATGTTTTAAACAAGAAGATGAGGGATTGTTAGAAGTACAGAAGACAACAGGTTGAGGTCTAATGCTGGGTACACACCAAACGCGAATTAAGCGTTTCGCAAGAGTAAATAACATACAAAGTCAGAGCAGTCACGAATACCCGGCTAACAATTTTTGGTTACCAGAACTTTATTTTCTAAGATTCGTTTTCGGTTCTTTACGGAAATAGAACGTTAGTTTCTGGAAACCAAAAACTAACATTAGGGGAGCGTACCCCTAACATTATAGAAACCATGAAACTAACATTTTATTTCCGTAATGATAACCAAAAACAAACCTTTAAAAAACATTCTGGGAACCGGGAACTAACTTTCCCAGAACATTAACCTAAAACATTTTTCCCCCTTACTAGACGTCAGAACTGAGAATAATCTTGCCGTGTTTTTATCCATTTCTTATCTAATTTAAGAGAGGACAAAAACACGCACATCAATCTCAAAAGGGTGCTCGACCAAGATAGTTAATCCAAATAGTGACAAAAGTCGGCACACCAGAGCTCCAAAAATATAAAAAGAATTTGTTATTTAAAGACTATTGCATGGCTCGTATTTTTATTTTTTTGGAGCTCTGATGATCCGACTTTTGTCAGTAGGCGATGCGAAAAACACGAATCGGATGGCTCGATAATGACATCATCCTCACAAGTTGAAAATTTTCAACTCAAGTGAGACATTTGCCATTGACACCTACTGTACTGGGTCCGGGTGCGTGAAGACACTCCTCGTCATGTGATGTCTTTCACGTCACTCACACGAAAATAACAAAGAGCGTGGAGCCCGATTGTTCAAATTTGGTGTGAACACACAGCACAACAAACCTGATTCCAATAAAACTGTGGGTGACTTTAGCTACGGCCGCTAACAGAAATGAGGAACCACATCTTTCCATTCATGATGAACAAGTGCCAAAGCACACGGAGTCCTGCGCTCATCATCTGATAACTCCACATTCCTCATTTCCATCACGTTAAAATTAAAGTCAAAGTCACAAATATCTTGAACTTACCTGACTTAAGACCTCTGTGTCATGTTAAACGTCACACATCATCACGCAAAATGAAATCAACAATAAAACAGACCCACAAAACCCAAAAAGCATGATCAGAACAACAAAGTGTTAAAGATCCTGAAGCCTCATACAATGTCACATGACGAACGGTGTTCAAGTATAGGTTGGACATCGAACAAACCTATAAAACCAAACCCCATGCATTTCACGATCAGAAAATGTAAAGATTCTCATGTATAGACTTGAACACTATAGAATGCTTTCAAAGATGACGTGAGCTGGCTTTCAATCTCAGGACATGTACAGTGCGTCCCGTCCCGTAATGAATTCAGCATTGTACAGGACTTCCCAAAGGTGACGGCACGTACACGTTCAAACACTCCGAATCTGGCCCGTTCTCAAGATAATGTTGCAAATTGAGGTCTGCGTTACATCTGCGACAGCATCCATCCCAAAACACAAGACGATGCCAGTACGAGGTGAAAACGTGCGTAAATGTTTACCCAAATAACCCGAGGCAAGGAGCCGGTCGCACTCGCTGTGCGTACATTTAAACGTTGCCTTGGCGTAAACGGGCACAACGTCACAACTTACGCACTACTAAATATTTCTGCATTTCACCATTTAACTCAGTTGAAGCGTAACTCAAAGTATCAAGTCAATATTTGCAGACGCCTTTGATCAAGAACGGTCGGAATAACATGAGATTTTTGTTTTGCACGACAGATTTCAATACCGACCGCATGAAACGAGAACACATTTTTTTGAAGAAGAATTAAGCGAAGCGGCTTGTTAATGAAAAGCCCTGACAGTAAACAAACAGCACAGCTTCACAGCCATTTAGACTCATTCACGGATGATAAAACATCATTCAGAACATGTGTGCAACTGGTAAACAGCGGCTTAAGACGTGACCTTTGGCGTGCTGCGTCGTGATTGGTCGAGCACACGGCAAACACTTGACAGGCTTAACGCCAGGATATGGAAACAGAGAGAGGCACTGTTGGCTTTCTTTAACTCGTCGCAGGCAGAGTGTGTCGCTCACTTACATCTGCTTCTCATATTGTGTTCTCTGTACGTTCGGAAACCTGTTCCTGTCCCTCATCTGCCCCGCTTCTGACACATATACAAACACCGCCGTTCTGTCTGTGTGAATTATACCATTTAACATCGACAGTCGGATCACATCTTCATTTACAGCCCAGTAAACTCAAGCAAACATTGGGTTTTTATGTTCTGCGAGTATAAATATTGCTGTTGTTTATTGTGTTTGCAATTGTTTGGTCTGGCTGGATGCCATTTCACTAAATCCAGAAACATTTAAACTCCCCGCAAGCTTTTCAGCCACTTATCACCATCATGTCATAAAAGGAGGCGTGGTCAGAAGAACATTTCTGGTCAGAACTCTTTACTGAAATGAATGACTTTTCTTAAAAAGAACAGCGAGCAATTATAAGCGTCCTGCGGTATGTCGGGTTGTTCCTCACACATCTCTGACATCAACGCTGATAAAACACACACACACACACACACACACCATCATGACTTTGAGTAGCCACATGAAACTGAACTTTGAATCTCTCTCAAAGGAACTCATTTGTCATCAAATGGAAGTACTGAATGCACTTATCAACAGCGCCACTGTGTGGATTCATCTAGAACAACTTCAATTATTCTCAAAACTCAATACAACTATTATTATTTCTATATCTTACGTTTTGTGAAAGTTGTGGAGACGTTTGTGGCTTGTTGCAAACCTGAGAAATTCGATTCAACCCAAGACGGATATTCACAGATGCTTTCAGATACACAACCATTCACAAAAACGACGTAGCCTTACGCTTTTCTGAAGATTGTGGTGTTCTCTCGGTGTCTGCTGAACAATTTGGGTAGCATCTTCAGAGTGACTTTGGCCGCTCGCGCCTTCCCGATTAACCATCTGCCCTTGAGAAAAAGAGAGAGAGAACGCATGCTCTCTACATGTGACCCCCATCATGGACAAATACTTCAAACAATCATTTTTCTAAAGATATTTTTCATAACAGATATCAGGATTTTTCATTTTGATTGAATTTACATCAAATACTGACCTTGTGTAAGAATCTTTTTTTTAGATCGGCCCAAGTGATAGTTCACTCAAAAACTAAAAATCTGACATCATTTACACGCACTCTTGTCATTTCAAAGCTTTATGCCCTTACTTCTTCGTCGGAACACAAAAGAAGATATTTTGAAGAAAGTTAGTAACCGAACAGCACTGGACCCCACTTACTTCTATTGTATGAACACAAACCAATGCAAAGAGAGGGGTCCAGATCTTCAAAAATATCTTCTTTTATGTTCAGTGCTCTGTAAGTCTACAGGTTTGAAAGGAGCAGAAGGTAAATAAATGATGACAAAATTTTGATTTTTGGGTGATTTGACCACAAGAAAGACATTTACAGTGCAATAAAGTTCATGTGAACACCCAGCATGGGAGGTCTCACCTCTTTCGGGTGTCGGCGACTGGCGTGCAGGACGGTGTCTCTGTCAGAACTTTGTCTCAGTCGACCGGTGTCCTCCAGAAATCTGTAATCTACAGAAGAAGCAGAACCATCGGACAACATTTCTTACCAAACCTTCACTTATTCATATGAGGAGGATAACTGGTCAGAATCAGGCACTGGATGGTCGCAGGTCCTCACCACTGAGAAGATTCATTTCATCAAACTGAGAGAGAGAGATGAATGCGGTCTTATCTCGAACGCCACTGCATCCCGAAGACATCTTGTGTTGTTTCACACAGGACAAACTACACAGACACAACAGGCAGGTTTGAACACAAGTCTAAACAGCGTGTATGTAGTGTGTGTGTGTGTGTGTGTGTGATGTGGCACCTGCATGTGTGTTTCAAACAGTTGGGGCATCTGTATCTAGCCTCTTCTGTTCCACATACGTCACATCTGAACAAGATCAAGACACACAAACACATGAATGACAGAAGGCAAGGCAGCAGATCGTAATACCACAGACAGAACTCACCATCGTGTTATTTTTATGGTATACGTACAGTATTATCATCTTTTCATTACCGTTCAAACAGTTTTTAACTGAATATAAACGCAAACAAATGAATATTTGCGCAAACTTTACCAGCAGCATCATCACGTCTCGTTAGGACTTCATTGTTAACAATACGTTTACGTGTTTGTATTAAAGTATCTGACCTTGACAGAGACATCTTGCGTTTCACACCTCTACGCTCATCTTCCGCTGTGTCGTTACCATCCATAACAGAAATCATATTCACAAAATCCATAAAAAGTTTTCGGAGTTACAGCCCACACGAAAACATTGAACCGCACATGTGTGTGATTCGCTGCCGTATTCCGCTCGGGTTTTACGACAGCTTACGACAGTCGGGTTTAGAATCATTATTGGTTGTTGCTAGAAGGGATACAGCAACTGGATAAGTGGTGCAAAATCTCGCTATATAATTACAATAAATTACATTCGATAACGGCTACTCCTACAATTACCCTAAATTTAACATAACAATAATAAAAATAATGAATCAACTGTTTTCAGAGTGACATAAATGATGCGGTATTGAAGTACGCATGCCCAGTAGAGATATCTGTGTCCCTTCTAGTCAAACCATCAAAATTACAACTAAGAAAAGAGTAAAGTCAGATTGAAAACGCATATAAAGCGCATTTGAATCTGTTTTTATCCGTATCGCTCTCATAACAAAACATCTGAACAGAAAAGTATTGCGAGTCTAACGTTAACTGAGCTCGAAGCTCTGAAACATCTGTCTGGTCCTCAAGTTTAAGAATATTTCAAGTACTTTTTTAATTTTAAACATTAAATGTATAACTGGGTGTATGTGTTAACTTGCATTATCCAGATATAAATGTAGGACACAAATGGTTCCACGTTGTAGAACTGGAAAGAGTTTGGTTCCAAAATTAAAAAAACTCCATGTGTATAAATGTAAAAAAATCATATTTTTATTGTGTTAGTTAGCTGTATTTTTTTAGTAATTATGGCCTATATCCAGTGTTGGGTGAAACTAGTTACTAAGTAATTAGTTACTGTAATTTAATTATTTTTCTCTTGAAAAAGTAAAGTAAGGGATTACTGTTATTTTTCTGTAATTTAATTAAGATTACTTTTTATGTAATTAAACTAAATACTTTGTGTAATATATGTGTGCAGTAGGGGAATTAACATTAATATTTAAAGTCTAACTTTAAAATTAATACTTTAATGTATAATTCTCACATTTGTAATACTTTGGTCAGTTAATAAGACTACTTTATGTAGTTTACATTATTTATTTGAAGGAATTTAAAGAGCCGTTTCATGTCTATTCTTAAATCACTGAACTCATCAAGGTTGATGAAGGATATAAAAAGTAATTAGTAATAAATCATTAAATATTTTTTGGAGATAATCTACAGTAATCTAATTGCACTATTGAATATGTCATTAGTAACTAGTGATTAATTACTTCAGAGTAACTCACCCAACACTGCTTATATAAAAAAACTGCGTTTGAGGGATATTAATTGAAATGTACAATAAAAAACAAACAATTTCATTTACAGTATTTTGTAGATAGGCCTGTTATGAAAAATTTAAGTACTTACATTGATTATTCTGACTAATATTTCTATATATATTCTATTAAATTAGTTTTTAGGTTGTTTTCCTTTGTTGTCTGTAATAATACATAGCCTCACTTCAAAGTTGATTGTAAAATCTCTTTAACTACGTTTTAAATGGCAAGACTATTTAAAAGAATAACTCCACTTCTTTATGAAATATTCATAATAAACTTTTAATAACTTTTATTAGCAATTAGGAAACAAGCCAAAACGATTGTAGGTAGCGACTATGAAAAATAAAAGACATGGGGATTAAAACACCTTTTATTTAATGTCAAAATATTTCATATTTACATTTTTGTCTTGTGTTTTGTTTGTAGGCACATATATTGACAGTTTCTTTCGTGTAATCATAAGTTAAGAAGCGTTACTTCCTCTGTGTGATCACATGACCTGAATCTGGCCAATCACAGCTGCCAGAAGACGACACAACACAATATCAATGATTCGTGTTTATATACAAATACAATTTGGCATAAATAAAAATGTGAAATAAATGATAAGTGACCAGAGAGATATAATTTATTGGAGTACAGTATTTTTGAAAAGTTAACATAAATAACCAATATAAATGTCAAAATATACACAAGAGAAGAAAATAAAATGATTGCAGAATATTGTCTGCAGCACCATGGAGAAGTCGCCTGACCCGTCCAGAACGCACAAGAGTGTGTTGTTTTACAAGCGTGTCAGTTGCATGTATCTAAATACACACTTGACATTTCAATTAGTTTCAACTGTGGCAATTGGTGACGAACTGAAATTCCTGCCAGTTGTCTATGTGCTATAATTTAATTACGTTGTACATGAGATCCTCGTGATCCATCTTTGAGGGTCGCGAGCATATTGAAGTATATTAAGCCGACGTATAACATAACTTATAAAACACTGTTCATATAAATTAGGTTTGTTCTGAGCAAACGCAAAAGTACTTATGAAGCGAGCATAAACAAACACCTAAAGGCCTAAAACATACTGAAGATGTCAACGCACAGATTTCAAGGATCGACCTCGGTGACCTCCACATGTATGTGTCAATAAAACCGCACATGGTAGATATATGCACACATTTAAACTGACTCGCTCAGCAAGATTTTCTTCAAACTGTTGACAGTAGTTGACCTGAGACCCAAAACCGAGGGCATTTCGTGCTGGGTTTGCTTTCATTGTGTTATGGAGTGCGATTGCAGAACGCGAGGACGCACGCGGGTAATGAAGCTTGTGTGTTACACAGAGTATGTTTCGGGTCTCAACACGCCCGAACACAAGCACCTGCACATGAAGGAGGTAGAGCGCCATCTGAAACAAGAGGTACAAATACAGATTCGTATTTCAACAGAAAAACCTTGTTTGACACTGTAAGCATGGATATTGTGAGCTCTATCACTCAATACACAAGGTAGTGAACGTTAAGGATCGCTTGTGTGTGAAAGGCCACCCAGATTTCCTCTGAACCGTCACGCACAACTGAATGAATAACACACGCCATCCATCTCTCAAAACATGTGTCGGGCTCCAGAAGAATTTGTCCGCCTCTGAAAGACATTCATAACAGCGTTTGTTCTTCCAGAGTGGCGATGAGAGGTGAGAACACCCCGCAGTCGTCCAGTTCACCAATGGTCTGACATAACATTTGAACCACGGGTCCTTCAGTGATTTCACAGAAAGCAAACGGGGCCGATCTCCAGCTGCCGCCGCCTGTCTGATGGATGAGATTGATCCAGACCTTGCACGCTCACGATGGGAAGCTGGTACGTGTCCTGGGTCTGAAACATGAAGCGGGACTGATGCCATCTACCATCACGGACCTGTGTATAGAAACGCATGAAGAAATGGCTGAGTCTGCAGCCGGCACTTCTTTAATTCAGATTCAGATCCCTCAGTCGCGTTCTCTCACCTCACAAGTATCCAGAAGCCCGGGAGGTCTCGGAGATGAGTGTTCCTTAAACACGTGACCGTTCCAGCCCTGGAAGTGTAGAGGAGGAGGTGTCTCCGTGACGACAGTTGCCGGGTGGTTGTAGCAGTGAAGGGAGATGGTCTGAGTGGCGTTGACACTCAACAGCTGCATGAACTTCATCTGGACTTTTCCAACATCAAACGTGGTCTGTAAACCAACCAGAGAAAAGTCGCAACACTACAGGACACGACTGAGCTCATGTAGACACGATCAACACGTCACACACACCTTGTCTGTAGTAAGAGGGTGCAGGCAGGTCTGTCCACCTGCCGTGAAGTTGCAGAACACCTGGATGGCATCCGATGTGCAGCCCAGGTTTGGATCGACCCAGAACATTCCTGACCAACACAGACGCAGATGATTTGTTCATTCTTTGCTGTACTGAGATGCTTTGAAATAATGCACACTGATGCAAGTTCTATCAGGGAGGGTTGAAGAAGTGCTCACCGTCACTCATCTTGCTCCGGCAGTCCAGCAGGTCTTTGCAGACGCGTGCAGGGTTTTCTCGTGTGCCCGCTGGAGTTTTCATGCTGGTAACGATGCCGTTCAGATACCGCAGGGTTCTGAAGATCTCAGCGTTCTGCTGGAGAGGAGACGCGTCTGTGTTCTGATAACTCTGCATAGAAGGATCAGCATGTTAGCTTAGCTAAGCATTCACAAAAACACACACGCCTCTGGATCTTATTTTAAACGATGAAAAAATGAAAAGTTTTTCCTTTAGGTTTTTGAAAAGTTTCACTTACACATAACAGCGTTATCAAAAAGGTCTGCATTTACACGGATCCAGGAAAACGGATAAAACACAGTAGTATGCATGCCAGGCCAGTGAGTGGCGATGTTGTTGTGTGAAGAAACAGGACGTGCCTTGGCACATACACATGCACAGTTATAAGCCAAAAGTGCTTATAATATTACATTATCAACATATATGTGTGTTTAAAGTTTGGTCAATGTAAATAGTGTGTCTCCGCTGGTCCCCATTTTGCTGCGGAAACATTAATACATAGTCAGGCAGCGAGAGCTCACAGTTTGTTACATATTGTTTAGGCTATAGTTGCGCGGCCGAGCGCCATATACACATGCGCGTGACGCCAACGCTTTCAGAAAGAACGTCTTGCAGCTTACACACCCTGCGTTCCAATTCGCCTTCTTATACTAGGCCTAATAGTATGAACTGTTTCTGTGTTGGAATATAGCATAATGCTTAATAGTCCGCAGTTTATTGTATTCGTTTTTTAATAAAGAGAACAAACAAATGTTTGGCATCATTATTCACGATTACATTTATTACCTTTAATAAAATGAATTAATATATTTCAAATAAAACACTGTACATCGGATGTACACTCAAAATCTTAATGCATTGTGGGTAAAAAGTAGTGAACAAATGTAGGTTGTAGTTGTTTAATTTGGACAACACTACAAAATGGCGGACACCCGATATAGTTCACTAAATAGGAGATAGGGGGCAAATTCAGACACAGCTTGGGACTTCTGAATTCTTGTCAACGTCAAAGATCCGGTATAATTATTATTACAAAACTTGCATTCAATAAACATTTAAAACAACTTTAAATACACTAAAAAAAAAAATCAACTCTATATGAAGAGTTTATTTGGAAAAACAGATAAAATCATGTTTTTATTGTGTTAGTTAGCTGTATTTTATATTATCACTTAATCAAAAGAACCAAACTGCAGTTTAATTGATATTAATTTGAATGCACAATGAAAACATTGTTTTTGAACATCTTGTGTACAAGTTATTTTTTGCCTATCGACTCTTCATATTATCATCATAATCAGGGTGTCAACATATCGTACTTGCGTTAACTGTCTCAACTGTTACATACAGTGCTGCATTTTTATACGACAAAGTGCAAAAAGCCGCTCTCATTTACACATTTTCTGCTTATTAAATAGTACTTCAATGTAACCAGGGACAGCAGATGTAAATGAGCTATTAGCTAATTCTGGTGCAATTACTTTTAATTGTGCATTGTCCCTGTAAAAATAAACAATAAATAAACAAACTTTTAGTGAATTGTGCAGCACAAATGTCCGTCTGGGCAAAAAACTATGCAAATATTTACAGACAAACTACATCCATTTTAAAAATGCCCAGGCAGTCTGTAACAGTCACAGAGTTTTGGAAACACGGGTTTGATCTCTCTGCCGGTCGCTGCACAGATAGACCAAGAGAAAGACGAGCCGAGTTGGCAAAACATAAAACCATGCACGCATAAGCAGCGCACAAAACGCTCTCTGCCAACTGAAAAAAAATTAAAAAGAGGCGCGTCTAACAGCATTTAACACTTTTTCAGAGGGTGATCAGCCCTCTACACTGGTTTGTGCGCGTGTCGCGCCTGTGTGTGTGTGTACACGCGTGCGTGTTTGTTTGGAACTTGGAGGGTTCGGATAGAATTCCCTCACGGTCCGAATCCGGACCGGAGTCTGGACTTTGGGAAGGGCTGTAGTAGTAGACCAGAGTCTTTGGAATACTCTTTCAACATACTACGATTTGGGACATACTAATTCTACTTTCCAATACTAATAGGGCGGATAGTATGTGAATTCCAACAAAGGGACTGAAACGAAAACGGTGGCAAAATCAAAAACTTGCAATTCAAGACCTGTTTTCAAAAGAACAGCCAAAACGCATAAATAGTTTGCCATTTTTAGTTGTAAACGGTCTCGTGTGAACGGCCTCTTAGAAACGCAAAACCCTTATAAACAGAAAGAAACAGAAAGAAACAGAGAGAGATTCATTAAGACATTTTTTGCTGTGATGTTGATTTAAAACTGATGGTTTGTATAGCTTTAAAAACAATTCAAGTTTGTAATAAAATGAAAAGTGATGGTCGTAAAATGTTCATCTCATCTGGAGCGTTTATGGAAAACACAGTTTTTCATTACAACGTTTTTTTTCTCTGTTTCTGTGATCCATCAACAATAACAGCGTGAGGTTAGATGAACATGATCACAGTGATGTTTGCTTCTCTAAAATGAAATGCTGTATATCTGCACTTGCTAATTGCACTTCTGGTTAGACCTAAACTACATTTCGTTACACTGTACTTGTATATGTGTAATGACAATAAAGTTGAATCTAATCTAATCTAATCTAAAAATGGTTTATGCCAAATGTAAAGTGTTTATCAGCGTCATCCACTTGCTCTTTCAGAAAAGAAGCTTGGCATTTGCTTTGTGTGATTTTCACATTAAAAAGTTATTTTTCCCTGCTGTGTATTTCACCTGACTGCATGCAGCGAGTACATTACAGAAAATCAGAAGTTAATTTGTGCATAAATAAATGGAAATGTAATATAAAAATGACAATCCCGTCTACCTCCAGGTGTGGAAAAGCATCAAACTCCGTCAGACCCTGAAAGGCAGTGTTAACATTGATGCGTCTCTGTGGGACGAGAGAACAAATATGAAGTCAAACAAACATCATCTTTCGTTACAAACAATTCATTGTGTTCATTTTTCAAGATCACGAGATGGTTGTCACAATAGAACACAATACAGTCACAATGAGGTCTTACCGACGGACCGGCTAAACCTGGAGCTCCCTGTCAAAAAAACAACACAGAGTGTTTCTCAATATCCACCAAGGTTATATAGATTATCATAAACATGATGACGTCATATGTCATTTTCTCCACAAAATCAAAACGTATCATCTCTGAGATGTTATTAAGTAAAAGTTGATGTTTACAGTTGTGGTCCTGCAACGCATTACTAACTAACAAACAATATCAGCACATAAAGAACAACAGAAATGATATATTCTCAGTATGAAAACATACCTGCGGCCCCGGACTGCCCTGTGGCCCCCGAGGTCCCTGTTAAGACAAACATTTACATTCAATCCTACAGTTTTATCACATCTCTGGAGTAAACAGAGATGTAAAAGTTCACAGATCAGCTCTTGAAGTTAAAAACTGAATGTTTGTGCGACTGAATGAGTCGTCGTGTAGTTCGGCAGACCAACATTTTCAAGATAAACGAGTGAACAGGATCCAAAATCATCTGAGATTTAAGTGGAAGCTATTCCCAAAAGTTTCAGAATTTAAAGGAGTAATTCATCAAAACAATTCAACCCTGTAGTTTTTGTGTCATTCTGACCTCAAATTATTTTTATATTCCCCGGTGAAGCACAAATTAATTCTAAGAAGAAAGGCCGAGCTTCTCTTTCTAATGCAATGAAAGAGTTGAATGGTAATAAAAACTCCAAAGATGACAAAGGGCCATATTTTCACGAACTAAGCGCATGATCTACAGCGCACTGCGCAGGTGCACTCAGGGAGTGTCTGAGTCCACTTCTGCTAGTTTAAGGACAGGAAAACGCGACAGGGCGCATGGTCTAAACGGGCTGTATACGGATTCACTATTTTCACGGCTGAATTAAAAGACTGGACGCTTCTCCAGAGAGGAAACGTAAGACGGGAAAATGAGAACTGAGTCTGGCTGAAACTAGCTAAAACATTTGCGCTGTGCCGGGTGTATGATATGGCCCAAAGTGTTGAATAGTAAACTTTTTACTATAAAGACAAAAAAATCCTGTTTTCATTATTTGTTCTGTGTAAAAATGGTGTATTTTTCATATTAAGTGACTGTTTGCACACAGACGACCACCTGTAGTAAACAAGTCAACAATGAATCAGAAACTTCACAAAACTCTTTTCTGGAACTCGGTCACTTTGAATTCTTTGTAAAAGAAGTCACAGGTTTGGAGCAAAAAAATTTAAATACATATCGTCTCTATTCTTCATTTTATTTCAACTGTCTTGAAGCATTGAACAGGTGTTTGTCATCTCAAGGAACCAGAGATGAACACATGAGGTGCGTCAGTAACGGACTGATGTCGCCCCCTCAGGTGGGAGTGTGTACTGCACCCTACAGAGAGCAGATTCAGTGTGTGTGAATGTTTATCTTTTCTTCCTCTCATCCGGCTCACGTGAGGTTGTTATGTCACTGAAGGGAATCTAGCTGTTCAAGCACTCATTGAGTGTTATATAAAAGTCTATTTTTACACTCTGAACAGAGGAAAGTGTGTGCGCTGATGATATATGTGTAAAACTCTGATCCGACTCCAGACTAAACAGCCGTGAGAATATCAGACGACAGATCTTACCATCTCACCCCGGCTTCCTTTCAGGCCTCTGGGACCCTGAGAAAAATCAAACGTAAACTGAGCAAAATTCAAACAAATATTGTAATAAGCACATTTTTTATAAGCACTGCTTGAAATTTGCTGAGGCTGCAACTCACTGGCTTTCCGAGCGGGCCGATCATTCCTGATGGACCTACAGGACCTGAGAAACCCTGAGAAAGACATGAGAGACAACATGAGATGAATTCAGATGCGAAGAGGCCGGACAAGAAAATAAGACTTAAACACATCAATAGAGACTCACGGGAACACCAGAAGGACCTTTGGGTCCATGAACACCGGCCAGACCAACATCTCCACCTGGACCCTGAAACAACCACACAAAAATCAAAGAGTTTCCAAAGCTGAACCCTCCAAAAATGAGTCCCGAGTTATAGTTGCAAATAAAGGGGAATAACATCTCTTCTCGTGTGTTTGTGAACAAATGGTGCAAATTAGCAGAAAGAAATGTGAGAATCAGGAAAATCAATCATGTTATCTGTTGCTGTTCAGGGAAAGTTCATCCAAAAATTCTGTCATCAATAATTCCTCCCAAAGTTTCTGTAAATCTAAGTCTTTCATCAGTGGAACACAAATGAAGATATTTAGAGAAATGTCTCAGTGATTTTGTGATGTTTGATGATCAACATTCTTCAAAATATCTTCTTTTGTGTTGACATGACACAAGGGGGAGTAAATACAGGATCTTCATTTTTGGATAAACTCAGGTAACGTCTTCAGTTTGATATTTAATGTCTGTGGCAGTGTTGTTAAGAACCCTCAGGGTTTGAGTTCTCACCTTGGGTCCTGGGAATCCCTGGAGTCCCACCACGCCGGCATCACCCACCTCACCCTGCAGATAATAAAACACAACAACATGACAGCGCTCAGATTATTCAAACACGGGGTTGTAAAATGATATTCCCTCTCTGTACTCCTGGAATTCCAGCTCGGTTTCAGACTTTGTTTGAGTTACGTAAGACCAGTTTGTTTTCTTATTTATTCAGCGATCCCATTAAACCCCCTGCTGAACAGAGACTTACATAATCATCACCTCCTTACAATCCATCACGATGACTCTTGAGCAACTGAAAACACATTGTCAGAGATTTGATCTGAGCATTCAGAATGACATTCATTTCCTAAAGTTAGATTTTATTAGGATTGCAAACCACATATGGATGTAGTTCGGAGCAGGGGCCGGATTCACAAAACGTTCAGAAGAAAATTATTCTTAACTGCCATGTTTTCACTTAAATTCTAATTTAAGAAAAAAGTTTTTAATGTTATGTATTCCCGAAAAAACTTTTTAAGACCATTCTGAAATTCAAGATTTCAAGATTGATCTTAGAAAATTTAAGAAGAATTTTGCCTTAATGGCGTTACTTGCCATTAAGGAATATTTATTTTGATATAGGTTAATAATAAGGTCTAGCACCCTTACTTTAGCTTTCATTATTATACTGCTTTTTACATTATTCTGGGACAAAGTGACTCGAAACGGAGAGGGTCACAAGTCTTATGTTGTAGTAACATACAAAAAGTTTTTTTAAATATTATAATATGCATATTTTTTAAAGCTTGCAAACATATTAGCTAACATGCGATCGTAAATGCCGTTTAACACATCACATGCTAATATATATGTCTACATAATAATCTGATGTGCTTGTTACACACATTAAGTTTATTGTATAGATATACATATACAGTAACCACATGAGCAAGCCAGTTAAATCATATTATTTTATTCTTACGTCAAATACTAAGATGTTCTTAAGAAAATATTTGAGAATTGCATGTACGAACATTAAGGAACTTCGTATAATTGATCCTAAGAAAATTCTTATATTTTGTCTTAAGAACATTTCCGTGAATCCCGCCCCTGATTTGTAAATAACAGATTTTCTGTACCAGTCCCAGCCAGAGTGACTTTCAGATCTCTGATGTGAGGAATATCCCATCACCTTAAGTGAAGGACAGACACCTCAAGTGAGGCGACTCTTTAACTCTTTCCCCGCCAAAGACGAGTTATCTTGTCATTTAAAAAAAAAAGCTTTCCCGCCAAAGACGAGTTATTACTGCAATCAGTGTTTGTACTGGTGTACAGCAGGTGGTGCTATTACACAGCTCTGGGAAAAGTACAGAATCCCAGAACATATAACGTATATGTTTTAGCGGTTTTTAATGATTGTTCTGAGTGGAATCTGGGTCAAATCTTTGACAAAAAACTTTAATTATCTCAGCTGTTTAATCAAAATGATACATTTTTGAAGAAACCTACCCACCTCTACGGAGTGATAAAAAAAGAACAAATGAACATAGAAGAATACAGTTTCTTTTGTTTAAAAGCAGAGACTCTGTTCTATCATTTGTCCATTTATTCCTTACAGAAAATGTACTGTGAGCCATTGAAGTTGGGTGAAAATGTTAAAAAACGCTGGCGTAGGCTGGCAACTTTTTTGTAAAAGGCTGGCGGGGAATGAGTTTAACAAAAGACTGAAAAATAAAGGCGCTTATTAGACTCTTCATAGCGATGCCAGAGATGAAGCATTCAGTCAAAGGTTCTTCAAGGAACAATCTATTTCTTACCTATCATAATCTGAAGAACCTGTTTTCAACACAAAGAAAGAACCTTTTGTAGAACAGAAAGGTTCTTTGGTTGTTAAAGGTTCTTTTAGGAACAAAATAACCTTTTGAAGCGCCTTTATTTTTAGAAGTGTGTCATGATTATGGCATAAGAACCCAGACGTAGACAGCCGAAGTAAACAAAAATAATTTGAATTAACAAAAACCCAGAATGGTGCAAACACTAAATAAGACAGGAACTCAAAACAAACACTTCCCATGAGGGGATAAAATAAACAAAGCCCAAAAAAAGTCCACAAACACAGCAGGGCATGGCAAGACGTGAACAACATAATGAGTACGGGACTGGACACGAACATTAGATATGACGAACCGGCACGGGACAGAGAATACAAGAGACTTAAGAGGTGAACACTAAGGAGGGAAAATTACTCGGGGCAGGTGAGGGGAATGAAACACTAAGCGGAGGGTAATGGGGAATCAAGGGGGCAGGGCCAAGGCACGCGACATGAGAACATGTGATGCAAAGTCATGACCCTGTCCACAGAACTAGAAAACTCCAGACAAGAAGGACAGGATCATGACAGAGTGCTTCACACATTTACGCAAAACTTTAATATGAGTCTCCGACATCAGCCTCACCAACTGAGATGTTATCGTAGAGAAAAAGGTCAGGACTGGGGTTTTCAGTAGTTTTTAAAGGGACAGTTCAACCAGAAATGAAAATTTACTCTCCCTCAGGTTGTTCAAAATCTGTATAAATGTCTTTGTTCTGCTAAACACAAAGAAAGATATTTGGAAGAATGTCAGTAACTGAGCAGATCTCATCCCCCATTTACTGCCATAGTTGGGAAAATAAATACCATGGTATTCAATGGGGACGAGCTTGAGGACGATATTTTTCCAAATATATTCTATAACTCTAGTATTTGTAGTAAAAGTAAGGTTGTAAAACTAACAAAACAAAACATGGTTACTACACTTTTACTATAGTAAACTATAGTAAATCACTCACTGGCTGTCCTTTGGCTCCTGGCTGTCCTGTCATGCCCTGGTCACCCGTCGCCCCCTCCATGCCTCTGATGCCCGCTCCACCTCTGTCACCAGGTAAACCCCTCTCGCCCTGCACACGACACAACAGTCAGCATGAGAAACGTGAAGCTACAGGTCAAAAAGTCTGACACACGTGAAGCACAGTACAAATGAGGTCATGGTCAGATTTCTTTGATTGATTAAATAGTGTCCAGTTATCATCTCAGAAAGTAATACACTTCTGTCCATGTGAAAAAGTGATTTTGACCTTCAACCCTGCAGGCCCTCTCTCTCCAACGACACCGGGAAGTCCAAGCTCACCCCGAGGACCAGGAAGCCCCGCCCTTCCCTCTGGACCCGTATCACCACGCTGACCCTGCAAACGCAAAACAAACCAACAGACTTTCTGTTTAGTGTTTTTGGCCAAAGTGTGTTTTTTTTTGTTTGTATTCTTTATTTCATCCTCACCGTACGCCCCTTTGATCCAGGGACACCTGGTAAGCCCGGAAGACCAGTTAGCCCGTCAGAGCCTGGGTACCCCGGCGTCCCTCTCAGTCCCGGAAAACCAACAGGACCCTGAAAAATGAAATCGAACAAAACATTCAGAGAGTCACATGATGTATTTAAGGGAGACTGCACATGTTGAGGGTTTTAAATCACATCACAATAGAAGAGGCATAAGAAGTTTGTTTTGTCCTCTCACCTCCAGACCTGGCGCTCCAGGAGGACCTCTGGATCCTTTCTTACCAGCGACCCCCTAAAAAACACACAAAAACCCAACGCTGACATTTTCATATCCACACAAACACCAGCAGCTCAATTCTGAATTGAAAGAAACATTTCTCCATTAGGAGATAAATAATCATCTATAATCCCTGAGTTTAGCTTGTCATCGTTGGAATTCACAGCCATAATATTTTGTCATTCATCTGTTTAGGTGAAGAACAGCAGATAACATTGAATTAAAGACACCGTGGGTGGCCAAAGTCTCTTCATGGAGATTTGAAACTGCCCGCGGGTGTTTGCTCTTTAATCACGGTGAATATGAATGATGGATGGAAAAACAAGCACGAGAGAACACTTTCCACTACGCAACACAAACACACAATAACTGGTTTTTACATTTTGAGATGATGCACTGCAAAATCAAATACTTTCTGAGTGTTTTTGTCTGTTTTGTAGTACAAATAACTAAACATTCTTAAATCAAGATGTATTTTCTAGACAAAAGAAGTGACCTAATATGTTTAAGTAAGTTTATGATAAAAATAAGCAAAAAAATCGGCCAATGGGATGAGAAAAATGAAATTGAACTAGGTACCTGAGAAAAAGTTCAAACTATATTCAAGTTTACTTTTCTCAACCCATTGGCAGATTTTTATGCTTAATTTGACCATAAATTTACGTAATTCTTATACAATTTTTTACAAAACAAGAGTAAATATCTTTGGTCACAGTTCTTGTCAAGTTATTGGATATTGATTTAAGAATTTAAGATCTGTTTTACTAAAAACAAGGCAAAAATGTTTAGCAAGAATGCTAAACTTTCAGCATCATAGATTTATATACATAAACTTCATTAGCATATGTTTCTACGGGCTGTCATCTGGTGTGTGAACACATCAATTATATCTAATGATAAACTAACACAAAACAGACAAGATGTGTGAGTTTACTTTAAAAACCTGTAATATAGACAATAAAGCAAACACAAAACACACCTAATGTACATTCATGCCCACAAACCTCAATTCCTTTCTCGCCCTTGGGTCCTTCTTGACCAGGTAACCCTGGAGATCCCTAAAAAAACAAATCCTCTTGAAAGTCATTCTGTAAGTAGGTGTAACACAACACAACACAACGCGGTTCTACTTGTTTAAATCTTTATATAAAAACACAAAACTCATGTTACTGGAGCCGTTCATGTCATTCTCCCGGCGTGCGGTATATTTTAATTTCATTAAATGAATTTATTCAGCAGACACTCATGTTTCATGTTTCTTCCATGGACAGAGTCCAGGATCCACACCTCAAGAATGTGGATAAGAGAATCATTTCATTAGAAAAGCACGCCAACAATACTCCACTACATAACAAGATGCCTACCTAGACCGCATTTAAAGGGGTCATTGGTGCACCCCAATATAAAAGCTTCGCACCAAACGCAGTTAAAAATCAGATGCAGACAGAGAAATGTTCAATATATTTAATTGAATCATTAAATGTACAGTAATTAACTTCATGTGACAGTGTTGATATGTTAAGCTAGGGATGTAACGATTCACCATGAACCAGTGGTAAATCGATTATAATATACAGTGTTGGGTGTAACTAGTTATTAGGTAATTCATCACTGTGATTAAATTACTTTGCCTTGAAATAGTAAAGTAAGGGATTACTCTTATTTTTCTGTAATTAAATTACAGTTACTTCTGATATACTGTGTAATATATTCAATAGTGGAAACGACATCCAAATTATTAATTATAAATCTAATTTAAAAATTTACTAGTTTAATGTGTCAATCTCACATTTGTATACTTTGATCATTTAATAAGAATAATTGTAGTTAATTAATGTCAATTAATTAAATAAGCAGTTTCATTTCTATTCTTAAATCACTGAACTAGTCAAGGTTGTTGTAGGATACAGAAAGTAATTAGTAATAAGAAATGAAATACATTTTGGAGAGAGTAATTTATACAGTAATCTTATTACACTATTGAATATGTCATTAATAACTAGTAATTAACTCCTTTTTTGAAGTAACTTTCCCAACAGTGATAATATGTGACGATTCAAGCCGGTTGAGATGTTATTTGAATGGCAATACATGTTTTGAGCAGCAGATGTCGCTGTGTATGCAAACTTGGAAAACATGGATAAGTCTTAGTTTGTTTATTTTAAAGAGACTTTTGTATTATTAGTTTTTTATTTCATTTGGAATTTGTTTTAAAATTGCCATTTAGTTTTGTTATTTGACATGAAATACATCTTTATTTTACAAAGAAATGTGCAGCACTTGAGAAATAATTAAAAGAAAGTTGTGCATTTCTAATTTGTCTTAACTGATTTTGTAAAAATGAAGCATGAATGGATCGTATCGTGACATCAGTATCGTGAATCACATCACATCGTGAGCTGAGAGAATCGTTACATCTCTAGTTAAGACTGTTTTGGAGAGGCAGTAGAGGATCTGCAGCTGGAGGCTGTATGTCAGTACAGATGCTCACAGTCGACCACACTGATCTTCATTACAGGAGACAAACTTACAGGAGATCCCTGCTGACCGAGCGCTCCTCGGACCCCTGCGACCCCTGCATGACCCTGAAACTCACACAGACGGAACATCACTGCAGTGTTGACATAACAAATCTGAGTCTGAGCACGGCCCGTCTCTGTGATCTGGTTATATAAAAAAATGATATTTTATTCATAGTTATATTTTATTGCAAATTCATTGTTTTAAATGAATCTCAACTTTTCTGCGGATGTCTACTGGAAGTTAAGTTGGTGCCACGTAATCTCTATGATATTGCATGTGATATTGTCATGATTCCACTATCATGTCATGTTTATTTGTGTTGTTTGAGTGGAGTCATTGCATAACCTATGGTTTTATGTGAGATTGAATGATTCTTTCTCGTGTCTCGTCATTGTTCCCTACATCTCCTTCCTCGTCTGCCTCTCCTCAGTGCTAATCCCCAGCACCTGTTCCTCGTTATGATCCTGTGTTTGTTCCCTTTAAAACACCCTCGTGTTCTTTGTCTTGTACTTGTGCATTGTTCTTGTACCTGTGGATGTATCTATACCTATTCATGCCGTCGTCTTACCCTGTTCCCTTTGTCTAGTAAGTGTTAGTTTAGTGTTTGTTTCCAGTGTTTGTTTTATAGTCTAGTTAGTCAGTGTTCTTGTCCTTGTTAAAGTTTATATTTTTATCCTGTCCTGTTTTCCCCCTCGTGGGTTTTTGTTTTGCCTGTTTGTTTAGTCTTGTTTATTGTTAAATAAAAGTCTTTGTTACACCTACCATCTGTGTCTGCCTGCAATTGGGTTCTCCTGCCTTGTCTCTCCGGAGTTTCATGACAGATATCCTCTTTATATTGCTGAGCACTTGGTTGAGCTAAAACAACTCAATGGTACCACTTGAAATGAGTCTGCTGACTCTTTTGTGCAACTAGGCCCTTGTATGTAGTCTCTGATGAGTTTACAGTGCTGTTACTAGGGTGTTGCTATGTGTCCAGAATGTTGTTTCGAGTGTTTTTTTTTTTAGCATGCTGCTATGTGATATTAAGAACAGTGATTATTGATATCGTGATAAAACTGTAAATAATTCACTGTCACTATCTGATCGACACTTAAACATGTTGGTGCTTTTTCACCTGTTGTGCAAAGAATGGTGCTACAATTGTTGCAAGGCTATTTCTGGTTGGTTGCTAAGGTGTTGCTAGGGTGTTGTTAGGGCACCGCTAACCTGATATCCAGTGTCTCCTGGTTCCCCACGTTCACCTTTCTCTCCGGGACCTCCCTGTACACACACACAAACACATACAGATGCTGTTTGTTTCTTTGGTCAAGTGTTGTAAATAACGCTGGGTTTATTTGAGAGATCCAGAGGTTTGACAGCAACAGAAAATAAAGTAAGAATTAAGACCTACTGGTTCACCTAAGGGCCCAGGAGGTCCGGCGGTCTTACTGTCTTCACCGGGATATCCCTGAGGATAATACACACTCAGTCAAACTCCGATCATAAAAAGATTGTACACACTGTCTAAAGTGTTTTAAGTCTTCCATGTAAATGTATAAGCCAAACACAGCGTTTCCATGGAGATTTATGTCAAATGGGTATGAGGATATAACCTTTTCTCCCTTTGGTCCCGGGGGTCCCGCAGGACCGGGCTTGCCAGCATGACCCTACAATCAGAGAAAAGAGAGAAGAACTATATAAACAAAGAGATTTGACGGGCATAGCAGAGTTTAAAGAGAGCTGTGATGATCACAGATATATTTCACTGTCAGCATCTCTCTGTCTGTGCACGCTGTGTTTCACAGGAAAGAAGTGTGAAGCAGACAAAAGCATAGGTGACGTTTAATGAATGAAGACCATTATAAAGCAACATTTCTCACCAGAAACACGTGAAACAAAGCATTACAGTTATAGTGAAAATACATCATTCTTGCATTGATGTCTTTAACTCGGACTTCTGGAGCTCAATTACTAATGTGTGTGCGTGTGTATGCGAGCGTTTGTAAGTGTGTGCGCGTTTGTGAGTGTGTGTGTTTGTGCATGCGTTTGTGTGTGCGTTCATGGTGTATGCGTTAGTGTTTGCGTGCATTTGTGTGTTTGTGCATTAGTGTGTGCGTGCATTTGTGTGTGCTTTTGTTTTTGTGTGCGTGTGTTTGTGTGTTAATGTGCAGGCGTGTCTTGTTACACAGACAGATATTGTTACTCACTGTGTAACCTTCCAGTCCCGGTTCTCCCTGAGGTCCCAAAACTCCAGGTCGACCCTGGAAATAAACAAACGAAACAGACACAAACCTTAGCTGTGCTCATACTTTAACAAATAACCTGCTAAAAATAAACACAACATCCTGAAATCCTCAAACAGACGTTTAAAAAATAACCCTATGCTGCCAATAAACCAGAAGAGCTTCCTGGAAAACCATCTGCTTACTTTAAAAACCAGATGAAAGGTTTCCTCAAGTATGCTCACATCAAAAATGTCATAGGTGACTTTAAATCCCCACGAAAACATGACGGCAAAATAAAAAGAAACTGACGTAAAGCTTCTGAATATCCAAATCTCAGATGACATTCATGTAAATCCCATCAGAACACTTTCATTCAGCTTCAAATCTTGCTAATGTCATAACAGAGCCAATAAAAGCAGTCCGAGTCTGAAGGAAAGATGATTTTATGATGTTTGGAGATATCTAGATACCAACTATTATCTGTTGCTGTCATGTGTGGATGGAGCCGCTATATCAGGGAGAGCAAAACTGCTTTATAAACACAAACAGAATTTCCTTTTCTAGCACATTTCTTTCTTTCATTTAGAAGTATACCGCAAAAAATGACTTTCTTACTTAGTATTTTTGTCTTGTTTTCCAGTACAGATTGCATTCTTGAATCAAGATGCATTTTCTTGATGAGCAAAATTACCTTAAAATAAAGTCTTGTTTTTATGCAAAAAAATATGAAACTGTAGTTAATTTGTGCTTAAAACAAGCAAAAAAAGTGTATTTTCTGGCACGGCTGTGTGACAGTGATGCGTTTCTGGCTTTGACAGTGATAACATTCAAATCTGAGATCTGGACATCAGAAGATGCAGAGAAAGAATGAGCGTTTGATCTTAAAACAGAAAGCACACTAACTGCAGGTCCTCTGGTCCCACGAGCACCTTTGAGACCTCGCTCCCCCGTCTGTCCCGCCTCACCCGATGAGCCCGTTTCTCCAAGGTGACCCAATGAGCCTCTCTCACCCTAGCAAAGAGAGAGAGAGAGAGAGATGTTTAAAATAATTGAAACTTCGACACGTTCTATTGTTTAACTACCTCAGTAGTGACATGAGTGAAGTATAAACTCCTCATGCTTTAATAAAAGATATGCCCACCCCTATATCACGTTCAGAAAAGAAAATCAAGTCAAATAAATCATCATTAAGTGGAAGAAAACTCCTACAGGACCATACAAGGAATAGATGCATTTTCCACAATAGTATTGCTAGACTTTAAAGCTATGACCGTAGATGCCCGTTACCTTTTTTCCCGGACGGCCGCGGTTTCCAGCCAGACCCAGTTTTCCTTCAGGTCCCTGGTGAAGAAATATCTGCTTTAAGTTCACATTTTCTTCATCGCGGCACATGTCAGATGATCTTAAAACTCTAACACATCACATCCGCCTCCTGTTACTTACTGTAAAGCCTTTTTTCCCAGCGTCTCCAGGAGGTCCTGGGGATCCAGAGATCCCCACCTCGCCCCTTTCTCCACCTTCTCCCATTGGTCCGCGGTCACCTGACTTGCCCTGAGACACAAGAACATTAAAATATTAAAAGGCTGAGCACTATAATATATATTTCCATCATTCCCCGTGTCAGCACATAAACAAAACGTCCCACAAGAATGTGAAGCAGCTCTCGTTTCTGTCAAATCTCACCTTCGGTCCGTCTTTCCCCTGGTGTCCCTCCTCTCCAGGTGGTCCCGGAAGACCCTGAAACAAACATCTAGAATCAGGCAATTAACATGACCATGGCGCAAAGCATGCTGGGATTGTTTCCATACACCCATATCCCATATGGGCATTAATGACTCACTCTGATGCCCAGTTGACCCGGTTCACCTTCTCCTCCAACAGGCCCAACTTCACCCTACAGACACGCAGAATGAGAGAGACACCGTGACCTCTGGCAGACACCCTGAATCAATCGCTCACAATCTAGAATCTCACCTTGACCCCAGGTTCACCCAAAGGCCCCTGCTCTCCTTCAGGTCCTGCAGGTCCCTGAGTGTTTAGAAGAGCAGAAAAGAATGAAAAGGAAGAAAACTGATTTAAAACAGAGAGCTGAGAAAACATTGGGGTTCATAAAGAAGTGAATTATTGTGTGATTGAATGTTCTGAAATGTTATGTATTGTGTTCATCAACACTCTTTTAAAAGGAACCTTGGGAATAGAGAGATGTATGGCTTAATACATTGAATTTATAAATGTGAAATTAAAACAGTGTAACTGTCACAGTATTCATAAACTTTGAACTAATATTTGTACTCCGAGGCCGACATTTTTTTTTTAGTCAAATTCTGTGACGTCAAATGGTTGCAAACTAGACCCGTTCTCTTAACGCTACAGCGAAGCGCACACGTTTTCCATATATAACAGTCAAATATGAGACGTCAAACATTAGATCAGATGTATAAATACACATGGACAGTAGGTGGTGGTATGTCCTATTTACACAAGCCAGTCTGCCTGCCATAAAAGAAGAATGCATTCAGTATCAGTAAGTGTCTGTTCAAGGTAAACGTGCATTAAATCATAGTTTTAAACTACCGCCTTTAAGACATTTAATACTGTTTAAGACATCGGCATCTACCATCCACCATCATACATAATGAGAATATACTGAAAAACACAATAATAAGATGTTTGCAGTTTGGTCATTTATTCTGTATTAGAGCATATGTGAATGTCAGCCCCCGTCAGCTAATGACTGATAAAATTCATTTTATAATGCCTTAAACATCTTGTATATATTAAATTCGCAATGATTTTTGGTTAGTAATATGTATGTTTGAATTGTTTCTGACCAACAATATTAGAATGTATGAAAATACACCAATAGCATCTTTATTTTCTTTATTATTTAAGGATTACACCTTCTATTTAATGAAGAACTGACTGTGTTCAGTTTGGCTGCCTGTTTGTGCAAGCATGTCACGTCATCGAAAAAAAACATGGCGGCCTCCTTAGGTTAAAATGGATTACATTTAGGGTTTTTTAAAGAAATGAAATTGTTTGATGTGTTTCAAAAGAAAAATGCTAGTAGTGTGAGGATTTAACAACGTATTAAGCCATACATCTCTCTATACCCTGGGTTCCCTTTAAGTATGTAGCATAAAGTCAGGTAAACTTTAGTCATACCTCATGGCCTTGCTCTCCATCGGGTCCTGGATCTCCTGGAGGACCTCTGGAACCCTAAACAATCAAAAGCATTGAAATAAAGATAAGAAATTAACCACAATTTAACACAAACAGGCACGCACACAATAAATTACAGTTAAATATTCATGACACACGCACACGGAATGAACTAAGTGGTCGATCTATGATTCATCCACTCTTTACACAGGGGATCAGTTTAAATAAAACTGGAAACTTTAAATTAAGGTTACACAAACTATGGAAATAGACGTATGCATTTTATTCAAAACCCTCTCTTACTTTTTAACTGAGGAGAAGAACATAACCTGACCTACATCAAAGACACATTATCAGAAGAAAGAGTTTTCCTCTGAATACTCACAGGTTCCCCTTGAGGACCTTTATCACCTGAGCTGCCCGACGGACCTGCTTGACCCTGCATCACACACACACATCACACACATATCATTCATACAGTATACATGATAAAAATAACCTTACAACATCATTCAACATCATATTTCACAAGAAAAAAAATATTTTTGATATCTCTGTGATCTCAGTTGTTTCTCTTGACAATGAAATTGAATGAGGACCTGCAGAGTTTTACGTCTCTTATAGTTCTCTGAAGTTTCATAAGAGATCTCAACAAAGTTATCAGATGTTTTCACCTTTGCCAAGAGGCCAAATTCTGCAATAAATTACCAAGGACCTCAATTTATAGGAAAGATGTTTTTGCAGCTTCATGAAACTCGCAAGTTCTCAATCTGAAGCATATCATTTGTGACAGCATTTGATTTACAAACATTTCCTCCTCATAAAATGTCATGAAACTGAAATGAGCGAGGGCTGTTGTTTGTGTCCACCGGTAAGTGGCTGTTGTATGGGAAACTCTGTCTGAAAACACATCATCATGTCACAGTGTCCAGACCAGATGACCAGACCGTCCACATCAAAATACTTTCTCACTGTAGTGAAGTAGGTGTGACGAGACTGTGAGTCGAGGCCGGTGAGTGAGTAATAATGAGCAGCTGTGCGCGCACCGGTCTCATGTCATGAAGGAGAGCGGGAGCATAAGAGGACGAGCGACCGTACCATCAATGAGATACGACCAGGCCAGCTGTCTTTTTACATTGTTTTTATTTGATTCAATGATTAAATGTTTGCCGGTTCCCGTCTCCTTCCTTTTATTGAACCTTAATACACTCACTGATACCTCTCTATTCTCACAACACACACTGTGGATGCTCAGTAACCATGACGCCATGCACTCAACATCCACATCAGAGAAACCCAAAGTTCCTGACTTTGATTTAATTTGCATGGGTCAAAGCTGTGGTGACATGCAGAAAAAGACACATCTGTGACCACACAATAGGAAATACACAGTTTAAAGTTACTTTCAAACTAGAGAGAGAAAGAGAGAGAGAGAGAGAGAGAGAATTTTGAATTTTGAAAATCCTTTAATACCAGGTATTTTTTTAAAAGCAAAACATATAGAACTCTATTTTCACAATTCACAATTCATGTGAATATATGGTTTTTTTTTTTTTTTTTTTTTAAATCAAAAACAAAAACATAATTCATCTTCAATTATTGTACATAACACTTTATTACTGCACCATTTCATTTCAAACGTTGATCGATCATTCATGTTATTGTAAAACTTAAAGTCAATCATTATTCTTGCTTTGAGTAAAGCCCCAAAAACAACAATCACATCATCATTACCCCCTTGCTCTATTTTACTTTTCCTGCTCATGTAAATTGCCAATTTAGCTTGACCAAAAATAAAATTCAATAATTGAAATTTAATGCGTTTTTCCTTCAAATATTTAAAACCAAGAATAAATGTCCTGAGATCAAATTTCTCCTTAAATTTGACACACAATTCTTGGATCAACACAAATAACGTACAAATGCTAGAGCAGTCCATAAACGCATGAAAAACCGTTTCTCTTTGAGAGCAAAACGGGCAATCAGAACTATTATCAGGATTTAAAACAGAAATAAAAACATTAACTGCAATGGCTCCATGTAAAATTCTCCACTGCAGGTCCCCTGTTCTTTTTGATAATGGTGGTTTATATAACACTCTCCATTCATTATCACACAATTTAAAAACTGAACGCCATGGGGTATCCGTCTTCTTATCAAGCATTTTCTTATTAAAAACAAGAACACACATTTATTCAAAACTTTTCCTGTACAAGCAAAGAAATCAACAGAAAGGGATTGTCCTTGTTTTAGAAACAAACCTTCACATTCCTCAAGTTTTGGTTGAATTATCAGACAAGGAAAACCATCCTCACTATCAGGGATATTATTCCCCAAGAAAAAATCTTCTAAAATTAATTTTTCTTCACTTGTAAGTGCTTCCATTAACCTAGCTAAATAGCGATTTATTGTACGAATAGATAGAAATCCCAGTCTTTCCGCAACAGCTTCTGTCTCCTTAAAATGAGGTCCAGTTAAAGACAGTAGCTGGCCTAAAACAAAAATTCCTGCTGTTTGTAGAGCTTTGCTGAATCCCGTCGAAAACATAGATGTAATGTCCAGTCTTGCCTGACAAATCAAAGGTTCCTTCAACAGCCAGTAACTAGAATTAAAATTCTCAGTTTTCTGAATATGAAACAAGTCCCATACTTTAAAAAGATTTTTATAAAAAGGAGACAGTTGTGAGAGATTCAAACTTTTGGGGTCCATCAAAAAAAGAGATCTGTCCAATTCAAACCCTCCAACAGTTCGTAATAGAGCACAGCTGATAGCTTTCCAGCTGACATTCATTGGTCCATCTAAGAGTTTTTGTAGAAAATTCAAGCGGAATGTTGCAATTCTACTTTGCAGATGAATTAAACCTTGGCCACCTTCTTCCTTTGGTAGATACAAAATACTCTGTGGTATCCAGTGAAGTTTGTTCCAAAAGAAATTTATTAAGATTGCTTGAATTTCAGCCAACATCTTTGCAGGAGGGTCAGTACATGCCAGTCTGTGCCATAAAAGTGAAGCAACCAGATTATTGACAATAAGTGTTCTACCCCTGTAAGACAAATTTTGTAAAAGCCATTTCCATTTGTCTAAACGACCTCTTACTTTTTGTAACATTCTATCCCAATTTTTTTGTACAACACTGTCATCCCCCAAAAACACTCCAAGATATTTTATAACCCCTCTACTCCAGACTAAACCTTCAGGCAGAGTTGGTTTTACATCATTCCAAACTCCTAATAGCAAAGCATCACTTTTTCTCCAATTAACCCTTGCTGAGGACCATTTTCCAAATTCCTCTATTATCTTTACTACAACATTTACATCATCTTGTTTGTTTATTGTTATTGCAACGTCATCGGCATATGCTGATAAACAAAGATTTAAATCACAAAATCGTGCTCTTAAACCCTCCAGACGTTTTCTAATCTTTTGGAGTAGAGGTTCGATAGCAAGTGAATACAACATTCCTGATAATGCACAGCCCTGTCTAATTCCTCTTTTAACCTTGAATGGAGCACATAAACCACCATTCATTTTAATCAAACTCTCAATGTCACTATAAAGAATTTTTACCATACGGAGAATTTTTTTTGGGAATCCAAAAGCTTCCAAAGTATTCCACAAATAGGAGTGCTCCACCCGATCAAATGCTTTCTCTTGATCCAATGACAACAAACCGCATTTAACATCAAGTACTCTGGAAGCCTGTATAACATCTCTAATTAAGGAGATGTTATCAAATATCGATCTGCCAGGCATACAATAAGATTGATCTGGATGGATCACCTGTCCCATTACCTTGGCCAATCTAATTGCCAATGTTTTCGAAAAGACATTACTGTCACAGCATAAAAGTGAGACCGGCCTCCAATTTTTGATCTCAGTAAGATCTCCTTTTTTTGGGAGAAGGGCAACTACTGCTCTTCGGCAGCTCAAAGGCAATTTCCCGTGCATGTTCTGCGTTCCCTAACGTGCACCTGGCCCACCACCAACACATCAGCCTCCAACACCTGTATGATGGACTTCACCTGCACAAAGACGGAGTTCGTGTTTTTGCAAAAGAGCTTAAAGGATGCAGCTTTGGGCCGTAGCTCGACACCACAGAAGCACCTGCTACCGACCCCTGAACACTACAGGCCCATCCACCCCTTCATCCCCAGACACAGCCCACCGACCTCGGTGAGGAAAGACATCAGCTGGACAAGATCTTCACATCGTCCACCCTCCCGACCACACCCACCTATGGCTCGCTACACACCTGTTCACCTGTCACAAAACTCACATCTACCTGCCTTTAATCAAGCCCCGGAAAGAAAGAAACCAAAACCCCCCCCTCAACAAGAGAGACCCTCACAACCGAGACCACAGAGCTACGCTGAAGCCTTAGCCCGACCCGCGGCTCCACCCACCACCTCCACACCAGCCAATGATCTGAGCCAGATCAAAGAGATGCTTCATACACTGTGCAGCCAGCTCTTAAAGAGATAAGAACAAAACACAGAACACTGCTATTATTGCCAAAATTATAAGAATAAGAATAATAAGTTAGAAAAGTGTAAATAATTGAATGTAAATAATTGACAATTTTCACATGTTGTTTTCTCTCTGTCTTACCAAATAGGGTTATCTTTTAGAATCATAATGCATTCATTTCTTATAAGTTGCTGGAATATTCAGGGTCATTCTTCAACATTTGGTTCTAAAAGCACAGACCCCGAATTTATCAAAAATATTACTAATGCTGACATTATTGTTCTCACTGAAACATGGTGTCGAGATGATGTACTGACCTACTGTCCCTCAGGCTACTATGAAATAATTGTGCCCTCAGTTAAACTAAGTACAGTCCATCGTGGACGAGATTCAGGAGGAATATTAGTGTGGTACAAGGAGAGTCTGAGCAAACACATATTCATAATGACAGTTGGAAAATATCACTGCTGGTTAAAACTAAACAATCAAATAGGTATTTCAGCCACTGACACGTATCTCTGTGCCATCTATATTCCTCCTGTAGAATCCCCGTACCATGATGAAGAATATCTTCACAACATCCATACAGAAATCAGTCGTTTCCAGGCCCAGGGACATGTGCTGATATGTGGAGATGTTAATGCAAGAACAGGATCTGAACCTGATTACATTGATCCAAATGGCAATAAACATGTCTTTGGCCAAAACCCCTTGAACATTACAAAAAATCCCCCACCAAGAAACAACCTTGACCAAACCGTTAACAAACACGGTAGAGAATTATTAGAGCTGTGTCGAGCCTCAGGTCTGTACATACTCAACGGCAGGATCAGAGGAGACTCATTAGGGAGGTTCACATGTTGTTCAGGTCATGGAGCTAGTGTAGTCGACTATGCCATCTCTGACATGGACCCCTCCTCCTTCAGCGCATTTAGTGTCAAACAATAAACTCCTCTTTCTGACCATAACCAAACTGACATATATGTTAAAACCCGGACTAATCACACACTGAACACACCGCAGACCTATAAAATGCATCACATACAGCAGACATACAGATGGGCTCCAGACAGCACAGACACATTTATTAAAGTCCTTCATTCCGAAGAAAAAAAAAAACTCATCAATACATTTATTAATAAAACATTTGAAACAACTAAAGATGACACCCAATCGGCTACAAATGAAATCAATCACATCTTTCAAACAGCAGCATGTAAAGCTGACTTGAAAAAGAAAGGCACAAAATATTCTAAGAAAACACCAAAAGATGAAAAGTGGTTTGACCCAGAATGCAAAACATTACGAAAACAACTGAGAAAATTATCAAACCTGAAACATAAACAGCCGAACAACGCAAATCTAAGGAGTGAATATGGCTTGAAACTAAAAGAATATAAAGGAACAATAAGAAGGAAAAAGCAACACTTCCTGATCAATAGTTTTGATGAAATAGAGAAGTCAATAAACCAGAATCAGTTCTGGGACATGTGGAATAATCTGAGCACAACAAAACCACAAGATTTACCAATCCAAGACGGAGATATCTGGACAAAACATTTTGAAAACTTATATAAAGAAATTCCACCAAAAGAACTTAACGACTATTATAATCAGATCAAACAAAATCTTGAAATTTAAGAAAACACGACTAAAAATAATCAAAACCCATTGGACTTCCCAATTACACACAAGGAATTGAGCAATAAAATTAAAAGCCTGAAATGTAAAAAATCTTGTGGTCCAGACAATATTCTGGGTGAAATGCTGAAACACAGCACACCTGAGCTGCAGACGGCTGTGCTGAAATTATTCAACCTCATCCTTCATTCAGGCCACTTTCCTGACATCTGGAGCAAAGGACTTATCACACCAATACACAAGAGTGGAAATAAATTAGATCCGAATAACTTTAGAGGCATCTGTGTTAGTAGTATTTTGGGGAAACTATTTTGTAGTATTTTAAATAACAGAATTATACATTTTTTAAGTGAACACAATGTCCTGAGCCCATGCCAAATTGGCTTCCTTCCAAATCACAGAACTACTGACCACATCTACACCCTACACACCCTCATTAATAAACATGTTAAACAGACTAAAAATGGGAAAATTTTTGCATGCTTTGTCGATTTTAGAAAAGCTTTTGATTCAATTTGGCACGAGGGATTGTATTTTAAACTCTTACAAAATGGGGTAGGTGGTAAAGTCTATGATATCATCAAATCCATGTATACAAACAACAAATATGCAGTACGAATTGGCAAAAAACATACAGACTTTTTTACCCAGAAGAGAGGAGTATGACAGGGTTGTAGCTTGAGTCCAACACTTTTTAACATGTATATTAACGGATTGGCAGAACAAATGGAACAGTCTAGCAGCCCTGGACTCACTCTCCAGGACAAAACCATCAAACTCTTGCTGTATGCAGATGATCTGGTGCTGCTGTCACCCACCCCACAGGGACTACAGCAGCACCTGGATCTGCTCGAGAACTACTGTCAGAACTGGGCCCTGGCAGTAAACTTTAAGAAAACCAACATTATGGTTTTCCAGAAAAAGCCCAGATGTCAGGAACACAGATATCACTTTAGTCTAGGAAACACCCCACTAGAACACACAATGCACTACACTTACCTCGGCCTGATCATCAACGCTTCAGGACGTTTTAACATGGCAGTAAATGCGCTGAAAGATAAAGCTCGACGAGCTATGTATGCTATAAAGAGAAAATTCATAAATATTGATTTACCCATTAAAATCTGGTGTAAAATCTTCGACAGTGTAATACTGCCCATAGCACTGTATGGAAGTGAGGTCTGGGGTCCACTCAGTGATCAGAGCTACACCAGATGGGAGAAACATCCCACAGAAACCCTACACACAGAATTCTGCAAAATGATTTTAAAATTACATCGAAAAACCCCCAACAATGCATGTAGGGCAGAATTAGGCCGATTCCCATTAATTATTAACATACAGAAAAGATCCCTCAAATTTTGGATGCACTTAAAATCAAGTCCCACAGATTCCTTACAACATATAGCTGTTCAAACACAAGAACTACACCCAGAAAAGAGTCCTCTGAGCCAACTCATCACAAGATTAACAAACACTGACCAGTCTGAGACCATTACTGCCCCAAACATCACAACAAATCAAATTATTAAACAAACTAAAACTACATATCTGGAACATTGGGAACAGGAAACAAAAACACAGAGCAAACTACAATTTTACCGAAGTCTAAATAAGAATTATGAATTCAAAGAATACCTCCAAATGATTAAAAACACAAAACAAAGACAATTGATTTGTAAATAAAGGACCAGTGATCATAGTTTGGCCATAGAGACCGGCAGACACAGAAAAAACTGGCTGCCCAGAGAGCAAAGAGTGTGTGTTCACTGTAACACGGGACAGATCGAAACAGAAACACACTTCCTCTTAACCTGCCACAAATACACAACTATTAGAGATCAATTCATACATAAATGTAATAAAGTCATCAAAAACTTCTCAGCTTTGGGTGAAACTGAACAGATGAAAATAATATTAGGGGATTGACAGACAGCAGCACTTGCCGCCAGATATGTGTGGATGTGTCACAGCCTGAGAGACAGTAGATGAGTATGATATTGTGTTAACACTGTGGTAATGTTCACAAATGTTTCAAATCCACTGTTCGGTTATTTAAGTTAAAGTAGGTTCTGTTAATGTTTTACCTGTTTATACATGTACATTGTGCTTTGGCAATATTGTAACAATTACAGTCATGGTAATAAAGCAAATTGAATTGAATTGAATTGACAGAGAGAGAGAAAGAGAGAGAAAGAAAGAGAGAGACAGAAGAGAGAGAGAGAGAAAGAGAGAGAAAGAGAGAGAGAGAGAGAGAGAGAGAGAGAGAGAGAGAGAGAGAGAGAGAGAGAGAGGGACTTGGCATGAGAGACTTTTTCTTCAATTGATTCAATGCGGCATCGGAGGAAAAACCTACGACATCATCAAATCAATGTACACCAATAACACATTTGCAGTTAAAATTGGCAACAAGCACACAGACTTTCTCTCCCAGAGTCGTGGAGTGAGACAGGGCTGTAGTCTAAGTCCTACACTATTTAACATTTACATGAATGAATTAGCTGGAGCTCTAGAACAGTCACCAGCAACCGTTCCGAACTTACAAGACACCGAAGTGAAATACCTCCTGTTTGCAGACGATCTGGTGCTGCTGTCACCCACAAAAGAGGGTCTACAGCAACATCTGGACACCCTGCACACTTTCTGCCAAACATGGGCCCTATCGGTTAACCTTAAGAAGACTCGAGTCATGATATTCCAAAAAAAGCCCAGTAGCCAAAATCAACATAACCGTTTCAAACTAAACAACATGCCCCTAGAACACACAAAGAACTACACATATCTTGGTATAAACATTAGTAACACCGGAAACTTAAACAAGGCTGTGAATGACCTGAGAGACAAGGCACGAAGAGCCTTTTACGCAATCAAAAAGAATATCAAAATTGACATGCCAACCGTAATCTGGCTGAAAATAATACAATCAATTATAGAACCAATCGCGCTGTATGGAAGCGAGGTTTGGGGTCCTCTCGCCAACCAAGAGTTCAGCAGATGGGACAAACACCCAATAGAGATTCTGCAAACAGAAATGTGTAAAAACATTCTACGGGTACAGAGAAAACTCCAAACAACGCCTGCAGAGAAGAATTAGGACTGTACCCTCTTATCATAAAAATTCTACACGCACCTTAAGAACAGCGACACAGACACACTCCATCACAAAGCCTTAAGACATCAAGAGCTGAGCCCAGAGAGAAACCCCTTCATCCAACTGATCTCACAACTAACTCTACATCCCCAAACATGCCCAAGTCAACCCCAAACCCAGCCAGACTAAACCAAATGATCAAAACACAAAAAGAGAAATATCTCAAACACTGGACAGAAGCAACAGCTCAGCAAAGTAAACTGGAATGCTATCTGTCACTAAACAGAGAATATAAAGTGTCAGAATACCTCACAAGCGTATCAAACCCTAAACTAAGAAAAGTGTTGAGCATGTACAGACTCAGTGATCACCAGCTCACTGTAGAGACGGGCAGACACAGACACACATGGACACCGAGAGAAGAGCGACTGTGTCCACACTGCACACACAATCAAGTGGAAACAGAGCTGCACTTTCTCCTCTCCTGTCCCAACTACACACACATCAGAGAAACATTCTTCCCCCAGTTTACAAACTTACACAAAGACTTTGACCAGTTTCAACAAAAGGACAAGATCTCATACATACTGGGAGAAAAGTCAAGAAGCTCAAACCTGCTGCAAGATATGTCAAGTCCTGCCACGACCAAAGAACAACCAGCACAACACAAAACAACACTGACAGGACAACACACACAAACTGACACTATCACCCTCACTGAGAACTTAAATTAAAACTGTTTATGTTATATTGAGATGTATATATATATTTTTTTTTACTCATAGACTTTTAATTTTATTCTATCTTATTTTTTATCTTAATCTGTATTTCTGCATGTTTATATTTAATCTTGTGCTTTGGCAATGTAAATTTTCTTTTATCATGCAATAAAGCTCCTTTGAATCTTGAATCCTGAGAGAGAGAGAGATTTGAAACCTCTTTATTTATACAAAAATGATTTCTTTACATAACGCAAAAAAAGGGGGAAAATATATATATATATATATATTATTGTGGGGAGAAGAAAAACAAAAAAAATCACCCCAAAATGACTTCAAAACATAAAACATTCTCCACAACAGAGCACAACACATCCTTATAACACCATATGAGCATGAATTCTTCAACATTGTTTGTAGCCTTATAAAAAGTAAAATCAAATTTCAATCTTACTTTCAGCATTCTAAGAAAGACAATGTTTGCTTCGTAGTCCAAGGATCCCTCAATCTTACTCTTTCTACTAATGTAGATGGCCATTTTTGCTTGGCCTAAAATAAAATTGAACAACTGACATTTGAGTCTAGAGTTCTGGCTGTATTTAGATCCTAGAATAAACATCTCTCTAGAAAATGTTTCTCCAAACTCTAAGAACATCTGCTGTAACAATACAAACAGTGAGTTAAGTCTGCCACAATCCAAAAAACAATGAAACACTGTTTCCCTTTGTAAACAAAAAGGACATTCGTCACTTACATTAGGATTGATGACAGATACAAAAGCATTTACAGCTATAATTCCGTGCAGCACTCTCCATTGGAGATCTCCACATTTCTTTGTCAACGGTGGTTTGTATAATGCTCTCCACACAGGTCTGATCTCGTTGTCAAGCCCTAGAGGAGCTCTACAAGGAGTGTCAGCCCTACCACTTAGTTTATCCTTATTTATTATCTTGACAAACAGTTTATACATATTTTTTCAACTCATATCAACTAGTCTACTTGTAAGAATTTCACTCAGCTCCAAAAACTGACCAGAAAAGTTTTTTAGGTCAGGAACAAGAAACAATTAAGGAAATGGGTCATTATTATTGGGTTGACAGAGACCATTACAGTATTCATTTAAGCAAGAAAATTCAGAGTCTGTGAGTTCACACCTCCAAATGTTTAGTATGTCCTCTATAGTCCTGATAGACCTGACTCCCACCCGAGATGACAGTTCTTCAGGATTGTTCAGATGAGGGCCACACAGATCAACAACCTGACCAAGAGTAACAATTCCTCCCGAGTGAAAACGCTGTTGCACAAAAAGTCCTGCTATGAGTTCAACATTAAAATGTGTTCCATGTACTACTGGCTCTTTCAACAACAATGACAGGGAATTTGAACTTGTCCTTTGTTTGTGGAACATCTGCCAGACAGTAAAAAGTCGCTGATAAAACTTTGGAAGATTACAAAGTTTTTTAGAGTTTAGGTTCATCAAAAACAAAGATTCCGGCAGACGCCATTTTCCACCTTGACTCAAAACATACCGGGCTAAAGGCCTCCAAACAAGATCAGCAGGCCCAACAAGCAGTCTTTGGATAAATTGGAGTCGAAATGTCGTGCCCCTGCTGGGGATGTGAATAAGTCCCTGTCCTCCTTCCTCCTTCGGTAAAGACAGTATGCTCTGAGGGACCCAATGCAAACGGTCCCAGAAAAAATTGACCAGAACTGCCTGTATTCTGGCTACCAGTTGTGGCGGTGGATCCGTGCACATCAAGCGATGCCACAACATAGAGGACACCAAGTTGTTTATCACCAGAGTACGCCCCCTAAAGGACATGTGAGGAAGAATCCATTTCCAGTTCTTTAAGCGTCCTTCCACTTTTTCTAAGACATTGTCCCAATTTTTGCACAAAAAACAGTCATCCCCGAGATAAACGCCAAGATATTTAAAACCACCCCTGCTCCAAGATAACCCACCTGGTAAAGAGATATTTTTAATTACTGCAGTCCCAACAGCTATGGCTTCGCTTTTTTCCCAATTGACTTTTGCAGAAGATAAAACACCAAAATCGTTGATACATTTCACAAGGAGATTAATATCATTTTGACTTTTTACAAACACAACAACATCGTCAGCATAGGCGGATAATTTAAAAACTGAATCACAACCAGGTATAGTTATTCCTGTAAGAATCATTCTTAATTTGTGTAGGAAAGGCTCGATGGCTAGGGAATACAACATGCCTGATAGAGAGCATCCCTGCCTAATCAGACCAAGTTCACAGCCTAATGAGCTGGAGAGGTCCAAAATATCCCGAATTAAAAAATGTTGTCGGTTATCTGCCTGTCAGGTATACAACACGTCTGATCGACATAAACTACTTGCTCAATTACTTTTTTCAACCTCATGGCTAAAACCTTTGACAGCAGTTTGTAGTCAGAGCAAAGCAGGGCCACTGGCCGCCAGTTCTTAATCTCCTGTAGGTCTCCTTTCTTGGGAAGGAGGGTGAGGACTGCCCTCCTGCAACTCAGTGGTAAAAGTCCTTTCCTCAAGCTGTCCCTAAGAACAAGCAGCAAATCGTTGCCAAAGACAGGCCAGAAAACCTTGTAAAAATCCACAGGGAGTCCATCCATGCCTGGAGCCTTGCCACTCTACAAACTCTGTAAAGCAGTGTACAATTCAGCTGCTGTAATAACGGCATCTAGCTCTGTGTTAGCCTCATTTGAGACTTTTGGTAAACCCTCAAAGAACGCCTTTGCCACATCTGTTCTCTCACAATATTCTTTTTTAAAAAGTTTCTCGTAAAACATTACCGCATATCCTCGTATCTCAGCAGACTCAAGCAACACCTGTTTGGTGTTAGATCGTAGAGAGTGCATAAGTCTTTTCTGTCCATTCTTACGTTCAAGGCCGAAGAAAAAGTGGGAAGGTGCATCCATTTTTGCAACATTGTTAAAACGGGAACGAATTAGGGCACCTTGAGCAGAAAAACCCAACAAGTTAGATAGAGCTGACTTTTTAGATTTGAGAGCTTCAATATGTTCTCTTTCTCCTGTGAAGCCTGCCAACTCTTGCAGCTTCACTATTTCACTCTCCAGATCCTTCATAGACCTGGTCATGTCTCTTGTGACATTGAGAGTATACTGTAAACATAACTGTTTTATCTTACTCTACCCTATATCCCACCACTGTTGTAAGGAAGTATATTCAGATTTTGTTCTTGCATAACCATTCCAAAAAGCCTTAAAAGTATCTTTAAAAACAATGTCAGCAAGCAGGGCCACATTAAAATGCCAATAAGCACTGCTGCATTTCACATCCTTAATAAAAATGGAACTATGAACAAGAAAATGATCAGAAATGCCAACAGGATGTATTGAACAATTTTTAAAAACATTACAATGATGTTTAAAACAATAAAACCTATCAAGTCGAGCTTAAGATAAAGAATTGTCTTTAACATGGGACCAGGTATATTGCCGCTTAGTGGGGTGAAAAAACCTCCACACATCACATAATTCATTTGATTCAATTAATTTAATAAAGCACTTCTTACTGGCACAATGTGGTTCCTATCAACAGTTCAATTTACAGTACAATTAAAATCACCACCTATAACCAAATAACCATCACCAGTACAGTTACTTAAAACAGAGTTTAAAGCATTTAAAAAGATGACCCTTTCACTACCCAGAGTTGGAGCATACACATTTAAAAAAAAGTTATTTTTACACTTACAAACACGGCATCAATTTTAAGCATACATCCCTTTATGATTTCCTCAGTAACATAAGAGATCGGTAAAAAATCTCTAGAAAATAATACACCAACTCCACTGCTTCTGCTGCTTTTATGACTGAGGACAACCTCCCCGTCCCATTCTTTCTTCCAATCTACTTCATTTTCAACTGTACTGTGTGTTTCTTGTAGGAAAACCAGATTTAGTTTTCTAACTTTAAACAAATTGAAAAGAGAAGCCCTCTTTTCGTCCTCTCTGGCACCATTGATGTTTAAAAAGCCTAGCTTTATATCACACATATTGAATAAAAAGCTGCAATTAAGCAAACCAGAGAGGTGAAAACAAAAGAAAAGAGAAAAGAGAGAAAACTTAAGCATCGTTCGATAATTTTTCTCTAATTTTTGCCAACATTTTTCTGAGATGGAAGACTTCTTGCTCAGTAAAAGACATTTCACCAGTTGTTTTCATTATCAGTTTAACTGAGTCAACGAACAACCTTAAATCTGGAAAAAAATTCTCCACCTTAACCGCTCTCGCACCTTTTGTGAGCTGTAAAAAAGCTTGAATTCTAGTACAAGAGTAAACACTCTCCACTTCCACCTATGTATCCTGACTTGTGTCATATTCACTCTCCTGTGTGTCTATACTTTCATCTGAATCAGACTGGATGTCCGTTGGGATTAATTTCGTCATTGTCGTGACTTGTTCTGTATTCACATTAAATTCCATTTCTTTTCTCTTAACTGTCACTTTGGTCAGATCGTTATCACTCAAGACATTTTTCTCATTACACAATGCTGACTCAGCCACACTAACAGAAATTTGTCCTACCTTTAGATCGCTTGGTGCTTCCTGTTCACGTTGTTCTTCTGCTACGACTTCCATCAACTCTATCTCCTCAATAATTACATTTTCGTTCTTTTTCTCTTGTGTGCTTTGTGAAGTTTTCTGTGATTTCTTCCGTAAAGCCCTGCTAGTAGTTGGCGTCTCCACCGTACTAGCATCTACCTGTCGCTCAACTAATCTCTCCGGGCATGAACGAATCTAATGCCATGCAGTTCCGCACCCGAAACATTTCATTGTCTCTGATGTAACATGCACAGTATAATCATAGCCGTTTATTTTAAACTTCAAAACCAAGTTCAACTCTTCGTTGGTGTTTTTGAGTATCATGAACAATTGTCTTCTAAAAGACATGACATGTTTAAGATGGGGAGACTTACAGCTAAAAGGAACCATCTTTATCGGAGACACCAGCTGTCCGTGCCTCGCAAGCTCCTTCTCTAAGACTTCGTTCTTTAAGAACGGGGGCACATTAGAAATCATGATCTTTTTTGCCGGATTTACTTAGGCCAATACAGGTATAAATGTACCTCGAATCACAATTCCTTTCTCAATAATCTCATTCCCCTTGTCTACACTATCTAGAAAGATCACAACCGCACTATTCATTCTGGAAGCAGATTTTATACTTTCATATCCGACCAACTCTCCTACAGCAAGACTACAATCCTCAACTGAACACCCGTCCGGCAGAGACAGTTTGATCGCATGTCTACGAGTCAGCCTAAACAGGTTAAATTGTTCGCCGACGGCCATTCTAACCGGCCTCGCCGGCACTGAGCCGCCGCTCCACACACACACACACACACACACACTACACACTGTTTCTAACAAAAAAACTCTCACAAATAATAATAATAAAAAAAATAATAGGAGAGAGAGAGAGAGAGAGAGTGAGAGAGATAGAGTAAGAGAGAGACAGACATACAGACAGACAGAGAGAGATAGAAATAGGCTCTCCACAGTTTGTGTGTGTCTCACTAGAGGGCGCTGTGAGCTCATAAGAGCAGAACACACAGTCAAACTGATTATTGTGTGACTGATTATGAAACATTTTAACACACACTTCACACACCCTGAGTGGAAACACACTCAATGATCATAAGAATCTCTCAGAGACCTAAAGATCTGAAGAGCTACAGTATAAAACAACTCGGCTGCTCTCACACTTCTGTAAAAAAAACTATTTTAGTTAGGTGCTTGACTACATTGGCTGTAAGAGGGATAGATCGCTCAAAAATGAAAATTCTGTCATCATTTGCTCACCCTCAGATTGTTCCAAACCTGTATAAATGTATTTGTTCTGATGAACACAGAGAAAGATGTTTGTAAGAATTTCAGTAACCGAGCAGATCGCTTCCCACATTTACTGCAATAGTAGGGAAATAAATACTTTGGGAGTCAATGGGGGACGAAATCTGCTTGGTTACTGACATTCTTCCAAATATCTTCCTTTGTACAGGTTTAAAACAACCTGAGGGCCAGTAAATGATGACAGAATTTTCATTTTTGGGTGAACAGTCCCTTTAAGTTAGCATCACTACAGTACTCCTGAAACACACATATACAGACACATCACAGTGACACTTACTGGTGGTCCTGGTGGTCCTCTCTTCCCTGGACTTCCAGCTTTACCCTATAAACACACACAAATAAATAACAAATGAAACTGAAGTGTTTAACCTTCTCTGTATTAATGACAGAAAAGTTATTTGAAGTGAACAAAAAGATGTTTGTGTTTAATTTGCCAAAGTTTGGAAACCGGTCTGAAATATTTTACTCAATGTAGTAGAGTAGGCGGGGCGAGACCGTGGTTCGAGTCCGGTGAGTAATTGTGGATTAGCGCCAGCTGTGCGCACACCGGGCTCGAATCTCGTAGGAGATTGGGAGCATAAAAGGAACGAGCGACCGGACCGTCGAAGAGAGAGGTACGGGCCCGAACATGTGTTAAGTTTGTTTTATATATTTGTATTTATGTTTTGTTCGCCGGCGGTCGTCCATGAGGGGCCGTCGGCTGTTACTATTTATTAAAACTTTAATTTATTGACTTCCGGTTCTCGCCTCTTTCCTTCCGTATCTTGAGATTTATTACATTGGTGCCGAAACCCGGGAGGAAGGAGAGACATGCTGTCGGAGAGTCCTCGCCGCCGAGTGGCCTCGCGATGCCGGAGAGTTCGGGCAGCGCGGACGAAGGGCGTCCGCCAGTGGCTGCCCGAAGCGGTGGCTCTGGGGGAAACGGAAGTGCACAGTGCGGCCACCGTCAAATTTTCGGTGGAACGGCGACCTTTGCTGCCGCGCCCCTGGGTCGAGGTGGGGTGGCTTTCGTCCAAGCGGGAGCGGGGGAGTTACCGCCGTCCGCCAGAGGCCGGAGCCTGCGTCCGTCACCCGAGGGGGAGGAGCAGGGGGCGGAAGCGCCGAGTGCGGCCACCGCCTGCCAGAGGCCGGAGCCTGCGTCTGTCCGCCCAAGGGGGCGGAGCAGGGGACGGGAAACCCGCCCCGACTCCCAGATTAAGGAGGAGCCACCGCCGGCCGCCAGGGGGCGGACGGTCGAGCCATCCACCGAAGCCCCAGGGCCACCGCAAGGCACCGCGAATGAGTACTCCGGCTGGTTGAGGAACGAGCGGCAGCATGTCAGTGAACCGGACTATTTTTTTTTTCCCCTCTCTCCCCTCTCTCTTTCCGGTCGCTCCGAGGGCTCCCGTCTCCGTTGTCTCGTCTCGTTGCTGCATACCCCCCACCCCACCCCCCCCGAGGGAGGGGGAGGGAGCTTGCACAGTCGCGGGGGTGCCCCCCGGCCTGTGAGGGGTGATGGGAGTACGTAGTAGAGTAGGCGGGGCGAGACCGTGGTTCGAGTCCGGTGAGTAATTGTGGATTAGCGCCAGCTGTGCGCACACCGGGCTCGAATCTCGTAGGAGATTGGGAGCATAAAAGGAACGAGCGACCGGACCGTTGAAGAGAGAGGTACGGGGCCGAACATGTGTTAAGTTTGTTTTATATATTTGTATTTATGTTTTGTTCGCCGGCGGTCGTCCGTGAGGGGCCGTCGGCTGTTATTATTTATTAAAACTTTAATTTATTGACTTCCGGTTCTCGCCTCCTTCCTTCCGTATCTTGAATCTTATTACACTCAACTTTTACCATATTTTACTTTCTATATCAAACATTTTGAATAAACCTGGCAGCAATGACCGTCTGGCTGAAATATGCACACACACCAACACAAATGCACGCACGCACGCACACGCACACACACACACACACACACACAGACACAGACACAGACACAGACACAGACACAGACACAGACACAGACACAGACACAGGCACAGGCACAGACACAGGCACAGGCACAGGGACAGACACACGCACGCACGCATGCACACAGACACAGGCACAGACACGCACGCACGCACGCACGCACACAGACACAGGCACAGACACACACGCACGCACGCACACAGGCACAGACACAGGCACAGACACACACGCACGCACGCACGCATGCACACAGACACAGACACAGGCACAGACACAAACGCACACGCACACGCACGCACGCACACAGACACACACACACACACACACACATAAACACAGTAAAGGGTTTAGAGGTGCTTACGATAAACCCCGGAGCTCCTTTATTTCCTGGAGATCCCTTTTCACCCTACACAAAAACACAAAACCATCAACATGTAGTGACTATACTGTAAGTGTGTGAGTGAGGGTTGTATTCTAAGTGATTGTTTGTTGTAATCTGATTGAGTGTGTGTCGTATTCGGAGTGAGTGTTTGTTGCATTATAAGTAAGTGTTTGTTGTATTCTGAGTGAGTGTTTGTTGTATTAAACGTGAGTGAGTGTTGTATTCTGATTGAGTGTGTGTTGTATTTTGATTGAGTGTATTCTGAGTGAGTTTTTTGTTTTATTCTGAGTGATTGTTTCTTGTATTCTGAGTGAGTCTTTGTTGTATTAAACGTGAGTGAGTGTTGTATTCTGATTGAGTGTGTGTTTTATTCTGAGTGAGTGTTTTTTGCATTATAAGTGAGTGTTTGTTGTATTCTGAGTTAGTGTTCCTTGTAATAAAAGTGAGTGAGTGTTGTATTCTTAGTGATTGTTTGCTGCATTATAAGTGAGTGTTTGTTGTATTCTGAGTGAGTGTTCGTTGTATTAAAGGTGAGTGTTGCATTCTGAGTTAGTGTTTTGTGTATTTTGATTGAGTGTATTCTGAGTGAGTGTTTTGTTGTATTCTGAGTGATTTTTTCTTGTATTATAAGTGAGTGTTTGTTGTATTCTGAGTGAGTGTTCGTTGTATATAAAGCGAGTGGGTGTTGTATACTGAGTGAGTGAGTGAGTGAGTGAGTGAGTGTTGTATTCTTAGTGATTGTTTATTGCATTATAAGTGAGTGTTTGTTGTATTCTGAGTGAGTGTTTGTTGTATTAAAGGTGAGTGAGTGTTGCATTCTGAGTTAGTGTTTGTTGTATTTTGATTGAGTGTATTCTGAGTGAGTGTTTTGTTTTATTCTGAGTGATTGTTTATTGTATTCTGAGTGAGTGTTTGTTGTATCCTGATTGAGTTTGTTGTATTCTGAGTGAGTGTGTGTTGACTTTTGAGTCAGTGTAAATTGCATCCTGAAGGAGTGTTTGTTGTATTTTGAGTAAGTGTTTGTTGAATTCTGAGTGAATGTTTGATGTGTTCTGGGTGAGTGTTTATTGTATTCTGAGTGAGTGTTTGTTGTATTAAACGTGAGTGAGTGTTGTATTCTGAGTGAGTGTGTGTTGTATTCTGAGTGAGTTTTTGTTGTATTAAAAGTGAGTGAGTGTTGTATTCTGAGAGGGTCTTTGTTGTATTCTGAGTGAGTGTTTGTTGTATTCTGAGTGAGTGAGTATTGTATTCTAAGTGATTGTTTGTTGCATTATAAGGGAGTGTTTGTTGTATTCTGAGTGAGTGTTTGTTGTATTCTGGTTAGGTGTTTGTTTTATTTAAAGTGAGTGAGTGTTGTATTCTGAGTAAGTGTTGTTTTTGGTATTGAAAGTGATTATTTGTTGTATTCTGATTGAGTGTGTGTTGTCTTTTGAGTGTGTGTAAGTTGCATCCTGAAGGAGTGTTTGATGTATTCTGAGTGATTTATTGTTGTATTCTGAGTGAGTGTAAGTTGTATTAGAAGTGAGTGAGTGTTGTATTCTGTTAGTGTTTGTTGAATAAAAAGTGATTGTTTGTTGTATTCTGAGTAAGTGTGTGTGTTTTTTTTGTGTGTGTGTGTGCGTGTACCTTTACGCCCTCAGGACCTGGTTCACCTAGAGGTCCGTCAGCCCCTCTTGGCCCCTGAAATACAGACACACACCCGACATTGAAGCTCACGTTCCTGATGCCACGAGAGTATGATTTCAAAACAACACACAAATGCCATTTACAAACACAAAGAAAGGCCTTTTACAATCACAGCTCTTTCTCATAAACTCTCCGGCAGTTCAATCATCAATGAGCTGAACACAACATCTGAACAGTTTCAGTAAGTGTCTGTTTGTCATGTTTTAACACACTAGTGTCTTCAGCTTCATTCATATCAAATCTGTCCTGAAAACATTCAAACACAACACAGACAAGTGTTCACTTTATGGCTCAGTTTTGCAATCCACGCATGTGAGTGTGTGTGTAGTGTGACGTTACTTTATATTACATTTATATTACATTGTGACTTTATTTTCATAAAATGTGAACTGGTTGTTTCATTTGAACACAAGAGATCTCTATTTTAGCGAGTTCCCAGCTAACAATTTTTGGTTCCCAGAATATTCCCCTAACGTTGCTTTTTGGTTCCCAGAACGTTATTTTCTAAGGTTTGTTTTTGGTCCTCCAGGAAAGTTTTCTTAGCGAAAATAGAATTTTATCTCTGGTTCCCAAAACTTTCTGGCAACCAAAAACTAACTTTAGGGGAACCTTCGACTAATGTTATAGCAACAATAAAAAAATAATTATGTAAAGATAACCAAAACCGAACCTTAAAAAAACTTTCTGCGAACTAACGTTCCCATAACGTTAGCCAAAAAATATTTTTCTCGGGTCCGTTTGGCCTCACTACACGTCAGTTATTAGTACATCCATGCTGAGTTTTTGTCCATCACTTATCTTTTCAGGGAACGTTATTTTCTGGTTGCAAAAAATAAAACCTGAAAAGAAAGTTCTTAAAACGTTAGTTATTGGTTCCCACATAAATAACCAAAAGGGAACCAAAATCTAACATTAGGGGAATGTACTGTGTTTGCTGGGTTGCTAGTACACATCACATCACACGTGTAAGTTATAATTTCAGTTGAAATAATTTTAGTTTGATGTAAATGCTCATCTCTGTTAGCCTGAGGAATTTTATACAACTAAACAAATAACCAAAGAGTCTTCGGTTCGTGTTTCTCCTGTCTTCTGTCAAAAATGTATCCAAATCTGTCTGTCACTCAAAGGTTCCCACCAATCAAAGTGCAATGTTGTGACTGTGGCTTTAGTGACGACATTCACACAAATAAGAAACGTCACTTTCTTCACGTGCTGTCTTACTAGGGCTGCACGATATATCGTTTTAGCATCGACATCGCGATGTACGCATGCGCAATAGTCACATCGCACGAGGTGTGATGCAGGGAAAGTTTATTTTTTTAGAAAAAAATGTTGCGCGGGTCTATATTTGCCTGATATAAAGTAATGAATTATTATTATTATTTTTTTACAAAGCACATGTTGTTACTTCACGTTTTTTGACACGAGCCTCTGCATGCGTGCGCATGGCGAAATGAGCGAGGAACGGGAGAAAAGCACCGAAATGGACGACTTGGTCGCAAAAAGAAGCGCATCGTCAATTATTTGGAAATATTTTGGCTACAGAAAGGATGATGTTGATCAAAAACAGGTACTTTGTCGGGAGTGCCGTGCAGTAGTTGCCACAACACGCGGAAATACAACAAATTTGTTTGATCATTTAAGTCGGCACCACAGAGCTCTGTATGACGAGTCAGGGGTTCACATCGTTTACTTTCCATGAACATGCCCACAAAATCACCCCAATTATTCTTGAATCAATTATTTATTTTTGGAGAAATTCAAGGCATCTGATGAACAGTTCTGTATTTCTACACATCGCAATATATATCGCAGAAAAATAAAACATCGCAATGTACGTTTTTTTCAATATCGTGCAGCCCTATGTCTTACCCTGCGTCCTTTCAGTCCGGGAACACCTGCAGGTCCACGTGACCCTTGAAGACCCTCGAGAAAAACACACACACACCAAACAACAAACTTTGAGTCAAAGGACGGGATATCATGCATTTACAAGCTCAAAGGAAATCAGAGCTAGTTTTGAGGTTTAGTTTTGATAATAGTACATGTTTGTATTATTCATCTTTAAATGAAACTGCAGAAACTCATAGAGCAAAGGATTATGGGTAAACTTACTGGTGGGCCTTGTGGGCCAAAATCCCCAGGACCCCCTGGAAGGCCTGGATAACCCTTACACAGAAAACAAGACAGATAACACAGAGTTAACACAGAACATGTACTGAAATGTAGAGTGATTGTTTGTTTGTTTGTGAACATTATTCATTACCATTGACCCTTTCTCTCCCGGAGGACCCAAAGAACCAGGAGGACCTCGCTCTCCCTAAACACACGCACAAACAAACAATGTGTTTGTCCTCATACAAAACTGCCATCTGATAGTGACTGAACTACTTTAAGTTTCCCTTCAATCGGTCTCCCAAGGTTGTGTTGAGAGACAGACTGGGGTTTGATCTTGAGAATCTATCATCTCTGAGAGGAATTAAAAACGGCAATGGGCTTTGGCGAGTTGCACACACATGCCAGGTCCTGGCCTGTGCATACGAGTATAAAAGGGAGGTGGCGTCGGCCATTCACTCATCTACTGTTCTTCGGAACCTGCATGGCACACATGTCAAGTGCTTTCATCTCTTCGAGATTCTCCAAGACTGCAAAGCAGCGGAATTCTCCCTCTTGGTTGCAGACTTCCCCTGGGCGTCTCAGCAGCGAGATACAGATCTAGAAGAGCTAATTTCATACAGTTGCGAGCATGTCTTGCAGGTTTGTTCCTAGGTGTGACAGACTCATCCCTGAGCTTTGGTACTCCCTGACTGAGGGACCCCTCATCACGGATGCCCTAGCACACAGCTGTCCGCGGGACAAGCAGAAGTACGCCTTTTCCCCAGTGAGCCCCCACAGGTCCTGTGCAAGGTCAGGGAAGAGGGACATCAAGCACTGTTAGGTGCACCTCATTGGCCCAACCAGACTTGGTTCTCAGACCTGCTGGCTCTGACGACAGTTCCCCCCTGGACGATTCCCCTGACGAAGGACCTTCTGTCGCAGGGGAAGGGCATGGTGTGGCACCCAAAGCCAGACCTCTGGAATTTCCATGTCTGTCCCCTGGACGGGAGGGGTAGGGTAGGGGACCTCCAGGCATTCTCTGTGTCCCATGGGTGTCTAGAATTCGGGCCTGGTAGTTCTCACGTTATCCTGAGACCCCGGCCAGGTTACGTGCCCAATGTTCCCACCACACCCTTTAGGGACAAGGTGGTGAACTCGCAGGCGCTCCCCTCTGGGTGTTGTGTCCAGTATGAGCATTACGCCACTACTTAGACCATACACAGAGCCTTAGAAGCTCTTTTTTGTTAGACAGCACAAGGGGAGGGCTGTCTCCAAACACAAATTGGCCTACTGGATTGTGAATGCCATTGCTTTGAGATACCAGTCCCCGGATTGCCTGTGCCCGCTAGCAGAGAGAGCCCATTCCACACGGGGTATATCCTCCTCTTGGAAACTGGCTCAGGTGCCTCTCTGGCATACATATTTAGTGCTGAGGGGTTTGGTTATGCCCAGTACCTTTGAGAAGTTTTACATTCAGTGTCAGCCAGCATCTTACACACCACTGGCACAAGGTCGGCAACTCGGTTGGGCTTACACCTGCGAAAGCCCCTTCTCTCCTCTCCAGGTGTTTCTAGCGCTTTATTTTAGCCTCCCTACTTCCCCCCTTAGGGCGAAGTATAGGTATTCCATCCATCACTAAGCATTGGCAATTGTGGTAATAGACCGAGCGGAGCGATCTCTTGGAACCAAGTCCAGTTCTGGTAGAGTCACACCTGCTCAGGTGGACCCTTATACTCGGGCTATTGCCCCATACGTACTGACTCCCGTACAGGGTCGTCCTGTATGTTGAATCTCTCACTCTTGGTTCCTCTGATGGTGAACCTGTGACTTTCCCTCAGGTGAGCCACTCCACCTGAGTTCTGTCCCACCTATTCGGGCAGACACATTTCTTTTTCGCACGTTGTTCTCCCCACCGGTGAGACCATGTTGGTGTCTCCACATGTTACCTCTCCTTGTGGTAGGATGTGGCCTCTGTACCACACTCTTCAATGAAGCAGTGTTTCCCCAGTGTTTCCCCAGTGTTCCTTACAGCCCCAGGCGGTGTCTCACAAAAAGACCGTCCGTGAGGGCCATCTGTACTAGCCTCTCAGTAGGTTACTAAGCACTGATCCCACTAGAAAGTAACATCTTGCTGTAGCGCTCACTTGTGACTCGCTAGTCTAGTCAGTCTCGCTCTGCTTGAGGTTGTGATACAGCTCAGCGCTGTGGCGTGCTAATTATGGACGAGGTGGGGACTGGCATTCGTGTGCCATTTGCCAAAGCCCATTGGCGTTTTAAATTCCTCTCGGAGATGATAGGTTCTCAAGATCAAACCCCAGTCTGTCTTTCAACACAACTAAGTTTCTTTTTACCTTTTCTCCAGGTTGTCCCATCACTCCTGTTGTTCCAGTCAGCCCTGCTGGACCCTAAACAAGACACAGAATAAATGATGGTCAAACACACACAGCCTTCAAGAGCTGTTGAAAAGATAAGCAATAGAAAAGAGAGATTTCAAGAGTGAATATATTTGTGTGTGTTTGTATGTGTTAGGGTCATGTTTGTGTGTGTGTGTGGGGGGGGGGGTTGTAGGGTATGGGGACAAAATGTCCAAAGATGGCATTATCCAAAATCCTTGTGGGAGATTTTTTGGTCCCCATGAGGAAACAAGCTCATAAATCGTACAGAATTAGCTTTTTTGAAAATCTAAAGGAGCAGAAAATTTTGTGCGATTGTTAGGTATAGGGGGTGGGTTAGGGGAAGAGAAAATTCTATACAATTTGTATAGTATGAAAATCATTGCATCATATGTCCCCATAAAACGTGGAAATCCAACATGTGAGTGGGATTATTGTATGTGTGTGCGTGTGTGTACAGGATGTGTCTGTACAGTATGAGTGTGCATGTGTGAACAGTATGTGTGTGTATGTGTGTACAGTATGTGTCTGTACAGTATGTGTGTGTACAGAATGTGTGTGTGTACAGTATGTGTGTGTGTGTGTGTGGTTTTTTGAATGAATATGAGTAAACGCAGAAATAACTTTTAAAAGTGGTTTACAGAATTTCATGATATATATCCATTAAAAGTTTCAGTACAGATATTTCAATGTAAGTGTTTAGTAGTCAAAACCATTGTTAGAGAGTTAAGAGTTAAGTTCTCCATCAACAAACTTTGAGACTGAACATACGGCAAAAAAAGTTGCTTATGTAATCTCAAATGTCTCCAGATGTGCTCCAAAAGAAATCTCAAAAATGTCTTGCGTTGTGGCTACAGCCCAGAAGTCCGCCTGTATTAGCAGCGTTAGTGATGTGGGGACCTCTGCGAACGTAAACCCGCCAGCCAAGTGTTCAAGGGCCGATCGCACCCCGATTCGCTCTTCTGAACGTTCCCCAACCGGCAGTGGCATACCGTCCGGATCCTCAGGCATGCACTCGGAAACGATGCGTGACCTAGATGAGATGTCGCTCGCAGCATCGGAGGGAGACTGGCATCCGACTCTGACGAATCCGAGCTCCCCCCCAGGGGGGTAGAGCTCAGGAGGAAGCAAAAGTGATGTCAGCCATGCTAAACCGGGGATACATGGTTCCTGAGGTCGGAGCGCGGTGCAAACCACGCCCACCCCGGGTGCCATTTTTTTCCCGGAGGTGCAGGAGGAGCTATGTGTAAAACTTGGAGCGGGTCAGTGTGCTATCTACCTCTTTTCTCACCCAAACGTATGGCTAAGAACAGTTATCTCACCAACCTTCCTTCTTACCTAAACACTGGTTAAGAACAGGCATTCCATCCATCACTGAGCAAGCACCCCCTGGGAGTTGGCTGGGCAGAGCAGCCTTCCCCCTTAGGTCGGTATACCATATGAACTATCACAGATAGCTCTAACCGGACCTAGTGGGTGGTCATCCTGAGGTCTGTATGGGTCCTAATGCAACACCGTAGTGATGGGGACACTATAACTTCAGATGAGAACTTAAACCGAGGTCTGGAATCCCTGTGGTCATTAAAGATCCCATGATACTTCTCATAAAGAGTAGGAGTGTAACCCCACTGGCTCTGGTCAATCATGGCCTGCTAATAAACGTAAAGTTCAGCCTTCTGAAGAAACAAGAAAATAAGTATCTCCCAGTGCATGATGGGATCTAGGAGCTTTTCCGCATTTTCCAGGAAGAGCCGATGAGCTGCCAGAAAACAGAATTTCACATCATCCAAATCTCTGAGAACAAATACTGTACACTCACCACAGCCCTCATTTATCTCTCCTTAACCTCCAGTAGTTGATCTTTGTCTGGTTTGGATGCATTAGAGCCTACATTTCTGCCTAGAGTTTTTTTTTACTCATTCATAAGAACAAATGTTTCGTTATGAGATTTACATACTAATGTCATGACTTTTTTGAAGTTTCACACAAAGACAACTTTGTAATTTTACTCTCTACGGAAACACCTCTAGAGTAGTGTCCAGAAGTCATGTTGTACAGTATTTGCCTCCTAAGGTTCAAATAAACCAAAGACGTTCAGTTGGACGTCCCTTTTGGCCACTACAGCATGTGGAGATGCTTTGAAGAAGCCATAAAGCAACAGAAAAGATTGCAGCTCAGCCTTATCCCTTCATCTGTTCATTTGTAAAGTGATGTCATGGTATTCATTAAAGAGCTTGTGCTGAACAGATGCGGGGCCGACGGACCCCTGCTCTGTAATCCTCCACACATGTTCACAAAATCAACAAAAAGTTTTGGAGTTACAGCCCACACGAAAACATTGAACCGCACATGTGTGTGATTCGCTGCCGTATTCCGCTCGGGTTTTACGACAGCGTACGACAGTCGGGTTTAGAGATCATTATTGGTTGTTGCTAGAAGGGATACAGCAACTGGATAAGTGGTGCAAAATCTCGCTATATAATTACAATAAATTACATTCGATAACGGCTACTCCTACAATTACCCTAAATTTAACATAACAATAATGAAAATAATGAATCAACTGTTTTCAGAGTGACATAAATGATGCGGAATTGAAGTACGCATGCCCAGTAGAGATATCTGTGTCCCTTCTAGTCAAACCATCAAAATTCCAACTAAGAAAAGAGAAAAGTCAGATTGAAAACGCATTTAAAGCGCATTTGAATCTGTTTTTATCCGTATCGCTCTCATAACAAAACATTTGAACAGAAAAGTATTGCGAGTCTAACGTTAACTGAGCTCGAAGCTCTGAAACATCTGTCTGGTCCTCAAGTTTAAGAATATTTCAAGTACTTTTTTAATTTTAAACATTAAATGTATAACTGGGTGTATGTGTTAACTTGCATTATCCAGATTTAAATGTAGGACACAAATGGTTCCACGTTGTAGAACTGGAAAGAGTTTGGTTCCAAAATTAAAAAAACTCCATGTGTATAAATGTAAAAAAATCATATTTTTATTGTGTTAGTTAGCTGTATTTTTTTAGTAATTATGGCCTATATCCAGTGTTGGGTGAAACTAGTTACTAAGTAATTAGTTACTGTAATTTAATTATTTTTCTCTTGAAAAAGTAAAGTAAGGGATTACTGTTATTTTTCTGTAATTTAATTAAGATTACTTTTTATGTAATTAAACTAAATACTTTGTGTAATATATGTGTGCAGTAGGGGAATTAACATTAATATTTAAAGTCTAACTTTAAAATTAATACTTTAATGTATAATTCTCACATTTGTAATACTTTGGTCAGTTAATAAGACTACTTTATGTAGTTTACATTATTTATTTGAAGGAATTTAAAGAGCCGTTTCATGTCTATTCTTAAATCACTGAACTCATCAAGGTTGATGAAGGATATAAAAAGTAATTAGTAATAAATCATTAAATATTTTTTGGAGATAATCTACAGTAATCTAATTGCACTATTGAATATGTCATTAGTAACTAGTGATTAATTACTTCAGAGTAACTCACCCAACACTGCTTATATAAAAAAACTGCGTTTGAGGGATATTAATTGAAATGTACAATAAAAAACAAACAATTTCATTTACAGTATTTTGTAGATAGGCCTGTTATGAAAAATTTAAGTACTTACATTGATTATTCTGACTAATATTTCTATATATATTCTATTAAATTAGTTTTTAGGTTGTTTTCCTTTGTTGTCTGTAATAATACATAGCCTCACTTCAAAGTTGATTGTAAAATCTCTTTAACTACGTTTTAAATGGCAAGACTATTTAAAAGAATAACTCCACTTCTTTATGAAATATTCATAATAAACTTTTAATAACTTTTATTAGCAATTAGGAAACAAGCCAAAACGATTGTAGGTAGCGACTATGAAAAATAAAAGACATGGGGATTAAAACACCTTTTATTTAATGTCAAAATATTTCATATTTACATTTTTGTCTTGTGTTTTGTTTGTAGGCACATATATTGACAGTTTCTTTCGTGTAATCATAAGTTAAGAAGCGTTACTTCCTCTGTGTGATCACATGACCTGAATCTGGCCAATCACAGCTGCCAGAAGACGACACAACACAATATCAATGATTCGTGTTTATATACAAATACAATTTGGCATAAATAAAAATGTGAAATAAATGATAAGTGACCAGAGAGATATAATTTATTGGAGTACAGTATTTTTGAAAAGTTAACATAAATAACCAATATAAATGTCAAAATATACACAAGAGAAGAAAATAAAATGATTGCAGAATATTGTCTGCAGCACCATGGAGAAGTCGCCTGACCCGTCCAGAACGCACAAGAGTGTGTTGTTTTACAAGCGTGTCAGTTGCATGTATCTAAATACACACTTGACATTTCAATTAGTTTCAACTGTGGCAATTGGTGACGAACTGAAATTCCTGCCAGTTGTCTATGTGCTATAATTTAATTACGTTGTACATGAGATCCTCGTGATCCATCTTTGAGGGTCGCGAGCATATTGAAGTATATTAAGCCGACGTATAACATAACTTATAAAACACTGTTCATATAAATTAGGTTTGTTCTGAGCAAACGCAAAAGTACTTATGAAGCGAGCATAAACAAACACCTAAAGGCCTAAAACATACTGAAGATGTCAACGCACAGATTTCAAGGATCGACCTCGGTGACCTCCACATGTATGTGTCAATAAAACCGCACATGGTAGATATATGCACACATTTAAACTGACTCGCTCAGCAAGATTTTCTTCAAACTGTTGACAGTAGTTGACCTGAGACCCAAAACCGAGGGCATTTCGTGCTGGGTTTGCTTTCATTGTGTTATGGAGTGCGATTGCAGAACGCGAGGACGCACGCGGGTAATGAAGCTTGTGTGTTACACAGAGTATGTTTCGGGTCTCAACACGCCCGAACACAAGCACCTGCACATGAAGGAGGTAGAGCGCCATCTGAAACAAGAGGTACAAATACAGATTCGTATTTCAACAGAAAAACCTTGTTTGACACTGTAAGCATGGATATTGTGAGCTCTATCACTCAATACACAAGGTAGTGAACGTTAAGGATCGCTTGTGTGTGAAAGGCCACCCAGATTTCCTCTGAACCGTCACGCACAACTGAATGAATAACACACGCCATCCATCTCTCAAAACATGTGTCGGGCTCCAGAAGAATTTGTCCGCCTCTGAAAGACATTCATAACAGCGTTTGTTCTTCCAGAGTGGCGATGAGAGGTGAGAACACCCCGCAGTCGTCCAGTTCACCAATGGTCTGACATAACATTTGAACCACGGGTCCTTCAGTGATTTCACAGAAAGCAAACGGGGCCGATCTCCAGCTGCCGCCGCCTGTCTGATGGATGAGATTGATCCAGACCTTGCACGCTCACGATGGGAAGCTGGTACGTGTCCTGGGTCTGAAACATGAAGCGGGACTGATGCCATCTACCATCACGGACCTGTGTATAGAAACGCATGAAGAAATGGCTGAGTCTGCAGCCGGCACTTCTTTAATTCAGATTCAGATCCCTCAGTCGCGTTCTCTCACCTCACAAGTATCCAGAAGCCCGGGAGGTCTCGGAGATGAGTGTTCCTTAAACACGTGACCGTTCCAGCCCTGGAAGTGTAGAGGAGGAGGTGTCTCCGTGACGACAGTTGCCGGGTGGTTGTAGCAGTGAAGGGAGATGGTCTGAGTGGCGTTGACACTCAACAGCTGCATGAACTTCATCTGGACTTTTCCAACATCAAACGTGGTCTGTAAACCAACCAGAGAAAAGTCGCAACACTACAGGACACGACTGAGCTCATGTAGACACGATCAACACGTCACACACACCTTGTCTGTAGTAAGAGGGTGCAGGCAGGTCTGTCCACCTGCCGTGAAGTTGCAGAACACCTGGATGGCATCCGATGTGCAGCCCAGGTTTGGATCGACCCAGAACATTCCTGACCAACACAGACGCAGATGATTTGTTCATTCTTTGCTGTACTGAGATGCTTTGAAATAATGCACACTGATGCAAGTTCTATCAGGGAGGGTGAAGAAGTGCTCACCGTCACTCATCTTGCTCCGGCAGTCCAGCAGGTCTTTGCAGACGCGTGCAGGGTTTTCTCGTGTGCCCGCTGGAGTTTTCATGCTGGTAACGATGCCGTTCAGATACCGCAGGGTTCTGAAGATCTCAGCGTTCTGCTGGAGAGGAGACGCGTCTGTGTTCTGATAACTCTGCATAGAAGGATCAGCATGTTAGCTTAGCTAAGCATTCACAAAAACACACACGCCTCTGGATCTTATTTTAAACGATGAAAAAATGAAAAGTTTTTCCTTTAGGTTTTTGAAAAGTTTCACTTACACATAACAGCGTTATCAAAAAGGTCTGCATTTACACGGATCCAGGAAAACGGATAAAACACAGTAGTATGCATGCCAGGCCAGTGAGTGGCGATGTTGTTGTGTGAAGAAACAGGACGTGCCTTGGCACATACACATGCACAGTTATAAGCCAAAAGTGCTTATAATATTACATTATCAACATATATGTGTGTTTAAAGTTTGGTCAATGTAAATAGTGTGTCTCCGCTGGTCCCCATTTTGCTGCGGAAACATTAATACATAGTCAGGCAGCGAGAGCTCACAGTTTGTTACATATTGTTTAGGCTATAGTTGCGCGGCCGAGCGCCATATACACATGCGCGTGACGCCAACGCTTTCAGAAAGAACGTCTTGCAGCTTACACACCCTGCGTTCCAATTCGCCTTCTTATACTAGGCCTAATAGTATGAACTGTTTCTGTGTTGGAATATAGCATAATGCTTAATAGTCCGCAGTTTATTGTATTCGTTTTTTAATAAAGAGAACAAACAAATGTTTGGCATCATTATTCACGATTACATTTATTACCTTTAATAAAATGAATTAATATATTTCAAATAAAACACTGTACATCGGATGTACACTCAAAATCTTAATGCATTGTGGGTAAAAAGTAGTGAACAAATGTAGGTTGTAGTTGTTTAATTTGGACAACACTACAAAATGGCGGACACCCGATATAGTTCACTAAATAGGAGATAGGGGGCAAATTCAGACACAGCTTGGGACTTCTGAATTCTTGTCAACGTCAAAGATCCGGTATAATTATTATTACAAAACTTGCATTCAATAAACATTTAAAACAACTTTAAATACACTAAAAAAAAAATCAACTCTATATGAAGAGTTTATTTGGAAAAACAGATAAAATCATGTTTTTATTGTGTTAGTTAGCTGTATTTTATATTATCACTTAATCAAAAGAACCAAACTGCAGTTTAATTGATATTAATTTGAATGCACAATGAAAACATTGTTTTTGAACATCTTGTGTACAAGTTATTTTTTGCCTATCGACTCTTCATATTATCATCATAATCATGGTGTCAACATATCGTACTTGCGTTAACTGTCTCAACTGTTACATACAGTGCTGCATTTTTATACGACAAAGTGCAAAAAGCCGCTCTCATTTACACATTTTCTGCTTATTAAATAGTACTTCAATGTAACCAGGGACAGCAGATGTAAATGAGCTATTAGCTAATTCTGGTGCAATTACTTTTAATTGTGCATTGTCCCTGTAAAAATAAACAATAAATAAACAAACTTTTAGTGAATTGTGCAGCACAAATGTCCGTCTGGGCAAAAAACTATGCAAATATTTACAGACAAACTACATCCATTTTAAAAATGCCCAGGCAGTCTGTAACAGTCACAGAGTTTTGGAAACACGGGTTTGATCTCTCTGCCGGTCGCTGCACAGATAGACCAAGAGAAAGACGAGCCGAGTTGGCAAAACATAAAACCATGCACGCATAAGCAGCGCACAAAACGCTCTCTGCCAACTGAAAAAAAATTAAAAAGAGGCGCGTCTAACAGCATTTAACACTTTTTCAGAGGGTGATCAGCCCTCTACACTGGTTTGTGCGCGTGTCGCGCCTGTGTGTGTGTGTACACGCGTGCGTGTTTGTTTGGAACTTGGCGGGTTCGGATAGAATTCCCTCACGGTCCGAATCCGGACCGGAGTCTGGACTTTGGGAAGGGCTGTAGTAGTAGACCAGAGTCTTTGGAATACTCTTTCAACATACTACGATTTGGGACATACTAATTCTACTTTCCAATACTAATAGGGCGGATAGTATGTGAATTCCAACAAAGGGACTGAAACGAAAACGGTGGCAAAATCAAAAACTTGCAATTCAAGACCTGTTTTCAAAAGAACAGCCAAAACGCATAAATAGTTTGCCATTTTTAGTTGTAAACGGTCTCGTGTGAACGGCCTCTTAGAAACGCAAAACCCTTATAAACAGAAAGAAACAGAAAGAAACAGAGAGAGATTCATTAAGACATTTTTTGCTGTGATGTTGATTTAAAACTGATGGTTTGTATAGCTTTAAAAACAATTCAAGTTTGTAATAAAATGAAAAGTGATGGTCGTAAAATGTTCATCTCATCTGGAGCGTTTATGGAAAACACAGTTTTTCATTACAACGTTTTTTTTCTCTGTTTCTGTGATCCATCAACAATAACAGCGTGAGGTTAGATGAACATGATCACAGTGATGTTTGCTTCTCTAAAATGAAATGCTGTATATCTGCACTTGCTAATTGCACTTCTGGTTAGACCTAAACTACATTTCGTTACACTGTACTTGTATATGTGTAATGACAATAAAGTTGAATCTAATCTAATCTAATCTAAAAATGGTTTATGCCAAATGTAAAGTGTTTATCAGCGTCATCCACTTGCTCTTTCAGAAAAGAAGCTTGGCATTTGCTTTGTGTGATTTTCACATTAAAAAGTTATTTTTCCCTGCTGTGTATTTCACCTGACTGCATGCAGCGAGTACATTACAGAAAATCAGAAGTTAATTTGTGCATAAATAAATGGAAATGTAATATAAAAATGACAATCCCGTCTACCTCCAGGTGTGGAAAAGCATCAAACTCCGTCAGACCCTGAAAGGCAGTGTTAACATTGATGCGTCTCTGTGGGACGAGAGAACAAATATGAAGTCAAACAAACATCATCTTTCGTTACAAACAATTCATTGTGTTCATTTTTCAAGATCACGAGATGGTTGTCACAATAGAACACAATACAGTCACAATGAGGTCTTACCGACGGACCGGCTAAACCTGGAGCTCCCTGTCAAAAAAACAACACAGAGTGTTTCTCAATATCCACCAAGGTTATATAGATTATCATAAACATGATGACGTCATATGTCATTTTCTCCACAAAATCAAAACGTATCATCTCTGAGATGTTATTAAGTAAAAGTTGATGTTTACAGTTGTGGTCCTGCAACGCATTACTAACTAACAAACAATATCAGCACATAAAGAACAACAGAAATGATATATTCTCAGTATGAAAACATACCTGCGGCCCCGGACTGCCCTGTGGCCCCCGAGGTCCCTGTTAAGACAAACATTTACATTCAATCCTACAGTTTTATCACATCTCTGGAGTAAACAGAGATGTAAAAGTTCACAGATCAGCTCTTGAAGTTAAAAACTGAATGTTTGTGCGACTGAATGAGTCGTCGTGTAGTTCGGCAGACCAACATTTTCAAGATAAACGAGTGAACAGGATCCAAAATCATCTGAGATTTAAGTGGAAGCTATTCCCAAAAGTTTCAGAATTTAAAGGAGTAATTCATCAAAACAATTCAACCCTGTAGTTTTTGTGTCATTCTGACCTCAAATTATTTTTATATTCCCCGGTGAAGCACAAATTAATTCTAAGAAGAAAGGCCGAGCTTCTCTTTCTAATGCAATGAAAGAGTTGAATGGTAATAAAAACTCCAAAGATGACAAAGGGCCATATTTTCACGAACTAAGCGCATGATCTACAGCGCACTGCGCAGGTGCACTCAGGGAGTGTCTGAGTCCACTTCTGCTAGTTTAAGGACAGGAAAACGCGACAGGGCGCATGGTCTAAACGGGCTGTATACGGATTCACTATTTTCACGGCTGAATTAAAAGACTGGACGCTTCTCCAGAGAGGAAACGTAAGACGGGAAAATGAGAACTGAGTCTGGCTGAAACTAGCTAAAACATTTGCGCTGTGCCGGGTGTATGATATGGCCCAAAGTGTTGAATAGTAAACTTTTTACTATAAAGACAAAAAAATCCTGTTTTCATTATTTGTTCTGTGTAAAAATGGTGTATTTTTCATATTAAGTGACTGTTTGCACACAGACGACCACCTGTAGTAAACAAGTCAACAATGAATCAGAAACTTCACAAAACTCTTTTCTGGAACTCGGTCACTTTGAATTCTTTGTAAAAGAAGTCACAGGTTTGGAGCAAAAAAATTTAAATACATATCGTCTCTATTCTTCATTTTATTTCAACTGTCTTGAAGCATTGAACAGGTGTTTGTCATCTCAAGGAACCAGAGATGAACACATGAGGTGCGTCAGTAACGGACTGATGTCGCCCCCTCAGGTGGGAGTGTGTACTGCACCCTACAGAGAGCAGATTCAGTGTGTGTGAATGTTTATCTTTTCTTCCTCTCATCCGGCTCACGTGAGGTTGTTATGTCACTGAAGGGAATCTAGCTGTTCAAGCACTCATTGAGTGTTATATAAAAGTCTATTTTTACACTCTGAACAGAGGAAAGTGTGTGCGCTGATGATATATGTGTAAAACTCTGATCCGACTCCAGACTAAACAGCCGTGAGAATATCAGACGACAGATCTTACCATCTCACCCCGGCTTCCTTTCAGGCCTCTGGGACCCTGAGAAAAATCAAACGTAAACTGAGCAAAATTCAAACAAATATTGTAATAAGCACATTTTTTATAAGCACTGCTTGAAATTTGCTGAGGCTGCAACTCACTGGCTTTCCGAGCGGGCCGATCATTCCTGATGGACCTACAGGACCTGAGAAACCCTGAGAAAGACATGAGAGACAACATGAGATGAATTCAGATGCGAAGAGGCCGGACAAGAAAATAAGACTTAAACACATCAATAGAGACTCACGGGAACACCAGAAGGACCTTTGGGTCCATGAACACCGGCCAGACCAACATCTCCACCTGGACCCTGAAACAACCACACAAAAATCAAAGAGTTTCCAAAGCTGAACCCTCCAAAAATGAGTCCCGAGTTATAGTTGCAAATAAAGGGGAATAACATCTCTTCTCGTGTGTTTGTGAACAAATGGTGCAAATTAGCAGAAAGAAATGTGAGAATCAGGAAAATCAATCATGTTATCTGTTGCTGTTCAGGGAAAGTTCATCCAAAAATTCTGTCATCAATAATTCCTCCCAAAGTTTCTGTAAATCTAAGTCTTTCATCAGTGGAACACAAATGAAGATATTTAGAGAAATGTCTCAGTGATTTTGTGATGTTTGATGATCAACATTCTTCAAAATATCTTCTTTTGTGTTGACATGACACAAGGGGGAGTAAATACAGGATCTTCATTTTTGGATAAACTCAGGTAACGTCTTCAGTTTGATATTTAATGTCTGTGGCAGTGTTGTTAAGAACCCTCAGGGTTTGAGTTCTCACCTTGGGTCCTGGGAATCCCTGGAGTCCCACCACGCCGGCATCACCCACCTCACCCTGCAGATAATAAAACACAACAACATGACAGCGCTCAGATTATTCAAACACGGGGTTGTAAAATGATATTCCCTCTCTGTACTCCTGGAATTCCAGCTCGGTTTCAGACTTTGTTTGAGTTACGTAAGACCAGTTTGTTTTCTTATTTATTCAGCGATCCCATTAAACCCCCTGCTGAACAGAGACTTACATAATCATCACCTCCTTACAATCCATCACGATGACTCTTGAGCAACTGAAAACACATTGTCAGAGATTTGATCTGAGCATTCAGAATGACATTCATTTCCTAAAGTTAGATTTTATTAGGATTGCAAACCACATATGGATGTAGTTCGGAGCAGGGGCCGGATTCACAAAACGTTCAGAAGAAAATTATTCTTAACTGCCATGTTTTCACTTAAATTCTAATTTAAGAAAAAAGTTTTTAATGTTATGTATTCCCGAAAAAACTTTTTAAGACCATTCTGAAATTCAAGATTTCAAGATTGATCTTAGAAAATTTAAGAAGAATTTTGCCTTAATGGCGTTACTTGCCATTAAGGAATATTTATTTTGATATAGGTTAATAATAAGGTCTAGCACCCTTACTTTAGCTTTCATTATTATACTGCTTTTTACATTATTCTGGGACAAAGTGACTCGAAACGGAGAGGGTCACAAGTCTTATGTTGTAGTAACATACAAAAAGTTTTTTTAAATATTATAATATGCATATTTTTTAAAGCTTGCAAACATATTAGCTAACATGCGATCGTAAATGCCGTTTAACACATCACATGCTAATATATATGTCTACATAATAATCTGATGTGCTTGTTACACACATTAAGTTTATTGTATAGATATACATATACAGTAACCACATGAGCAAGCCAGTTAAATCATATTATTTTATTCTTACGTCAAATACTAAGATGTTCTTAAGAAAATATTTGAGAATTGCATGTACGAACATTAAGGAACTTCGTATAATTGATCCTAAGAAAATTCTTATATTTTGTCTTAAGAACATTTCCGTGAATCCCGCCCCTGATTTGTAAATAACAGATTTTCTGTACCAGTCCCAGCCAGAGTGACTTTCAGATCTCTGATGTGAGGAATATCCCATCACCTTAAGTGAAGGACAGACACCTCAAGTGAGGCGACTCTTTAACTCTTTCCCCGCCAAAGACGAGTTATCTTGTCATTTAAAAAAAAAAGCTTTCCCGCCAAAGACGAGTTATTACTGCAATCAGTGTTTGTACTGGTGTACAGCAGGTGGTGCTATTACACAGCTCTGGGAAAAGTACAGAATCCCAGAACATATAACGTATATGTTTTAGCGGTTTTTAATGATTGTTCTGAGTGGAATCTGGGTCAAATCTTTGACAAAAAACTTTAATTATCTCAGCTGTTTAATCAAAATGATACATTTTTGAAGAAACCTACCCACCTCTACGGAGTGATAAAAAAAGAACAAATGAACATAGAAGAATACAGTTTCTTTTGTTTAAAAGCAGAGACTCTGTTCTATCATTTGTCCATTTATTCCTTACAGAAAATGTACTGTGAGCCATTGAAGTTGGGTGAAAATGTTAAAAAACGCTGGCGTAGGCTGGCAACTTTTTTGTAAAAGGCTGGCGGGGAATGAGTTTAACAAAAGACTGAAAAATAAAGGCGCTTATTAGACTCTTCATAGCGATGCCAGAGATGAAGCATTCAGTCAAAGGTTCTTCAAGGAACAATCTATTTCTTACCTATCATAATCTGAAGAACCTGTTTTCAACACAAAGAAAGAACCTTTTGTAGAACAGAAAGGTTCTTTGGTTGTTAAAGGTTCTTTTAGGAACAAAATAACCTTTTGAAGCGCCTTTATTTTTAGAAGTGTGTCATGATTATGGCATAAGAACCCAGACGTAGACAGCCGAAGTAAACAAAAATAATTTGAATTAACAAAAACCCAGAATGGTGCAAACACTAAATAAGACAGGAACTCAAAACAAACACTTCCCATGAGGGGATAAAATAAACAAAGCCCAAAAAAAGTCCACAAACACAGCAGGGCATGGCAAGACGTGAACAACATAATGAGTACGGGACTGGACACGAACATTAGATATGACGAACCGGCACGGGACAGAGAATACAAGAGACTTAAGAGGTGAACACTAAGGAGGGAAAATTACTCGGGGCAGGTGAGGGGAATGAAACACTAAGCGGAGGGTAATGGGGAATCAAGGGGGCAGGGCCAAGGCACGCGACATGAGAACATGTGATGCAAAGTCATGACCCTGTCCACAGAACTAGAAAACTCCAGACAAGAAGGACAGGATCATGACAGAGTGCTTCACACATTTACGCAAAACTTTAATATGAGTCTCCGACATCAGCCTCACCAACTGAGATGTTATCGTAGAGAAAAAGGTCAGGACTGGGGTTTTCAGTAGTTTTTAAAGGGACAGTTCAACCAGAAATGAAAATTTACTCTCCCTCAGGTTGTTCAAAATCTGTATAAATGTCTTTGTTCTGCTAAACACAAAGAAAGATATTTGGAAGAATGTCAGTAACTGAGCAGATCTCATCCCCCATTTACTGCCATAGTTGGGAAAATAAATACCATGGTATTCAATGGGGACGAGCTTGAGGACGATATTTTTCCAAATATATTCTATAACTCTAGTATTTGTAGTAAAAGTAAGGTTGTAAAACTAACAAAACAAAACATGGTTACTACACTTTTACTATAGTAAACTATAGTAAATCACTCACTGGCTGTCCTTTGGCTCCTGGCTGTCCTGTCATGCCCTGGTCACCCGTCGCCCCCTCCATGCCTCTGATGCCCGCTCCACCTCTGTCACCAGGTAAACCCCTCTCGCCCTGCACACGACACAACAGTCAGCATGAGAAACGTGAAGCTACAGGTCAAAAAGTCTGACACACGTGAAGCACAGTACAAATGAGGTCATGGTCAGATTTCTTTGATTGATTAAATAGTGTCCAGTTATCATCTCAGAAAGTAATACACTTCTGTCCATGTGAAAAAGTGATTTTGACCTTCAACCCTGCAGGCCCTCTCTCTCCAACGACACCGGGAAGTCCAAGCTCACCCCGAGGACCAGGAAGCCCCGCCCTTCCCTCTGGACCCGTATCACCACGCTGACCCTGCAAACGCAAAACAAACCAACAGACTTTCTGTTTAGTGTTTTTGGCCAAAGTGTGTTTTTTTTTGTTTGTATTCTTTATTTCATCCTCACCGTACGCCCCTTTGATCCAGGGACACCGGGTAAGCCCGGAAGACCAGTTAGCCCGTCAGAGCCTGGGTACCCCGGCGTCCCTCTCAGTCCCGGAAAACCAACAGGACCCTGAAAAATGAAATCGAACAAAACATTCAGAGAGTCACATGATGTATTTAAGGGAGACTGCACATGTTGAGGGTTTTAAATCACATCACAATAGAAGAGGCATAAGAAGTTTGTTTTGTCCTCTCACCTCCAGACCTGGCGCTCCAGGAGGACCTCTGGATCCTTTCTTACCAGCGACCCCCTAAAAAACACACAAAAACCCAACGCTGACATTTTCATATCCACACAAACACCAGCAGCTCAATTCTGAATTGAAAGAAACATTTCTCCATTAGGAGATAAATAATCATCTATAATCCCTGAGTTTAGCTTGTCATCGTTGGAATTCACAGCCATAATATTTTGTCATTCATCTGTTTAGGTGAAGAACAGCAGATAACATTGAATTAAAGACACCGTGGGTGGCCAAAGTCTCTTCATGGAGATTTGAAACTGCCCGCGGGTGTTTGCTCTTTAATCACGGTGAATATGAATGATGGATGGAAAAACAAGCACGAGAGAACACTTTCCACTACGCAACACAAACACACAATAACTGGTTTTTACATTTTGAGATGATGCACTGCAAAATCAAATACTTTCTGAGTGTTTTTGTCTGTTTTGTAGTACAAATAACTAAACATTCTTAAATCAAGATGTATTTTCTAGACAAAAGAAGTGACCTAATATGTTTAAGTAAGTTTATGATAAAAATAAGCAAAAAAATCGGCCAATGGGATGAGAAAAATGAAATTGAACTAGGTACCTGAGAAAAAGTTCAAACTATATTCAAGTTTACTTTTCTCAACCCATTGGCAGATTTTTATGCTTAATTTGACCATAAATTTACGTAATTCTTATACAATTTTTTACAAAACAAGAGTAAATATCTTTGGTCACAGTTCTTGTCAAGTTATTGGATATTGATTTAAGAATTTAAGATCTGTTTTACTAAAAACAAGGCAAAAATGTTTAGCAAGAATGCTAAACTTTCAGCATCATAGATTTATATACATAAACTTCATTAGCATATGTTTCTACGGGCTGTCATCTGGTGTGTGAACACATCAATTATATCTAATGATAAACTAACACAAAACAGACAAGATGTGTGAGTTTACTTTAAAAACCTGTAATATAGACATTAAAGCAAACACAAAACACACCTAATGTACATTCATGCCCACAAACCTCAATTCCTTTCTCGCCCTTGGGTCCTTCTTGACCAGGTAACCCTGGAGATCCCTAAAAAAACAAATCCTCTTGAAAGTCATTCTGTAAGTAGGTGTAACACAACACAACACAACGCGGTTCTACTTGTTTAAATCTTTATATAAAAACACAAAACTCATGTTACTGGAGCCGTTCATGTCATTCTCCCGGCGTGCGGTATATTTTAATTTCATTAAATGAATTTATTCAGCAGACACTCATGTTTCATGTTTCTTCCATGGACAGAGTCCAGGATCCACACCTCAAGAATGTGGATAAGAGAATCATTTCATTAGAAAAGCACGCCAACAATACTCCACTACATAACAAGATGCCTACCTAGACCGCATTTAAAGGGGTCATTGGTGCACCCCAATATAAAAGCTTCGCACCAAACGCAGTTAAAAATCAGATGCAGACAGAGAAATGTTCAATATATTTAATTGAATCATTAAATGTACAGTAATTAACTTCATGTGACAGTGTTGATATGTTAAGCTAGGGATGTAACGATTCACCATGAACCAGTGGTAAATCGATTATAATATACAGTGTTGGGTGTAACTAGTTATTAGGTAATTCATCACTGTGATTAAATTACTTTGCCTTGAAATAGTAAAGTAAGGGATTACTCTTATTTTTCTGTAATTAAATTACAGTTACTTCTGATATACTGTGTAATATATTCAATAGTGGAAACGACATCCAAATTATTAATTATAAATCTAATTTAAAAATTTACTAGTTTAATGTGTCAATCTCACATTTGTATACTTTGATCATTTAATAAGAATAATTGTAGTTAATTAATGTCAATTAATTAAATAAGCAGTTTCATTTCTATTCTTAAATCACTGAACTAGTCAAGGTTGTTGTAGGATACAGAAAGTAATTAGTAATAAGAAATGAAATACATTTTGGAGAGAGTAATTTATACAGTAATCTTATTACACTATTGAATATGTCATTAATAACTAGTAATTAACTCCTTTTTTGAAGTAACTTTCCCAACAGTGATAATATGTGACGATTCAAGCCGGTTGAGATGTTATTTGAATGGCAATACATGTTTTGAGCAGCAGATGTCGCTGTGTATGCAAACTTGGAAAACATGGATAAGTCTTAGTTTGTTTATTTTAAAGAGACTTTTGTATTATTAGTTTTTTATTTCATTTGGAATTTGTTTTAAAATTGCCATTTAGTTTTGTTATTTGACATGAAATACATCTTTATTTTACAAAGAAATGTGCAGCACTTGAGAAATAATTAAAAGAAAGTTGTGCATTTCTAATTTGTCTTAACTGATTTTGTAAAAATGAAGCATGAATGGATCGTATCGTGACATCAGTATCGTGAATCACATCACATCGTGAGCTGAGAGAATCGTTACATCTCTAGTTAAGACTGTTTTGGAGAGGCAGTAGAGGATCTGCAGCTGGAGGCTGTATGTCAGTACAGATGCTCACAGTCGACCACACTGATCTTCATTACAGGAGACAAACTTACAGGAGATCCCTGCTGACCGAGCGCTCCTCGGACCCCTGCGACCCCTGCATGACCCTGAAACTCACACAGACGGAACATCACTGCAGTGTTGACATAACAAATCTGAGTCTGAGCACGGCCCGTCTCTGTGATCTGGTTATATAAAAAAATGATATTTTATTCATAGTTATATTTTATTGCAAATTCATTGTTTTAAATGAATCTCAACTTTTCTGCGGATGTCTACTGGAAGTTAAGTTGGTGCCACGTAATCTCTATGATATTGCATGTGATATTGTCATGATTCCACTATCATGTCATGTTTATTTGTGTTGTTTGAGTGGAGTCATTGCATAACCTATGGTTTTATGTGAGATTGAATGATTCTTTCTCGTGTCTCGTCATTGTTCCCTACATCTCCTTCCTCGTCTGCCTCTCCTCAGTGCTAATCCCCAGCACCTGTTCCTCGTTATGATCCTGTGTTTGTTCCCTTTAAAACACCCTCGTGTTCTTTGTCTTGTACTTGTGCATTGTTCTTGTACCTGTGGATGTATCTATACCTATTCATGCCGTCGTCTTACCCTGTTCCCTTTGTCTAGTAAGTGTTAGTTTAGTGTTTGTTTCCAGTGTTTGTTTTATAGTCTAGTTAGTCAGTGTTCTTGTCCTTGTTAAAGTTTATATTTTTATCCTGTCCTGTTTTCCCCCTCGTGGGTTTTTGTTTTGCCTGTTTGTTTAGTCTTGTTTATTGTTAAATAAAAGTCTTTGTTACACCTACCATCTGTGTCTGCCTGCAATTGGGTTCTCCTGCCTTGTCTCTCCGGAGTTTCATGACAGATATCCTCTTTATATTGCTGAGCACTTGGTTGAGCTAAAACAACTCAATGGTACCACTTGAAATGAGTCTGCTGACTCTTTTGTGCAACTAGGCCCTTGTATGTAGTCTCTGATGAGTTTACAGTGCTGTTACTAGGGTGTTGCTATGTGTCCAGAATGTTGTTTCGAGTGTTTTTTTTTTTAGCATGCTGCTATGTGATATTAAGAACAGTGATTATTGATATCGTGATAAAACTGTAAATAATTCACTGTCACTATCTGATCGACACTTAAACATGTTGGTGCTTTTTCACCTGTTGTGCAAAGAATGGTGCTACAATTGTTGCAAGGCTATTTCTGGTTGGTTGCTAAGGTGTTGCTAGGGTGTTGTTAGGGCACCGCTAACCTGATATCCAGTGTCTCCTGGTTCCCCACGTTCACCTTTCTCTCCGGGACCTCCCTGTACACACACACAAACACATACAGATGCTGTTTGTTTCTTTGGTCAAGTGTTGTAAATAACGCTGGGTTTATTTGAGAGATCCAGAGGTTTGACAGCAACAGAAAATAAAGTAAGAATTAAGACCTACTGGTTCACCTAAGGGCCCAGGAGGTCCGGCGGTCTTACTGTCTTCACCGGGATATCCCTGAGGATAATACACACTCAGTCAAACTCCGATCATAAAAAGATTGTACACACTGTCTAAAGTGTTTTAAGTCTTCCATGTAAATGTATAAGCCAAACACAGCGTTTCCATGGAGATTTATGTCAAATGGGTATGAGGATATAACCTTTTCTCCCTTTGGTCCCGGGGGTCCCGCAGGACCGGGCTTGCCAGCATGACCCTACAATCAGAGAAAAGAGAGAAGAACTATATAAACAAAGAGATTTGACGGGCATAGCAGAGTTTAAAGAGAGCTGTGATGATCACAGATATATTTCACTGTCAGCATCTCTCTGTCTGTGCACGCTGTGTTTCACAGGAAAGAAGTGTGAAGCAGACAAAAGCATAGGTGACGTTTAATGAATGAAGACCATTATAAAGCAACATTTCTCACCAGAAACACGTGAAACAAAGCATTACAGTTATAGTGAAAATACATCATTCTTGCATTGATGTCTTTAACTCGGACTTCTGGAGCTCAATTACTAATGTGTGTGCGTGTGTATGCGAGCGTTTGTAAGTGTGTGCGCGTTTGTGAGTGTGTGTGTTTGTGCATGCGTTTGTGTGTGCGTTCATGGTGTATGCGTTAGTGTTTGCGTGCATTTGTGTGTTTGTGCATTAGTGTGTGCGTGCATTTGTGTGTGCTTTTGTTTTTGTGTGCGTGTGTTTGTGTGTTAATGTGCAGGCGTGTCTTGTTACACAGACAGATATTGTTACTCACTGTGTAACCTTCCAGTCCCGGTTCTCCCTGAGGTCCCAAAACTCCAGGTCGACCCTGGAAATAAACAAACGAAACAGACACAAACCTTAGCTGTGCTCATACTTTAACAAATAACCTGCTAAAAATAAACACAACATCCTGAAATCCTCAAACAGACGTTTAAAAAATAACCCTATGCTGCCAATAAACCAGAAGAGCTTCCTGGAAAACCATCTGCTTACTTTAAAAACCAGATGAAAGGTTTCCTCAAGTATGCTCACATCAAAAATGTCATAGGTGACTTTAAATCCCCACGAAAACATGACGGCAAAATAAAAAGAAACTGACGTAAAGCTTCTGAATATCCAAATCTCAGATGACATTCATGTAAATCCCATCAGAACACTTTCATTCAGCTTCAAATCTTGCTAATGTCATAACAGAGCCAATAAAAGCAGTCCGAGTCTGAAGGAAAGATGATTTTATGATGTTTGGAGATATCTAGATACCAACTATTATCTGTTGCTGTCATGTGTGGATGGAGCCGCTATATCAGGGAGAGCAAAACTGCTTTATAAACACAAACAGAATTTCCTTTTCTAGCACATTTCTTTCTTTCATTTAGAAGTATACCGCAAAAAATGACTTTCTTACTTAGTATTTTTGTCTTGTTTTCCAGTACAGATTGCATTCTTGAATCAAGATGCATTTTCTTGATGAGCAAAATTACCTTAAAATAAAGTCTTGTTTTTATGCAAAAAAATATGAAACTGTAGTTAATTTGTGCTTAAAACAAGCAAAAAAAGTGTATTTTCTGGCACGGCTGTGTGACAGTGATGCGTTTCTGGCTTTGACAGTGATAACATTCAAATCTGAGATCTGGACATCAGAAGATGCAGAGAAAGAATGAGCGTTTGATCTTAAAACAGAAAGCACACTAACTGCAGGTCCTCTGGTCCCACGAGCACCTTTGAGACCTCGCTCCCCCGTCTGTCCCGCCTCACCCGATGAGCCCGTTTCTCCAAGGTGACCCAATGAGCCTCTCTCACCCTAGCAAAGAGAGAGAGAGAGAGAGATGTTTAAAATAATTGAAACTTCGACACGTTCTATTGTTTAACTACCTCAGTAGTGACATGAGTGAAGTATAAACTCCTCATGCTTTAATAAAAGATATGCCCACCCCTATATCACGTTCAGAAAAGAAAATCAAGTCAAATAAATCATCATTAAGTGGAAGAAAACTCCTACAGGACCATACAAGGAATAGATGCATTTTCCACAATAGTATTGCTAGACTTTAAAGCTATGACCGTAGATGCCCGTTACCTTTTTTCCCGGACGGCCGCGGTTTCCAGCCAGACCCAGTTTTCCTTCAGGTCCCTGGTGAAGAAATATCTGCTTTAAGTTCACATTTTCTTCATCGCGGCACATGTCAGATGATCTTAAAACTCTAACACGTCACATCCGCCTCCTGTTACTTACTGTAAAGCCTTTTTTCCCAGCGTCTCCAGGAGGTCCTGGGGATCCAGAGATCCCCACCTCGCCCCTTTCTCCACCTTCTCCCATTGGTCCGCGGTCACCTGACTTGCCCTGAGACACAAGAACATTAAAATATTAAAAGGCTGAGCACTATAATATATATTTCCATCATTCCCCGTGTCAGCACATAAACAAAACGTCCCACAAGAATGTGAAGCAGCTCTCGTTTCTGTCAAATCTCACCTTCGGTCCGTCTTTCCCCTGGTGTCCCTCCTCTCCAGGTGGTCCCGGAAGACCCTGAAACAAACATCTAGAATCAGGCAATTAACATGACCATGGCGCAAAGCATGCTGGGATTGTTTCCATACACCCATATCCCATATGGGCATTAATGACTCACTCTGATGCCCAGTTGACCCGGTTCACCTTCTCCTCCAACAGGCCCAACTTCACCCTACAGACACGCAGAATGAGAGAGACACCGTGACCTCTGGCAGACACCCTGAATCAATCGCTCACAATCTAGAATCTCACCTTGACCCCAGGTTCACCCAAAGGCCCCTGCTCTCCTTCAGGTCCTGCAGGTCCCTGAGTGTTTAGAAGAGCAGAAAAGAATGAAAAGGAAGAAAACTGATTTAAAACAGAGAGCTGAGAAAACATTGGGGTTCATAAAGAAGTGAATTATTGTGTGATTGAATGTTCTGAAATGTTATGTATTGTGTTCATCAACACTCTTTTAAAAGGAACCTTGGGAATAGAGAGATGTATGGCTTAATACATTGAATTTATAAATGTGAAATTAAAACAGTGTAACTGTCACAGTATTCATAAACTTTGAACTAATATTTGTACTCCGAGGCCGACATTTTTTTTTTAGTCAAATTCTGTGACGTCAAATGGTTGCAAACTAGACCCGTTCTCTTAACGCTACAGCGAAGCGCACACGTTTTCCATATATAACAGTCAAATATGAGACGTCAAACATTAGATCAGATGTATAAATACACATGGACAGTAGGTGGTGGTATGTCCTATTTACACAAGCCAGTCTGCCTGCCATAAAAGAAGAATGCATTCAGTATCAGTAAGTGTCTGTTCAAGGTAAACGTGCATTAAATCATAGTTTTAAACTACCGCCTTTAAGACATTTAATACTGTTTAAGACATCGGCATCTACCATCCACCATCATACATAATGAGAATATACTGAAAAACACAATAATAAGATGTTTGCAGTTTGGTCATTTATTCTGTATTAGAGCATATGTGAATGTCAGCCCCCGTCAGCTAATGACTGATAAAATTCATTTTATAATGCCTTAAACATCTTGTATATATTAAATTCGCAATGATTTTTGGTTAGTAATATGTATGTTTGAATTGTTTCTGACCAACAATATTAGAATGTATGAAAATACACCAATAGCATCTTTATTTTCTTTATTATTTAAGGATTACACCTTCTATTTAATGAAGAACTGACTGTGTTCAGTTTGGCTGCCTGTTTGTGCAAGCATGTCACGTCATCGAAAAAAAACATGGCGGCCTCCTTAGGTTAAAATGGATTACATTTAGGGTTTTTTAAAGAAATGAAATTGTTTGATGTGTTTCAAAAGAAAAATGCTAGTAGTGTGAGGATTTAACAACGTATTAAGCCATACATCTCTCTATACCCTGGGTTCCCTTTAAGTATGTAGCATAAAGTCAGGTAAACTTTAGTCATACCTCATGGCCTTGCTCTCCATCGGGTCCTGGATCTCCTGGAGGACCTCTGGAACCCTAAACAATCAAAAGCATTGAAATAAAGATAAGAAATTAACCACAATTTAACACAAACAGGCACGCACACAATAAATTACAGTTAAATATTCATGACACACGCACACGGAATGAACTAAGTGGTCGATCTATGATTCATCCACTCTTTACACAGGGGATCAGTTTAAATAAAACTGGAAACTTTAAATTAAGGTTACACAAACTATGGAAATAGACGTATGCATTTTATTCAAAACCCTCTCTTACTTTTTAACTGAGGAGAATAACATAACCTGACCTACATCAAAGACACATTATCAGAAGAAAGAGTTTTCCTCTGAATACTCACAGGTTCCCCTTGAGGACCTTTATCACCTGAGCTGCCCGACGGACCTGCTTGACCCTGCATCACACACACACATCACACACATATCATTCATACAGTATACATGATAAAAATAACCTTACAACATCATTCAACATCATATTTCACAAGAAAAAAAATATTTTTGATATCTCTGTGATCTCAGTTGTTTCTCTTGACAATGAAATTGAATGAGGACCTGCAGAGTTTTACGTCTCTTATAGTTCTCTGAAGTTTCATAAGAGATCTCAACAAAGTTATCAGATGTTTTCACCTTTGCCAAGAGGCCAAATTCTGCAATAAATTACCAAGGACCTCAATTTATAGGAAAGATGTTTTTGCAGCTTCATGAAACTCGCAAGTTCTCAATCTGAAGCATATCATTTGTGACAGCATTTGATTTACAAACATTTCCTCCTCATAAAATGTCATGAAACTGAAATGAGCGAGGGCTGTTGTTTGTGTCCACCGGTAAGTGGCTGTTGTATGGGAAACTCTGTCTGAAAACACATCATCATGTCACAGTGTCCAGACCAGATGACCAGACCGTCCACATCAAAATACTTTCTCACTGTAGTGAAGTAGGTGTGACGAGACTGTGAGTCGAGGCCGGTGAGTGAGTAATAATGAGCAGCTGTGCGCGCACCGGTCTCATGTCATGAAGGAGAGCGGGAGCATAAGAGGACGAGCGACCGTACCATCAATGAGATACGACCAGGCCAGCTGTCTTTTTACATTGTTTTTATTTGATTCAATGATTAAATGTTTGCCGGTTCCCGTCTCCTTCCTTTTATTGAACCTTAATACACTCACTGATACCTCTCTATTCTCACAACACACACTGTGGATGCTCAGTAACCATGACGCCATGCACTCAACATCCACATCAGAGAAACCCAAAGTTCCTGACTTTGATTTAATTTGCATGGGTCAAAGCTGTGGTGACATGCAGAAAAAGACACATCTGTGACCACACAATAGGAAATACACAGTTTAAAGTTACTTTCAAACTAGAGAGAGAAAGAGAGAGAGAGAGAGAGAGAGAATTTTGAATTTTGAAAATCCTTTAATACCAGGTATTTTTTTAAAAGCAAAACATATAGAACTCTATTTTCACAATTCACAATTCATGTGAATATATGGTTTTTTTTTTTTTTTTTTTTTAAATCAAAAACAAAAACATAATTCATCTTCAATTATTGTACATAACACTTTATTACTGCACCATTTCATTTCAAACGTTGATCGATCATTCATGTTATTGTAAAACTTAAAGTCAATCATTATTCTTGCTTTGAGTAAAGCCCCAAAAACAACAATCACATCATCATTACCCCCTTGCTCTATTTTACTTTTCCTGCTCATGTAAATTGCCAATTTAGCTTGACCAAAAATAAAATTCAATAATTGAAATTTAATGCGTTTTTCCTTCAAATATTTAAAACCAAGAATAAATGTCCTGAGATCAAATTTCTCCTTAAATTTGACACACAATTCTTGGATCAACACAAATAACGTACAAATGCTAGAGCAGTCCATAAACGCATGAAAAACCGTTTCTCTTTGAGAGCAAAACGGGCAATCAGAACTATTATCAGGATTTAAAACAGAAATAAAAACATTAACTGCAATGGCTCCATGTAAAATTCTCCACTGCAGGTCCCCTGTTCTTTTTGATAATGGTGGTTTATATAACACTCTCCATTCATTATCACACAATTTAAAAACTGAACGCCATGGGGTATCCGTCTTCTTATCAAGCATTTTCTTATTAAAAACAAGAACACACATTTATTCAAAACTTTTCCTGTACAAGCAAAGAAATCAACAGAAAGGGATTGTCCTTGTTTTAGAAACAAACCTTCACATTCCTCAAGTTTTGGTTGAATTATCAGACAAGGAAAACCATCCTCACTATCAGGGATATTATTCCCCAAGAAAAAATCTTCTAAAATTAATTTTTCTTCACTTGTAAGTGCTTCCATTAACCTAGCTAAATAGCGATTTATTGTACGAATAGATAGAAATCCCAGTCTTTCCGCAACAGCTTCTGTCTCCTTAAAATGAGGTCCAGTTAAAGACAGTAGCTGGCCTAAAACAAAAATTCCTGCTGTTTGTAGAGCTTTGCTGAATCCCGTCGAAAACATAGATGTAATGTCCAGTCTTGCCTGACAAATCAAAGGTTCCTTCAACAGCCAGTAACTAGAATTAAAATTCTCAGTTTTCTGAATATGAAACAAGTCCCATACTTTAAAAAGATTTTTATAAAAAGGAGACAGTTGTGAGAGATTCAAACTTTTGGGGTCCATCAAAAAAAGAGATCTGTCCAATTCAAACCCTCCAACAGTTCGTAATAGAGCACAGCTGATAGCTTTCCAGCTGACATTCATTGGTCCATCTAAGAGTTTTTGTAGAAAATTCAAGCGGAATGTTGCAATTCTACTTTGCAGATGAATTAAACCTTGGCCACCTTCTTCCTTTGGTAGATACAAAATACTCTGTGGTATCCAGTGAAGTTTGTTCCAAAAGAAATTTATTAAGATTGCTTGAATTTCAGCCAACATCTTTGCAGGAGGGTCAGTACATGCCAGTCTGTGCCATAAAAGTGAAGCAACCAGATTATTGACAATAAGTGTTCTACCCCTGTAAGACAAATTTTGTAAAAGCCATTTCCATTTGTCTAAACGACCTCTTACTTTTTGTAACATTCTATCCCAATTTTTTTGTACAACACTGTCATCCCCCAAAAACACTCCAAGATATTTTATAACCCCTCTACTCCAGACTAAACCTTCAGGCAGAGTTGGTTTTACATCATTCCAAACTCCTAATAGCAAAGCATCACTTTTTCTCCAATTAACCCTTGCTGAGGACCATTTTCCAAATTCCTCTATTATCTTTACTACAACATTTACATCATCTTGTTTGTTTATTGTTATTGCAACGTCATCGGCATATGCTGATAAACAAAGATTTAAATCACAAAATCGTGCTCTTAAACCCTCCAGACGTTTTCTAATCTTTTGGAGTAGAGGTTCGATAGCAAGTGAATACAACATTCCTGATAATGCACAGCCCTGTCTAATTCCTCTTTTAACCTTGAATGGAGCACATAAACCACCATTCATTTTAATCAAACTCTCAATGTCACTATAAAGAATTTTTACCATACGGAGAATTTTTTTTGGGAATCCAAAAGCTTCCAAAGTATTCCACAAATAGGAGTGCTCCACCCGATCAAATGCTTTCTCTTGATCCAATGACAACAAACCGCATTTAACATCAAGTACTCTGGAAGCCTGTATAACATCTCTAATTAAGGAGATGTTATCAAATATCGATCTGCCAGGCATACAATAAGATTGATCTGGATGGATCACCTGTCCCATTACCTTGGCCAATCTAATTGCCAATGTTTTCGAAAAGACATTACTGTCACAGCATAAAAGTGAGACCGGCCTCCAATTTTTGATCTCAGTAAGATCTCCTTTTTTTGGGAGAAGGGCAACTACTGCTCTTCGGCAGCTCAAAGGCAATTTCCCGTGCATGTTCTGCGTTCCCTAACGTGCACCTGGCCCACCACCAACACATCAGCCTCCAACACCTGTATGATGGACTTCACCTGCACAAAGACGGAGTTCGTGTTTTTGCAAAAGAGCTTAAAGGATGCAGCTTTGGGCCGTAGCTCGACACCACAGAAGCACCTGCTACCGACCCCTGAACACTACAGGCCCATCCACCCCTTCATCCCCAGACACAGCCCACCGACCTCGGTGAGGAAAGACATCAGCTGGACAAGATCTTCACATCGTCCACCCTCCCGACCACACCCACCTATGGCTCGCTACACACCTGTTCACCTGTCACAAAACTCACATCTACCTGCCTTTAATCAAGCCCCGGAAAGAAAGAAACCAAAACCCCCCCCTCAACAAGAGAGACCCTCACAACCGAGACCACAGAGCTACGCTGAAGCCTTAGCCCGACCCGCGGCTCCACCCACCACCTCCACACCAGCCAATGATCTGAGCCAGATCAAAGAGATGCTTCATACACTGTGCAGCCAGCTCTTAAAGAGATAAGAACAAAACACAGAACACTGCTATTATTGCCAAAATTATAAGAATAAGAATAATAAGTTAGAAAAGTGTAAATAATTGAATGTAAATAATTGACAATTTTCACATGTTGTTTTCTCTCTGTCTTACCAAATAGGGTTATCTTTTAGAATCATAATGCATTCATTTCTTATAAGTTGCTGGAATATTCAGGGTCATTCTTCAACATTTGGTTCTAAAAGCACAGACCCCGAGTTTATCAAAAATATTACTAATGCTGACATTATTGTTCTCACTGAAACATGGTGTCGAGATGATGTACTGACCTACTGTCCCTCAGGCTACTATGAAATAATTGTGCCCTCAGTTAAACTAAGTACAGTCCATCGTGGACGAGATTCAGGAGGAATATTAGTGTGGTACAAGGAGAGTCTGAGCAAACACATATTCATAATGACAGTTGGAAAATATCACTGCTGGTTAAAACTAAACAATCAAATAGGTATTTCAGCCACTGACACGTATCTCTGTGCCATCTATATTCCTCCTGTAGAATCCCCGTACCATGATGAAGAATATCTTCACAACATCCATACAGAAATCAGTCGTTTCCAGGCCCAGGGACATGTGCTGATATGTGGAGATGTTAATGCAAGAACAGGATCTGAACCTGATTACATTGATCCAAATGGCAATAAACATGTCTTTGGCCAAAACCCCTTGAACATTACAAAAAATCCCCCACCAAGAAACAACCTTGACCAAACCGTTAACAAACACGGTAGAGAATTATTAGAGCTGTGTCGAGCCTCAGGTCTGTACATACTCAACGGCAGGATCAGAGGAGACTCATTAGGGAGGTTCACATGTTGTTCAGGTCATGGAGCTAGTGTAGTCGACTATGCCATCTCTGACATGGACCCCTCCTCCTTCAGCGCATTTAGTGTCAAACAATAAACTCCTCTTTCTGACCATAACCAAACTGACATATATGTTAAAACCCGGACTAATCACACACTGAACACACCGCAGACCTATAAAATGCATCACATACAGCAGACATACAGATGGGCTCCAGACAGCACAGACACATTTATTAAAGTCCTTCATTCCGAAGAAAAAAAAAAACTCATCAATACATTTATTAATAAAACATTTGAAACAACTAAAGATGACACCCAATCGGCTACAAATGAAATCAATCACATCTTTCAAACAGCAGCATGTAAAGCTGACTTGAAAAAGAAAGGCACAAAATATTCTAAGAAAACACCAAAAGATGAAAAGTGGTTTGACCCAGAATGCAAAACATTACGAAAACAACTGAGAAAATTATCAAACCTGAAACATAAACAGCCGAACAACGCAAATCTAAGGAGTGAATATGGCTTGAAACTAAAAGAATATAAAGGAACAATAAGAAGGAAAAAGCAACACTTCCTGATCAATAGTTTTGATGAAATAGAGAAGTCAATAAACCAGAATCAGTTCTGGGACATGTGGAATAATCTGAGCACAACAAAACCACAAGATTTAGTTTAGTTTAGTTTAGTTTATTGGTTTATAATAATGTGGACAACCTCTTTTTAATGAAAAGAGCAGCTTTAGCCTCTACGGCTAATTTCCAGCTGTAGTCCCCAGCCAGTTGTTAATTGGCATACATCAATAAATACATTACAATTAAAACAAGGCTTAAGCAAGAGCTTAGACAAACAAACAAGGTGGCACAGAATTGAAACAGACAAGCAAGCACAAATTGCAAAGACATAAAAGCAGGTCAAGCAATAAACTAGAGAAAATTGACACGTCAAGTGGCAGAAACATGATCATTTTACATCTAGTGTGCACATCACATCTAGCATATTAATGTGTGCAGGTGTAATTGTCGATTAGCCAATTTTTAAGGTGTGCAATAAAAGTCAAATACATATGTATGTTTTTAATTGTAATGGGCAATGAATTCCAGTTATGTATTGCAGTAAATGAAAATGATAATTGACCAAATGTACTTTTTCTGAGTGGGATTACTAGGTCGCCACTTGTGGTGCTTCTGGTATTATGACTACTGTTATTACGTTGGATTATGAATGAATTGAAAGGAGGCGGAGCGGTATTATGTAAAATTTTGTGAACCAGACAAATATTTTTATATTTGATTACATTTTCCCAGCTCAGCAGTTTATAGTTTTTAAGAATTATACAATGGTGTAAACTGTTAGGCTTCTGGTCCAAAATTTTAAGAGTTTTTTTATAAATAGTTGCTAGTGGCTTAAGTGATGAGCTGTTAGTTTGTCCCCAGCTTGTCAGACAATATGTTAGATGTGACATAATCATTGCATCCATTTACCAATCCAAGACGGAGATATCTGGACAAAACATTTTGAAAACTTATATAAAGAAATTCCACCAAAAGAACTTAACGACTATTATAATCAGATCAAACAAAATCTTGAAATTTAAGAAAACACGACTAAAAATAATCAAAACCCATTGGACTTCCCAATTACACACAAGGAATTGAGCAATAAAATTAAAAGCCTGAAATGTAAAAAATCTTGTGGTCCAGACAATATTCTGGGTGAAATGCTGAAACACAGCACACCTGAGCTGCAGACGGCTGTGCTGAAATTATTCAACCTCATCCTTCATTCAGGCCACTTTCCTGACATCTGGAGCAAAGGACTTATCACACCAATACACAAGAGTGGAAATAAATTAGATCCGAATAACTTTAGAGGCATCTGTGTTAGTAGTATTTTGGGGAAACTATTTTGTAGTATTTTAAATAACAGAATTATACATTTTTTAAGTGAACACAATGTCCTGAGCCCATGCCAAATTGGCTTCCTTCCAAATCACAGAACTACTGACCACATCTACACCCTACACACCCTCATTAATAAACATGTTAAACAGACTAAAAATGGGAAAATTTTTGCATGCTTTGTCGATTTTAGAAAAGCTTTTGATTCAATTTGGCACGAGGGATTGTATTTTAAACTCTTACAAAATGGGGTAGGTGGTAAAGTCTATGATATCATCAAATCCATGTATACAAACAACAAATATGCAGTACGAATTGGCAAAAAACATACAGACTTTTTTACCCAGAAGAGAGGAGTATGACAGGGTTGTAGCTTGAGTCCAACACTTTTTAACATGTATATTAACGGATTGGCAGAACAAATGGAACAGTCTAGCAGCCCTGGACTCACTCTCCAGGACAAAACCATCAAACTCTTGCTGTATGCAGATGATCTGGTGCTGCTGTCACCCACCCCACAGGGACTACAGCAGCACCTGGATCTGCTCGAGAACTACTGTCAGAACTGGGCCCTGGCAGTAAACTTTAAGAAAACCAACATTATGGTTTTCCAGAAAAAGCCCAGATGTCAGGAACACAGATATCACTTTAGTCTAGGAAACACCCCACTAGAACACACAATGCACTACACTTACCTCGGCCTGATCATCAACGCTTCAGGACGTTTTAACATGGCAGTAAATGCGCTGAAAGATAAAGCTCGACGAGCTATGTATGCTATAAAGAGAAAATTCATAAATATTGATTTACCCATTAAAATCTGGTGTAAAATCTTCGACAGTGTAATACTGCCCATAGCACTGTATGGAAGTGAGGTCTGGGGTCCACTCAGTGATCAGAGCTACACCAGATGGGAGAAACATCCCACAGAAACCCTACACACAGAATTCTGCAAAATGATTTTAAAATTACATCGAAAAACCCCCAACAATGCATGTAGGGCAGAATTAGGCCGATTCCCATTAATTATTAACATACAGAAAAGATCCCTCAAATTTTGGATGCACTTAAAATCAAGTCCCACAGATTCCTTACAACATATAGCTGTTCAAACACAAGAACTACACCCAGAAAAGAGTCCTCTGAGCCAACTCATCACAAGATTAACAAACACTGACCAGTCTGAGACCATTACTGCCCCAAACATCACAACAAATCAAATTATTAAACAAACTAAAACTACATATCTGGAACATTGGGAACAGGAAACAAAAACACAGAGCAAACTACAATTTTACCGAAGTCTAAATAAGAATTATGAATTCAAAGAATACCTCCAAATGATTAAAAACACAAAACAAAGACAATTGATTTGTAAATAAAGGACCAGTGATCATAGTTTGGCCATAGAGACCGGCAGACACAGAAAAAACTGGCTGCCCAGAGAGCAAAGAGTGTGTGTTCACTGTAACACGGGACAGATCGAAACAGAAACACACTTCCTCTTAACCTGCCACAAATACACAACTATTAGAGATCAATTCATACATAAATGTAATAAAGTCATCAAAAACTTCTCAGCTTTGGGTGAAACTGAACAGATGAAAATAATATTAGGGGATTGACAGACAGCAGCACTTGCCGCCAGATATGTGTGGATGTGTCACAGCCTGAGAGACAGTAGATGAGTATGATATTGTGTTAACACTGTGGTAATGTTCACAAATGTTTCAAATCCACTGTTCGGTTATTTAAGTTAAAGTAGGTTCTGTTAATGTTTTACCTGTTTATACATGTACATTGTGCTTTGGCAATATTGTAACAATTACAGTCATGGTAATAAAGCAAATTGAATTGAATTGAATTGACAGAGAGAGAGAAAGAGAGAGAAAGAAAGAGAGAGACAGAAGAGAGAGAGAGAGAAAGAGAGAGAAAGAGAGAGAGAGAGAGAGAGAGAGAGAGAGAGAGAGAGAGAGAGAGAGAGAGAGAGAGAGGGACTTGGCATGAGAGACTTTTTCTTCAATTGATTCAATGCGGCATCGGAGGAAAAACCTACGACATCATCAAATCAATGTACACCAATAACACATTTGCAGTTAAAATTGGCAACAAGCACACAGACTTTCTCTCCCAGAGTCGTGGAGTGAGACAGGGCTGTAGTCTAAGTCCTACACTATTTAACATTTACATGAATGAATTAGCTGGAGCTCTAGAACAGTCACCAGCAACCGTTCCGAACTTACAAGACACCGAAGTGAAATACCTCCTGTTTGCAGACGATCTGGTGCTGCTGTCACCCACAAAAGAGGGTCTACAGCAACATCTGGACACCCTGCACACTTTCTGCCAAACATGGGCCCTATCGGTTAACCTTAAGAAGACTCGAGTCATGATATTCCAAAAAAAGCCCAGTAGCCAAAATCAACATAACCGTTTCAAACTAAACAACATGCCCCTAGAACACACAAAGAACTACACATATCTTGGTATAAACATTAGTAACACCGGAAACTTAAACAAGGCTGTGAATGACCTGAGAGACAAGGCACGAAGAGCCTTTTACGCAATCAAAAAGAATATCAAAATTGACATGCCAACCGTAATCTGGCTGAAAATAATACAATCAATTATAGAACCAATCGCGCTGTATGGAAGCGAGGTTTGGGGTCCTCTCGCCAACCAAGAGTTCAGCAGATGGGACAAACACCCAATAGAGATTCTGCAAACAGAAATGTGTAAAAACATTCTACGGGTACAGAGAAAACTCCAAACAACGCCTGCAGAGAAGAATTAGGACTGTACCCTCTTATCATAAAAATTCTACACGCACCTTAAGAACAGCGACACAGACACACTCCATCACAAAGCCTTAAGACATCAAGAGCTGAGCCCAGAGAGAAACCCCTTCATCCAACTGATCTCACAACTAACTCTACATCCCCAAACATGCCCAAGTCAACCCCAAACCCAGCCAGACTAAACCAAATGATCAAAACACAAAAAGAGAAATATCTCAAACACTGGACAGAAGCAACAGCTCAGCAAAGTAAACTGGAATGCTATCTGTCACTAAACAGAGAATATAAAGTGTCAGAATACCTCACAAGCGTATCAAACCCTAAACTAAGAAAAGTGTTGAGCATGTACAGACTCAGTGATCACCAGCTCACTGTAGAGACGGGCAGACACAGACACACATGGACACCGAGAGAAGAGCGACTGTGTCCACACTGCACACACAATCAAGTGGAAACAGAGCTGCACTTTCTCCTCTCCTGTCCCAACTACACACACATCAGAGAAACATTCTTCCCCCAGTTTACAAACTTACACAAAGACTTTGACCAGTTTCAACAAAAGGACAAGATCTCATACATACTGGGAGAAAAGTCAAGAAGCTCAAACCTGCTGCAAGATATGTCAAGTCCTGCCACGACCAAAGAACAACCAGCACAACACAAAACAACACTGACAGGACAACACACACAAACTGACACTATCACCCTCACTGAGAACTTAAATTAAAACTGTTTATGTTATATTGAGATGTATATATATATTTTTTTTTACTCATAGACTTTTAATTTTATTCTATCTTATTTTTTATCTTAATCTGTATTTCTGCATGTTTATATTTAATCTTGTGCTTTGGCAATGTAAATTTTCTTTTATCATGCAATAAAGCTCCTTTGAATCTTGAATCCTGAGAGAGAGAGAGATTTGAAACCTCTTTATTTATACAAAAATGATTTCTTTACATAACGCAAAAAAAGGGGGAAAATATATATATATATATATATTATTGTGGGGAGAAGAAAAACAAAAAAAATCACCCCAAAATGACTTCAAAACATAAAACATTCTCCACAACAGAGCACAACACATCCTTATAACACCATATGAGCATGAATTCTTCAACATTGTTTGTAGCCTTATAAAAAGTAAAATCAAATTTCAATCTTACTTTCAGCATTCTAAGAAAGACAATGTTTGCTTCGTAGTCCAAGGATCCCTCAATCTTACTCTTTCTACTAATGTAGATGGCCATTTTTGCTTGGCCTAAAATAAAATTGAACAACTGACATTTGAGTCTAGAGTTCTGGCTGTATTTAGATCCTAGAATAAACATCTCTCTAGAAAATGTTTCTCCAAACTCTAAGAACATCTGCTGTAACAATACAAACAGTGAGTTAAGTCTGCCACAATCCAAAAAACAATGAAACACTGTTTCCCTTTGTAAACAAAAAGGACATTCGTCACTTACATTAGGATTGATGACAGATACAAAAGCATTTACAGCTATAATTCCGTGCAGCACTCTCCATTGGAGATCTCCACATTTCTTTGTCAACGGTGGTTTGTATAATGCTCTCCACACAGGTCTGATCTCGTTGTCAAGCCCTAGAGGAGCTCTACAAGGAGTGTCAGCCCTACCACTTAGTTTATCCTTATTTATTATCTTGACAAACAGTTTATACATATTTTTTCAACTCATATCAACTAGTCTACTTGTAAGAATTTCACTCAGCTCCAAAAACTGACCAGAAAAGTTTTTTAGGTCAGGAACAAGAAACAATTAAGGAAATGGGTCATTATTATTGGGTTGACAGAGACCATTACAGTATTCATTTAAGCAAGAAAATTCAGAGTCTGTGAGTTCACACCTCCAAATGTTTAGTATGTCCTCTATAGTCCTGATAGACCTGACTCCCACCCGAGATGACAGTTCTTCAGGATTGTTCAGATGAGGGCCACACAGATCAACAACCTGACCAAGAGTAACAATTCCTCCCGAGTGAAAACGCTGTTGCACAAAAAGTCCTGCTATGAGTTCAACATTAAAATGTGTTCCATGTACTACTGGCTCTTTCAACAACAATGACAGGGAATTTGAACTTGTCCTTTGTTTGTGGAACATCTGCCAGACAGTAAAAAGTCGCTGATAAAACTTTGGAAGATTACAAAGTTTTTTAGAGTTTAGGTTCATCAAAAACAAAGATTCCGGCAGACGCCATTTTCCACCTTGACTCAAAACATACCGGGCTAAAGGCCTCCAAACAAGATCAGCAGGCCCAACAAGCAGTCTTTGGATAAATTGGAGTCGAAATGTCGTGCCCCTGCTGGGGATGTGAATAAGTCCCTGTCCTCCTTCCTCCTTCGGTAAAGACAGTATGCTCTGAGGGACCCAATGCAAACGGTCCCAGAAAAAATTGACCAGAACTGCCTGTATTCTGGCTACCAGTTGTGGCGGTGGATCCGTGCACATCAAGCGATGCCACAACATAGAGGACACCAAGTTGTTTATCACCAGAGTACGCCCCCTAAAGGACATGTGAGGAAGAATCCATTTCCAGTTCTTTAAGCGTCCTTCCACTTTTTCTAAGACATTGTCCCAATTTTTGCACAAAAAACAGTCATCCCCGAGATAAACGCCAAGATATTTAAAACCACCCCTGCTCCAAGATAACCCACCTGGTAAAGAGATATTTTTAATTACTGCAGTCCCAACAGCTATGGCTTCGCTTTTTTCCCAATTGACTTTTGCAGAAGATAAAACACCAAAATCGTTGATACATTTCACAAGGAGATTAATATCATTTTGACTTTTTACAAACACAACAACATCGTCAGCATAGGCGGATAATTTAAAAACTGAATCACAACCAGGTATAGTTATTCCTGTAAGAATCATTCTTAATTTGTGTAGGAAAGGCTCGATGGCTAGGGAATACAACATGCCTGATAGAGAGCATCCCTGCCTAATCAGACCAAGTTCACAGCCTAATGAGCTGGAGAGGTCCAAAATATCCCGAATTAAAAAATGTTGTCGGTTATCTGCCTGTCAGGTATACAACACGTCTGATCGACATAAACTACTTGCTCAATTACTTTTTTCAACCTCATGGCTAAAACCTTTGACAGCAGTTTGTAGTCAGAGCAAAGCAGGGCCACTGGCCGCCAGTTCTTAATCTCCTGTAGGTCTCCTTTCTTGGGAAGGAGGGTGAGGACTGCCCTCCTGCAACTCAGTGGTAAAAGTCCTTTCCTCAAGCTGTCCCTAAGAACAAGCAGCAAATCGTTGCCAAAGACAGGCCAGAAAACCTTGTAAAAATCCACAGGGAGTCCATCCATGCCTGGAGCCTTGCCACTCTACAAACTCTGTAAAGCAGTGTACAATTCAGCTGCTGTAATAACGGCATCTAGCTCTGTGTTAGCCTCATTTGAGACTTTTGGTAAACCCTCAAAGAACGCCTTTGCCACATCTGTTCTCTCACAATATTCTTTTTTAAAAAGTTTCTCGTAAAACATTACCGCATATCCTCGTATCTCAGCAGACTCAAGCAACACCTGTTTGGTGTTAGATCGTAGAGAGTGCATAAGTCTTTTCTGTCCATTCTTACGTTCAAGGCCGAAGAAAAAGTGGGAAGGTGCATCCATTTTTGCAACATTGTTAAAACGGGAACGAATTAGGGCACCTTGAGCAGAAAAACCCAACAAGTTAGATAGAGCTGACTTTTTAGATTTGAGAGCTTCAATATGTTCTCTTTCTCCTGTGAAGCCTGCCAACTCTTGCAGCTTCACTATTTCACTCTCCAGATCCTTCATAGACCTGGTCATGTCTCTTGTGACATTGAGAGTATACTGTAAACATAACTGTTTTATCTTACTCTACCCTATATCCCACCACTGTTGTAAGGAAGTATATTCAGATTTTGTTCTTGCATAACCATTCCAAAAAGCCTTAAAAGTATCTTTAAAAACAATGTCAGCAAGCAGGGCCACATTAAAATGCCAATAAGCACTGCTGCATTTCACATCCTTAATAAAAATGGAACTATGAACAAGAAAATGATCAGAAATGCCAACAGGATGTATTGAACAATTTTTAAAAACATTACAATGATGTTTAAAACAATAAAACCTATCAAGTCGAGCTTAAGATAAAGAATTGTCTTTAACATGGGACCAGGTATATTGCCGCTTAGTGGGGTGAAAAAACCTCCACACATCACATAATTCATTTGATTCAATTAATTTAATAAAGCACTTCTTACTGGCACAATGTGGTTCCTATCAACAGTTCAATTTACAGTACAATTAAAATCACCACCTATAACCAAATAACCATCACCAGTACAGTTACTTAAAACAGAGTTTAAAGCATTTAAAAAGATGACCCTTTCACTACCCAGAGTTGGAGCATACACATTTAAAAAAAAGTTATTTTTACACTTACAAACACGGCATCAATTTTAAGCATACATCCCTTTATGATTTCCTCAGTAACATAAGAGATCGGTAAAAAATCTCTAGAAAATAATACACCAACTCCACTGCTTCTGCTGCTTTTATGACTGAGGACAACCTCCCCGTCCCATTCTTTCTTCCAATCTACTTCATTTTCAACTGTACTGTGTGTTTCTTGTAGGAAAACCAGATTTAGTTTTCTAACTTTAAACAAATTGAAAAGAGAAGCCCTCTTTTCGTCCTCTCTGGCACCATTGATGTTTAAAAAGCCTAGCTTTATATCACACATATTGAATAAAAAGCTGCAATTAAGCAAACCAGAGAGGTGAAAACAAAAGAAAAGAGAAAAGAGAGAAAACTTAAGCATCGTTCGATAATTTTTCTCTAATTTTTGCCAACATTTTTCTGAGATGGAAGACTTCTTGCTCAGTAAAAGACATTTCACCAGTTGTTTTCATTATCAGTTTAACTGAGTCAACGAACAACCTTAAATCTGGAAAAAAATTCTCCACCTTAACCGCTCTCGCACCTTTTGTGAGCTGTAAAAAAGCTTGAATTCTAGTACAAGAGTAAACACTCTCCACTTCCACCTATGTATCCTGACTTGTGTCATATTCACTCTCCTGTGTGTCTATACTTTCATCTGAATCAGACTGGATGTCCGTTGGGATTAATTTCGTCATTGTCGTGACTTGTTCTGTATTCACATTAAATTCCATTTCTTTTCTCTTAACTGTCACTTTGGTCAGATCGTTATCACTCAAGACATTTTTCTCATTACACAATGCTGACTCAGCCACACTAACAGAAATTTGTCCTACCTTTAGATCGCTTGGTGCTTCCTGTTCACGTTGTTCTTCTGCTACGACTTCCATCAACTCTATCTCCTCAATAATTACATTTTCGTTCTTTTTCTCTTGTGTGCTTTGTGAAGTTTTCTGTGATTTCTTCCGTAAAGCCCTGCTAGTAGTTGGCGTCTCCACCGTACTAGCATCTACCTGTCGCTCAACTAATCTCTCCGGGCATGAACGAATCTAATGCCATGCAGTTCCGCACCCGAAACATTTCATTGTCTCTGATGTAACATGCACAGTATAATCATAGCCGTTTATTTTAAACTTCAAAACCAAGTTCAACTCTTCGTTGGTGTTTTTGAGTATCATGAACAATTGTCTTCTAAAAGACATGACATGTTTAAGATGGGGAGACTTACAGCTAAAAGGAACCATCTTTATCGGAGACACCAGCTGTCCGTGCCTCGCAAGCTCCTTCTCTAAGACTTCGTTCTTTAAGAACGGGGGCACATTAGAAATCATGATCTTTTTTGCCGGATTTACTTAGGCCAATACAGGTATAAATGTACCTCGAATCACAATTCCTTTCTCAATAATCTCATTCCCCTTGTCTACACTATCTAGAAAGATCACAACCGCACTATTCATTCTGGAAGCAGATTTTATACTTTCATATCCGACCAACTCTCCTACAGCAAGACTACAATCCTCAACTGAACACCCGTCCGGCAGAGACAGTTTGATCGCATGTCTACGAGTCAGCCTAAACAGGTTAAATTGTTCGCCGACGGCCATTCTAACCGGCCTCGCCGGCACTGAGCCGCCGCTCCACACACACACACACACACACACACTACACACTGTTTCTAACAAAAAAACTCTCACAAATAATAATAATAAAAAAAATAATAGGAGAGAGAGAGAGAGAGAGAGTGAGAGAGATAGAGTAAGAGAGAGACAGACATACAGACAGACAGAGAGAGATAGAAATAGGCTCTCCACAGTTTGTGTGTGTCTCACTAGAGGGCGCTGTGAGCTCATAAGAGCAGAACACACAGTCAAACTGATTATTGTGTGACTGATTATGAAACATTTTAACACACACTTCACACACCCTGAGTGGAAACACACTCAATGATCATAAGAATCTCTCAGAGACCTAAAGATCTGAAGAGCTACAGTATAAAACAACTCGGCTGCTCTCACACTTCTGTAAAAAAAACTATTTTAGTTAGGTGCTTGACTACATTGGCTTTAAGAGGGATAGATCGCTCAAAAATGAAAATTCTGTCATCATTTGCTCACCCTCAGATTGTTCCAAACCTGTATAAATGTATTTGTTCTGATGAACACAGAGAAAGATGTTTGTAAGAATTTCAGTAACCGAGCAGATCGCTTCCCACATTTACTGCAATAGTAGGGAAATAAATACTTTGGGAGTCAATGGGGGACGAAATCTGCTTGGTTACTGACATTCTTCCAAATATCTTCCTTTGTACAGGTTTAAAACAACCTGAGGGCCAGTAAATGATGACAGAATTTTCATTTTTGGGTGAACAGTCCCTTTAAGTTAGCATCACTACAGTACTCCTGAAACACACATATACAGACACATCACAGTGACACTTACTGGTGGTCCTGGTGGTCCTCTCTTCCCTGGACTTCCAGCTTTACCCTATAAACACACACAAATAAATAACAAATGAAACTGAAGTGTTTAACCTTCTCTGTATTAATGACAGAAAAGTTATTTGAAGTGAACAAAAAGATGTTTGTGTTTAATTTGCCAAAGTTTGGAAACCGGTCTGAAATATTTTACTCAATGTAGTAGAGTAGGCGGGGCGAGACCGTGGTTCGAGTCCGGTGAGTAATTGTGGATTAGCGCCAGCTGTGCGCACACCGGGCTCGAATCTCGTAGGAGATTGGGAGCATAAAAGGAACGAGCGACCGGACCGTCGAAGAGAGAGGTACGGGCCCGAACATGTGTTAAGTTTGTTTTATATATTTGTATTTATGTTTTGTTCGCCGGCGGTCGTCCATGAGGGGCCGTCGGCTGTTACTATTTATTAAAACTTTAATTTATTGACTTCCGGTTCTCGCCTCTTTCCTTCCGTATCTTGAGATTTATTACATTGGTGCCGAAACCCGGGAGGAAGGAGAGACATGCTGTCGGAGAGTCCTCGCCGCCGAGTGGCCTCGCGATGCCGGAGAGTTCGGGCAGCGCGGACGAAGGGCGTCCGCCAGTGGCTGCCCGAAGCGGTGGCTCTGGGGGAAACGGAAGTGCACAGTGCGGCCACCGTCAAATTTTCGGTGGAACGGCGACCTTTGCTGCCGCGCCCCTGGGTCGAGGTGGGGTGGCTTTCGTCCAAGCGGGAGCGGGGGAGTTACCGCCGTCCGCCAGAGGCCGGAGCCTGCGTCCGTCACCCGAGGGGGAGGAGCAGGGGGCGGAAGCGCCGAGTGCGGCCACCGCCTGCCAGAGGCCGGAGCCTGCGTCTGTCCGCCCAAGGGGGCGGAGCAGGGGACGGGAAACCCGCCCCGACTCCCAGATTAAGGAGGAGCCACCGCCGGCCGCCAGGGGGCGGACGGTCGAGCCATCCACCGAAGCCCCAGGGCCACCGCAAGGCACCGCGAATGAGTACTCCGGCTGGTTGAGGAACGAGCGGCAGCATGTCAGTGAACCGGACTATTTTTTTTTTCCCCTCTCTCCCCTCTCTCTTTCCGGTCGCTCCGAGGGCTCCCGTCTCCGTTGTCTCGTCTCGTTGCTGCATACCCCCCACCCCACCCCCCCCGAGGGAGGGGGAGGGAGCTTGCACAGTCGCGGGGGTGCCCCCCGGCCTGTGAGGGGTGATGGGAGTACGTAGTAGAGTAGGCGGGGCGAGACCGTGGTTCGAGTCCGGTGAGTAATTGTGGATTAGCGCCAGCTGTGCGCACACCGGGCTCGAATCTCGTAGGAGATTGGGAGCATAAAAGGAACGAGCGACCGGACCGTTGAAGAGAGAGGTACGGGGCCGAACATGTGTTAAGTTTGTTTTATATATTTGTATTTATGTTTTGTTCGCCGGCGGTCGTCCGTGAGGGGCCGTCGGCTGTTATTATTTATTAAAACTTTAATTTATTGACTTCCGGTTCTCGCCTCCTTCCTTCCGTATCTTGAATCTTATTACACTCAACTTTTACCATATTTTACTTTCTATATCAAACATTTTGAATAAACCTGGCAGCAATGACCGTCTGGCTGAAATATGCACACACACCAACACAAATGCACGCACGCACGCACACGCACACACACACACACACACACACACAGACACAGACACAGACACAGACACAGACACAGACACAGACACAGACACAGACACAGGCACAGACACAGGCACAGGCACAGGGACAGACACACGCACGCACGCATGCACACAGACACAGGCACAGACACGCACGCACGCACGCACGCACACAGACACAGACACAGACACAGGCACAGACACAGGCACAGACACACACGCACGCACGCACGCACACAGACACAGGCACAGACACACACGCACGCACGCACACAGGCACAGACACAGGCACAGACACACACGCACGCACGCACGCATGCACACAGACACAGACACAGGCACAGACACAAACGCACACGCACACGCACGCACGCACACAGACACACACACACACACACACACATAAACACAGTAAAGGGTTTAGAGGTGCTTACGATAAACCCCGGAGCTCCTTTATTTCCTGGAGATCCCTTTTCACCCTACACAAAAACACAAAACCATCAACATGTAGTGACTATACTGTAAGTGTGTGAGTGAGGGTTGTATTCTAAGTGATTGTTTGTTGTAATCTGATTGAGTGTGTGTCGTATTCGGAGTGAGTGTTTGTTGCATTATAAGTAAGTGTTTGTTGTATTCTGAGTGAGTGTTTGTTGTATTAAACGTGAGTGAGTGTTGTATTCTGATTGAGTGTGTGTTGTATTTTGATTGAGTGTATTCTGAGTGAGTTTTTTGTTTTATTCTGAGTGATTGTTTCTTGTATTCTGAGTGAGTCTTTGTTGTATTAAACGTGAGTGAGTGTTGTATTCTGATTGAGTGTGTGTTTTATTCTGAGTGAGTGTTTTTTGCATTATAAGTGAGTGTTTGTTGTATTCTGAGTTAGTGTTCCTTGTAATAAAAGTGAGTGAGTGTTGTATTCTTAGTGATTGTTTGCTGCATTATAAGTGAGTGTTTGTTGTATTCTGAGTGAGTGTTCGTTGTATTAAAGGTGAGTGTTGCATTCTGAGTTAGTGTTTTGTGTATTTTGATTGAGTGTATTCTGAGTGAGTGTTTTGTTGTATTCTGAGTGATTTTTTCTTGTATTATAAGTGAGTGTTTGTTGTATTCTGAGTGAGTGTTCGTTGTATATAAAGCGAGTGGGTGTTGTATACTGAGTGAGTGAGTGAGTGAGTGAGTGAGTGTTGTATTCTTAGTGATTGTTTATTGCATTATAAGTGAGTGTTTGTTGTATTCTGAGTGAGTGTTTGTTGTATTAAAGGTGAGTGAGTGTTGCATTCTGAGTTAGTGTTTGTTGTATTTTGATTGAGTGTATTCTGAGTGAGTGTTTTGTTTTATTCTGAGTGATTGTTTATTGTATTCTGAGTGAGTGTTTGTTGTATCCTGATTGAGTTTGTTGTATTCTGAGTGAGTGTGTGTTGACTTTTGAGTCAGTGTAAATTGCATCCTGAAGGAGTGTTTGTTGTATTTTGAGTAAGTGTTTGTTGAATTCTGAGTGAATGTTTGATGTGTTCTGGGTGAGTGTTTATTGTATTCTGAGTGAGTGTTTGTTGTATTAAACGTGAGTGAGTGTTGTATTCTGAGTGAGTGTGTGTTGTATTCTGAGTGAGTTTTTGTTGTATTAAAAGTGAGTGAGTGTTGTATTCTGAGAGGGTCTTTGTTGTATTCTGAGTGAGTGTTTGTTGTATTCTGAGTGAGTGAGTATTGTATTCTAAGTGATTGTTTGTTGCATTATAAGGGAGTGTTTGTTGTATTCTGAGTGAGTGTTTGTTGTATTCTGGTTAGGTGTTTGTTTTATTTAAAGTGAGTGAGTGTTGTATTCTGAGTAAGTGTTGTTTTTGGTATTGAAAGTGATTATTTGTTGTATTCTGATTGAGTGTGTGTTGTCTTTTGAGTGTGTGTAAGTTGCATCCTGAAGGAGTGTTTGATGTATTCTGAGTGATTTATTGTTGTATTCTGAGTGAGTGTAAGTTGTATTAGAAGTGAGTGAGTGTTGTATTCTGTTAGTGTTTGTTGAATAAAAAGTGATTGTTTGTTGTATTCTGAGTAAGTGTGTGTGTTTTTTTTGTGTGTGTGTGTGCGTGTACCTTTACGCCCTCAGGACCTGGTTCACCTAGAGGTCCGTCAGCCCCTCTTGGCCCCTGAAATACAGACACACACCCGACATTGAAGCTCACGTTCCTGATGCCACGAGAGTATGATTTCAAAACAACACACAAATGCCATTTACAAACACAAAGAAAGGCCTTTTACAATCACAGCTCTTTCTCATAAACTCTCCGGCAGTTCAATCATCAATGAGCTGAACACAACATCTGAACAGTTTCAGTAAGTGTCTGTTTGTCATGTTTTAACACACTAGTGTCTTCAGCTTCATTCATATCAAATCTGTCCTGAAAACATTCAAACACAACACAGACAAGTGTTCACTTTATGGCTCAGTTTTGCAATCCACGCATGTGAGTGTGTGTGTAGTGTGACGTTACTTTATATTACATTTATATTACATTGTGACTTTATTTTCATAAAATGTGAACTGGTTGTTTCATTTGAACACAAGAGATCTCTATTTTAGCGAGTTCCCAGCTAACAATTTTTGGTTCCCAGAATATTCCCCTAACGTTGCTTTTTGGTTCCCAGAACGTTATTTTCTAAGGTTTGTTTTTGGTCCTCCAGGAAAGTTTTCTTAGCGAAAATAGAATTTTATCTCTGGTTCCCAAAACTTTCTGGCAACCAAAAACTAACTTTAGGGGAACCTTCGACTAATGTTATAGCAACAATAAAAAAATAATTATGTAAAGATAACCAAAACCGAACCTTAAAAAAACTTTCTGCGAACTAACGTTCCCATAACGTTAGCCAAAAAATATTTTTCTCGGGTCCGTTTGGCCTCACTACACGTCAGTTATTAGTACATCCATGCTGAGTTTTTGTCCATCACTTATCTTTTCAGGGAACGTTATTTTCTGGTTGCAAAAAATAAAACCTGAAAAGAAAGTTCTTAAAACGTTAGTTATTGGTTCCCACATAAATAACCAAAAGGGAACCAAAATCTAACATTAGGGGAATGTACTGTGTTTGCTGGGTTGCTAGTACACATCACATCACACGTGTAAGTTATAATTTCAGTTGAAATAATTTTAGTTTGATGTAAATGCTCATCTCTGTTAGCCTGAGGAATTTTATACAACTAAACAAATAACCAAAGAGTCTTCGGTTCGTGTTTCTCCTGTCTTCTGTCAAAAATGTATCCAAATCTGTCTGTCACTCAAAGGTTCCCACCAATCAAAGTGCAATGTTGTGACTGTGGCTTTAGTGACGACATTCACACAAATAAGAAACGTCACTTTCTTCACGTGCTGTCTTACTAGGGCTGCACGATATATCGTTTTAGCATCGACATCGCGATGTACGCATGCGCAATAGTCACATCGCACGAGGTGTGATGCAGGGAAAGTTTATTTTTTTAGAAAAAAATGTTGCGCGGGTCTATATTTGCCTGATATAAAGTAATGAATTATTATTATTATTTTTTTACAAAGCACATGTTGTTACTTCACGTTTTTTGACACGAGCCTCTGCATGCGTGCGCATGGCGAAATGAGCGAGGAACGGGAGAAAAGCACCGAAATGGACGACTTGGTCGCAAAAAGAAGCGCATCGTCAATTATTTGGAAATATTTTGGCTACAGAAAGGATGATGTTGATCAAAAACAGGTACTTTGTCGGGAGTGCCGTGCAGTAGTTGCCACAACACGCGGAAATACAACAAATTTGTTTGATCATTTAAGTCGGCACCACAGAGCTCTGTATGACGAGTCAGGGGTTCACATCGTTTACTTTCCATGAACATGCCCACAAAATCACCCCAATTATTCTTGAATCAATTATTTATTTTTGGAGAAATTCAAGGCATCTGATGAACAGTTCTGTATTTCTACACATCGCAATATATATCGCAGAAAAATAAAACATCGCAATGTACGTTTTTTTCAATATCGTGCAGCCCTATGTCTTACCCTGCGTCCTTTCAGTCCGGGAACACCTGCAGGTCCACGTGACCCTTGAAGACCCTCGAGAAAAACACACACACACCAAACAACAAACTTTGAGTCAAAGGACGGGATATCATGCATTTACAAGCTCAAAGGAAATCAGAGCTAGTTTTGAGGTTTAGTTTTGATAATAGTACATGTTTGTATTATTCATCTTTAAATGAAACTGCAGAAACTCATAGAGCAAAGGATTATGGGTAAACTTACTGGTGGGCCTTGTGGGCCAAAATCCCCAGGACCCCCTGGAAGGCCTGGATAACCCTTACACAGAAAACAAGACAGATAACACAGAGTTAACACAGAACATGTACTGAAATGTAGAGTGATTGTTTGTTTGTTTGTGAACATTATTCATTACCATTGACCCTTTCTCTCCCGGAGGACCCAAAGAACCAGGAGGACCTCGCTCTCCCTAAACACACGCACAAACAAACAATGTGTTTGTCCTCATACAAAACTGCCATCTGATAGTGACTGAACTACTTTAAGTTTCCCTTCAATCGGTCTCCCAAGGTTGTGTTGAGAGACAGACTGGGGTTTGATCTTGAGAATCTATCATCTCTGAGAGGAATTAAAAACGGCAATGGGCTTTGGCGAGTTGCACACACATGCCAGGTCCTGGCCTGTGCATACGAGTATAAAAGGGAGGTGGCGTCGGCCATTCACTCATCTACTGTTCTTCGGAACCTGCATGGCACACATGTCAAGTGCTTTCATCTCTTCGAGATTCTCCAAGACTGCAAAGCAGCGGAATTCTCCCTCTTGGTTGCAGACTTCCCCTGGGCGTCTCAGCAGCGAGATACAGATCTAGAAGAGCTAATTTCATACAGTTGCGAGCATGTCTTGCAGGTTTGTTCCTAGGTGTGACAGACTCATCCCTGAGCTTTGGTACTCCCTGACTGAGGGACCCCTCATCACGGATGCCCTAGCACACAGCTGTCCGCGGGACAAGCAGAAGTACGCCTTTTCCCCAGTGAGCCCCCACAGGTCCTGTGCAAGGTCAGGGAAGAGGGACATCAAGCACTGTTAGGTGCACCTCATTGGCCCAACCAGACTTGGTTCTCAGACCTGCTGGCTCTGACGACAGTTCCCCCCTGGACGATTCCCCTGACGAAGGACCTTCTGTCGCAGGGGAAGGGCATGGTGTGGCACCCAAAGCCAGACCTCTGGAATTTCCATGTCTGTCCCCTGGACGGGAGGGGTAGGGTAGGGGACCTCCAGGCATTCTCTGTGTCCCATGGGTGTCTAGAATTCGGGCCTGGTAGTTCTCACGTTATCCTGAGACCCCGGCCAGGTTACGTGCCCAATGTTCCCACCACACCCTTTAGGGACAAGGTGGTGAACTCGCAGGCGCTCCCCTCTGGGTGTTGTGTCCAGTATGAGCATTACGCCACTACTTAGACCATACACAGAGCCTTAGAAGCTCTTTTTTGTTAGACAGCACAAGGGGAGGGCTGTCTCCAAACACAAATTGGCCTACTGGATTGTGAATGCCATTGCTTTGAGATACCAGTCCCCGGATTGCCTGTGCCCGCTAGCAGAGAGAGCCCATTCCACACGGGGTATATCCTCCTCTTGGAAACTGGCTCAGGTGCCTCTCTGGCATACATATTTAGTGCTGAGGGGTTTGGTTATGCCCAGTACCTTTGAGAAGTTTTACATTCAGTGTCAGCCAGCATCTTACACACCACTGGCACAAGGTCGGCAACTCGGTTGGGCTTACACCTGCGAAAGCCCCTTCTCTCCTCTCCAGGTGTTTCTAGCGCTTTATTTTAGCCTCCCTACTTCCCCCCTTAGGGCGAAGTATAGGTATTCCATCCATCACTAAGCATTGGCAATTGTGGTAATAGACCGAGCGGAGCGATCTCTTGGAACCAAGTCCAGTTCTGGTAGAGTCACACCTGCTCAGGTGGACCCTTATACTCGGGCTATTGCCCCATACGTACTGACTCCCGTACAGGGTCGTCCTGTATGTTGAATCTCTCACTCTTGGTTCCTCTGATGGTGAACCTGTGACTTTCCCTCAGGTGAGCCACTCCACCTGAGTTCTGTCCCACCTATTCGGGCAGACACATTTCTTTTTCGCACGTTGTTCTCCCCACCGGTGAGACCATGTTGGTGTCTCCACATGTTACCTCTCCTTGTGGTAGGATGTGGCCTCTGTACCACACTCTTCAATGAAGCAGTGTTTCCCCAGTGTTTCCCCAGTGTTCCTTACAGCCCCAGGCGGTGTCTCACAAAAAGACCGTCCGTGAGGGCCATCTGTACTAGCCTCTCAGTAGGTTACTAAGCACTGATCCCACTAGAAAGTAACATCTTGCTGTAGCGCTCACTTGTGACTCGCTAGTCTAGTCAGTCTCGCTCTGCTTGAGGTTGTGATACAGCTCAGCGCTGTGGCGTGCTAATTATGGACGAGGTGGGGACTGGCATTCGTGTGCCATTTGCCAAAGCCCATTGGCGTTTTAAATTCCTCTCGGAGATGATAGGTTCTCAAGATCAAACCCCAGTCTGTCTTTCAACACAACTAAGTTTCTTTTTACCTTTTCTCCAGGTTGTCCCATCACTCCTGTTGTTCCAGTCAGCCCTGCTGGACCCTAAACAAGACACAGAATAAATGATGGTCAAACACACACAGCCTTCAAGAGCTGTTGAAAAGATAAGCAATAGAAAAGAGAGATTTCAAGAGTGAATATATTTGTGTGTGTTTGTATGTGTTAGGGTCATGTTTGTGTGTGTGTGTGGGGGGGGGGGTTGTAGGGTATGGGGACAAAATGTCCAAAGATGGCATTATCCAAAATCCTTGTGGGAGATTTTTTGGTCCCCATGAGGAAACAAGCTCATAAATCGTACAGAATTAGCTTTTTTGAAAATCTAAAGGAGCAGAAAATTTTGTGCGATTGTTAGGTATAGGGGGTGGGTTAGGGGAAGAGAAAATTCTATACAATTTGTATAGTATGAAAATCATTGCATCATATGTCCCCATAAAACGTGGAAATCCAACATGTGAGTGGGATTATTGTATGTGTGTGCGTGTGTGTACAGGATGTGTCTGTACAGTATGAGTGTGCATGTGTGAACAGTATGTGTGTGTATGTGTGTACAGTATGTGTCTGTACAGTATGTGTGTGTACAGAATGTGTGTGTGTACAGTATGTGTGTGTGTGTGTGTGGTTTTTTGAATGAATATGAGTAAACGCAGAAATAACTTTTAAAAGTGGTTTACAGAATTTCATGATATATATCCATTAAAAGTTTCAGTACAGATATTTCAATGTAAGTGTTTAGTAGTCAAAACCATTGTTAGAGAGTTAAGAGTTAAGTTCTCCATCAACAAACTTTGAGACTGAACATACGGCAAAAAAAGTTGCTTATGTAATCTCAAATGTCTCCAGATGTGCTCCAAAAGAAATCTCAAAAATGTCTTGCGTTGTGGCTACAGCCCAGAAGTCCGCCTGTATTAGCAGCGTTAGTGATGTGGGGACCTCTGCGAACGTAAACCCGCCAGCCAAGTGTTCAAGGGCCGATCGCACCCCGATTCGCTCTTCTGAACGTTCCCCAACCGGCAGTGGCATACCGTCCGGATCCTCAGGCATGCACTCGGAAACGATGCGTGACCTAGATGAGATGTCGCTCGCAGCATCGGAGGGAGACTGGCATCCGACTCTGACGAATCCGAGCTCCCCCCCAGGGGGGTAGAGCTCAGGAGGAAGCAAAAGTGATGTCAGCCATGCTAAACCGGGGATACATGGTTCCTGAGGTCGGAGCGCGGTGCAAACCACGCCCACCCCGGGTGCCATTTTTTTCCCGGAGGTGCAGGAGGAGCTATGTGTAAAACTTGGAGCGGGTCAGTGTGCTATCTACCTCTTTTCTCACCCAAACGTATGGCTAAGAACAGTTATCTCACCAACCTTCCTTCTTACCTAAACACTGGTTAAGAACAGGCATTCCATCCATCACTGAGCAAGCACCCCCTGGGAGTTGGCTGGGCAGAGCAGCCTTCCCCCTTAGGTCGGTATACCATATGAACTATCACAGATAGCTCTAACCGGACCTAGTGGGTGGTCATCCTGAGGTCTGTATGGGTCCTAATGCAACACCGTAGTGATGGGGACACTATAACTTCAGATGAGAACTTAAACCGAGGTCTGGAATCCCTGTGGTCATTAAAGATCCCATGATACTTCTCATAAAGAGTAGGAGTGTAACCCCACTGGCTCTGGTCAATCATGGCCTGCTAATAAACGTAAAGTTCAGCCTTCTGAAGAAACAAGAAAATAAGTATCTCCCAGTGCATGATGGGATCTAGGAGCTTTTCCGCATTTTCCAGGAAGAGCCGATGAGCTGCCAGAAAACAGAATTTCACATCATCCAAATCTCTGAGAACAAATACTGTACACTCACCACAGCCCTCATTTATCTCTCCTTAACCTCCAGTAGTTGATCTTTGTCTGGTTTGGATGCATTAGAGCCTACATTTCTGCCTAGAGTTTTTTTTTACTCATTCATAAGAACAAATGTTTCGTTATGAGATTTACATACTAATGTCATGACTTTTTTGAAGTTTCACACAAAGACAACTTTGTAATTTTACTCTCTACGGAAACACCTCTAGAGTAGTGTCCAGAAGTCATGTTGTACAGTATTTGCCTCCTAAGGTTCAAATAAACCAAAGACGTTCAGTTGGACGTCCCTTTTGGCCACTACAGCATGTGGAGATGCTTTGAAGAAGCCATAAAGCAACAGAAAAGATTGCAGCTCAGCCTTATCCCTTCATCTGTTCATTTGTAAAGTGATGTCATGGTATTCATTAAAGAGCTTGTGCTGAACAGATGCGGGGCCGACGGACCCCTGCTCTGTAATCCTCCACACATGTTCCACTACACACACATGCACGCACCCGTGCGCACACACACACACACAAACCAATGAGAATGCAAATATTATGACTGTGTTCAGAACGACATCACTGTGCATCTCATGATGTAAATCATTTCTCTTAACTGTGCTTTGTCTTCCCGTCTGAAGATCAAACAGGACGACAAGATAATCGCTTTTCAAAACAAAAACTCAGCATGTGTCCAAAACGAAACCTCTCAAAACAACATTCTCATGAAATGAGTTCTATAGCTTTTTTTTAAGCTTAAGTTCCTCACAACACAGCCATCATACACAATCCCAGGATCACAGGAAAACAAACACTGACACTTTACACCATGATCAGAAAATAAAAACAAAAAATTCTCACAATTCCATTTGACAACGAATAATCTTCTAAAACTATCGCCATTGATCCATCACAGCACATGGGTCAAAGTGCACGGTGTGGCTTCTATGTACATATGTGTATGAATAGAATGACATACAGACAAATAGCAGAGCTAATGTGGTTGCTAGGGTGTTTCTATGTGGATGTTTAAGATGTTCTGCATTTTGAGTGGTTGCTAGGCAGTTTGTTAGACAGACAGATATCAGAGCTAAGGGTGGATGCTAGGGTGTTTCTATGTGGTTGTTTATGATTTTTTGCATTGTGAATGGTTGGAATGGTTGCAAAGGCAGATTGTTTGTTATACAGATAGACAGAATTCTACTTACAGGAGGGCCAATTTTCCCGACATTCCCAAGATCACCGGTTTCCCCCTGAGACAAAGACAAGAAACTGTTTAACATAAAATCCCAGAAACATCTGTTAACAATACATGATGCACCCTATGTATTTTTAATATGTCTGTGTGTTTTATCTTTGAGAAGAAACAATGATGCATTAATGGAGGATTCAATGGGTTTTTGGTTTTGTGTTTGGCACACAGATGATTTTTAAGGTGTGGGATCTCTTTACCTTCAGACCTTCAGGTCCAGGTTCTCCAATCAAACCTTTCCGACCGTGTCTGCCCTGTAGTGAAGAGAGACACGCCCACAGCAGTTTCACTGTCAAAACCTGCCATCTAACTAGCGTCACTCACATTGCATTCGGCGCAGAACACAAAATTCTGAAAAGAAACACTCACAGTGGGACCAGGACTTCCAGGCGGACCCGGGGGGCCTTCATCTCCCTGAAGAAACAGAAACAGAAGTACTTTAGTAAACATTCAGAAATCACACAACATCATCACACACCAGAGAAACAAGGTGATGATGAAAGAACTGAACAACATCTGTCAATTATCAACACAACCTACTTTATTCGCTAGATGCACAAGATGGCGGCGTTGAGCTTTTGGGAGTCATTTCTGGTCATTTAACACTTTATAGGGAAAAGGGGGATTTATAGATAAAAAAGAAGAAAGTAATATGTAACCGATATGATAGATCCTCTTTACATTACTGGGCAGTTCATTAAGTCAAAGCATCTGGATAGTGTTATACGACCGGAAATTAGTCTGCCGACTCTGGTGTCGCAAAAGCTCACCGGCGCCATCTTGTACAACCTGCCCATTCTATACAGTTCTATTGACTATTTCTGTTTGGATCATACTGTGTGCTTCTAGAAACACAAAGTCAGAAAAGGAAAAATGCAGCTTTACCTCTGTTCCTTTTGGCCCTGGTGGTCCCTGGGGGCCCCTGAGTCCTTGAATACCCTAAAGTGAAATAAGTTCATCAGGATGAAAAACTTCCTCTAGGTGTGTGTGAACACAAGCACAGATTTTTTGTACCTTTGGTCCCAGGGGGCCGTTTGGTCCCGGTGCACCGATGTCTCCTGGAAAACCCTAACAAACAAAGACAAAAATGACAGAAATACTTGAAAATACATTGTGACCTTACATTAACCTCATCAGGTGATAAATGGCTGTCAGTCCAGACAGACCCACCTGTCAGTAGACCACACCCACTCATCATTATTAAGGGTCAGTGGAGGACCGGTGGAGGTTACACACCTGAAGAAGATTTTCTAAGCTCATCATGTAGACTTAAATTTAAATTTTCGCACTTTTTATTTTAAGTGACTAAGCCACCAAAGTGCTCTTCAACAGAAACAGCAAATCCATCAATGAAATAATGAAAGAACTGCTGTAGAACTTAGAAGTAAGAGAGATTTGTGACAATTTTTGTTGAAAGATTACAAACTTTTTTTAAATAACATAGGCCTACCCGTCAGAAGCAGAAATATGTATTAAAATATTGTTGACTTGATGTTAATATCTTATTTAATTCAATTGATTAAAAAACAGTACTAAAAGATTTTTTTCCAGACATGATATTATATTTGATTTGTTTTCAAAATGTGAATGTTAACATCAACAAACAGGATGCAGATAAACAGAGCGTGTAATAACATAGAAGCACCACTAGAGGGCCGATATCAAACTACGGTGACATCATCAGAGGCCCTCACAGTGGTCTGGCGCTTCCATCCATTTGCCGCACAGATGCTTCTGTGTTTAAACCTACAAGCAATGGTTACATTTCACCGTTAACAAAAGCCAAATCCAGTTTATCAAAAGCAAAACTAACACAGACCTCTAGGAGGAGGAACACGTCTCTGAAAAAATACAGTTTACACTGCGTTTACACAGAGCTATTTATTCAACACAATAAACAGAGTATGTGTGATGAATGCATCGCCGTAGAAAAATACAGAACAGGTTTTGAGTTACGACATCTGAAGGACACATGTACCCAAATCCATTCAGAGACAATTAGTCTGAGTTCAGATCAAAACCCTGCAGAAGGCAAACTTTATACATCCTCAACAGACAGCCAAACCAACTCCATGAATCTGGTGTCAAACAGTCAGACCTTTGAGCCTATTGGCACACTAAGAGATTTCAGTGGACATTCACCAATAGATGACTGCGGAGTTGTGTCTGATGGTTTTGAAACAAGACTAAAATCATGCATCACCACGAAAGTCAGAAAGTTCAAATCTTAAATTGTGACGCGACGTTTCTCTTACCTCAGGTCCCGGTGGTCCTGGAGGTCCCTGTGGTCCCCGTTCCCCCATCTTCCCCTTTCACAAAGAGAAAATCGATAATTAATTTCACATAAACACACTCATACAACCAACGTTCATACCAAGTCCTAAAAAAACACCAGTCTCAGATTTCCAGCAGCAGGTTTCTGGACAATACTTCCTTGTTTAGGGTTAGTCGGCCGATAGAAGCAGTGGGCGGTTAATTTTATTTAGCTTTATTTTCACCCCGCCAAATAGAGATGCAGTTTTTCCTGACATGCACTTGACCCAAAATAAATACAATCCGTCTGAAGTATCAAAACAAGCTGTGACGCCAGATATAACCATTAAAAATCAGAACGTCCGAGTTTAAACCAAACTAAAACTCAACACTACCGCCAACAAATATATCGCATTTACATTTTTGAAAGCAAGATGAATAGAACAGAGAAGCGATCCAAGTCAGCTGAGAAGAAATTAAAGTCTGTCAAGATCATGAACAAGACGTGTGGTCTTACAGGGGGGCCTGGTTTTCCACGAGGTCCTGGTGGTCCGAGATTTCCAACCGTTCCCTACCACAACACGAAAAAACAGAAAAAAATGACTACTACTGCTGTCTGCAAACTACCAAATATATCATTCTGTCTTTGCTTGAAACTCGCCTTGTCGCCATGGTAACCAGTTTCTCCAGGTTCCCCTCTGAATCCAGGTTCTCCCTAAATCATTTAGTAACACAGAGATTATAGAATAAAGATAGTACACATAACACACCGCAGTCATGAGATCAGCGCTACAGTACAGAGTCAGACATCTGTTAAAAATACAAGTACACAGGATCGATAGAGGTTATTTACATGCAAGAGAAACAAAGAAAGAAATGAAATACAGAGCGAGACGCACTTTAAACAAACAGAAAAACATGAGGAAGTCATTAACCCACAAATTACAACACGATTATTTTTAATTGAAAGTAGTTACAAATCGTGATCTCCTGTCTTTTGCACAACACACCTGAATTGAGTCTATAACATATGCACATTATAGCACAGGAATTACAGGGATATTTCACAGGCAAAGAACAGGACTTTCTTCTTGAAGAATAATGCAGTCAGAGTTATTAAATATTTTTTCTTCCAAGCCGTAGAGTGGGAGTGAATGGGGGGCAACTTTTGGAACGGCTTGACACGGCTCCGTGGTCTTAAAGAGGGTCTTCTGAATCAAATCGATGTGCTTGTTTAAGAGAAATATCCACAGTGAGAGCGGTATGAACGTTAATGTCTAACTTCCGTTCTCCCACAACAGCGCGTGAACCTGAAGCTTGTTTTTCCGGCAAATGACAGTGACGAAGTAGATGGCATCCTATTGGAACCAACGAAAAATATAATAGGGATAACGGTAATAGCGCTCTAAATGTGGATATTTCTCTTAAACAAACGCATGGATGCGCTTCCATTGAAAATTGCAGAAATTAAAGTATGGGAACAAAAGAGTCATTCTATCTAAATGCGAATGCTCACCCCTGTCTGAAACGCCTCGTGTAACCACACCCCCACAAATCTACATCAGTTGGTGGTCTGATTTGACTAAGACCGCCAAAATGTAAAGAAAGTAACATTTCCGTCACACGCTTGCAGTATTCGACCAATCACTACGCACTGGTTAACTGGCCGAAAAATCAGAGTGTTTCAGAGAGGCGGAGCAAAGAGGAGATACAAACATGCACGGTATGTGGAAAATACACAATTTTTTTACCTTAAATTGTGTATACACATTACATTACATCTAAAAAAAACCATAATATTTATTTTAGACGTGTCATATGACTCCTGTAAGACCATGGAGCTATGTCAAGCAGTTCTTTAATCAAGGGATGCACTTTTTGGAGCTTCAAAAAATCAACACCCGTTCACTCACATTCTACTGCTTGGAAGAAAAATGATGCTTGGTATTAAAACTCCGACTGCATTATTCTTCAAGAAGAAAGTCATATTCAGTCAGGATGCCTTGAGGGTGACTATAACATGGGGAAATTTTGATTTGCCTCTGAACTATCCCTTTAAGTTGACATGTTCACTACAATAATATAAATATTTAAATCACCTTATCACCTTTCATTCCAGGTGGCCCCACCCCTCCCGTCAGGCCCTGCCAATCAGAGAACAAGTACAGCGGGAGGGTCTTTCAATGTCTAGCCAATGAGATCAAGACAAAACAGACTGAGTCACAATGCGAGCGGATGTTACCTGAGGTCCCACAATTCCTGGAAATCCACGAGGTCCCTCAGGCCCGGCGTCACCCTGTGAGAAATAAAGACGTCAGCATCAGATTCCTTCGAAATCAAAGAGCATGATTCCTGAAACATTCATGAAATCATTCTTCTGTGTTTTTTACAACAGAATCATGAACGTTGGAAAAACAGGACGAGGCAGCACATCGCCTGACAGAAGACACGACTCAACGGCCACATCATCTCTTCTTCACTGTACTGAATAATTCTTCACAGACTTTGTGGTGTGATAGACATTGAATGACAGTTTTACAAGGATGTTCCCGATCCACCCATCCACCACATCATGACGTCAGCCGCTATGAATGTTTCCCTTCCTAAAAAGAAACACGTTCCAAAGTGACAGGAAACTTCAAATCCTCACAGACTTTGATTTAAACTTCACACGCGAGGTCAGTGAAATGGATCCTGACAATGTGATCCGGTCTCACTTTACACACACCGGCCACCTGTACTCCTGACAGCAGCCGAAACTTTATCCTCTCTTATCTTCTGAGGGAACGTTAGATCTTTTACAGGCACATTCTTTAAAAAAAAACATGAAAACAAAATCTGTTTCTGGACCAAATATACTGTGATGGAGGAGAAAATTTCCAATACTGAAGAAGAGTTTCAAAATATATAAAAACAAATTCTAAAATTAAAAAGGTAAAGTAGAAATGGCCGATAAATCTTGATCATATGTACAATATATATGTACTGATACAGTGTTTCATTGGTCAAGTACGCAAATAGAATTTCAAAGCGGAAAGTCAATAGTAGTATACATTAAGGCTACATTGCATTTGTGTGTTTGATCTCAATCAAATCTCAATCTCTCCTTATGAATCATCATCTTTAAGAATACAAGTACAAGTCGGCGACAACAAATAAAGTGTGTGAAAACAAAAGACAAATTATAAACTTTAATATATCAGTAAAATAAGCTTCTCTAAGAGGTTTTGCTCATACAAAAACATAATGCAAACTTGCAATTATTGTGATGGTTGTACACATCTTTAAAAGTCAGGCGAACGTTGTATGACGGAGACGGCTGTAGCAGGGTTTCAGACATTAGCTGAAGATTATGGGGACACACAAATTTTAAAAAGAGAATGGCCCACATTGGTAACCTATTACTATCACTGTAATATTTCATGATAAAAATTGGAATTTACATTTTATATTTTCACTGGGACTTTCAAATACAGTTGAAAAAACTCACACATTTGCCATTTATTTATTAAACGTTTTTTTTACGCATGTTTACGCAGAATGACTTCAGCCCATCTGAAGTCTGTGTCACAGTGTGTTTGTTTGTGGGGCTGTTTCTCATTAAAGTCCTTCTTTATGTTCAGCGCTGCAAAACATCTCCAGTAGTCATTATTCTCAAGTTATAAACACAAACATCTCAGAGCTTAAGAGAACATCCGCTAAACTAACACACTACCATAGTACATGGCCAAAAACATCTAGGGCTGCTTTAGAGGGATACTTCACCCACAATTGAAAATGATGTCATCGTATATTCACCTTCGAGTTATTCCAAATGTGTATAAATGTCTTTGTTTTGATAAACACAAAAAAAGATATTTGGAAGAATGATCATAAGAAGAAAGATCTTGACTCCCATTGACTCCCATAGTATGAAAACATACTTTATCAATTTGTTTGTTCTGTTGAACACAAAAGAAGATATTTTGAAGAATATAGAACAGCAAACAGTTCTGGGGCACTTTTTTTCTACTATGGGAGTCAATTGGGGGCAAGCTCTGTTTGGTTATAAGCATTCTTCCAAATATCTCCTCTGTGTTTATCAAAACAAAGACATTTATACACATTTGGAACAACTCGAAGGTGAGGAAAGGATGACAGAATTTTGGGGTGAAGTATCCCTTTAAGGGATTCTTACTGCAGTGCTGAAGCTTTAATGGACAGATTGTTTACATTGCAGCTGCCTGTAGAGGAGGACTGTAAAGACCCACAAAACACAACTCACACGTGTCATAAAAACACATTTCCGCGAGCGATGTGATAAAAAAGGTCAAAAAAGAAAGAGATGGTAAACATGTCCCGTAAGTCATTCATCTGCTGATCTGAGGCCTAGACAAAAGGAACAAACCTCAGAACCTGATGTGAACTGTAGACATGATGAAGAGTGATTGTTCTTTTAAACATGTACCTTCTCATGTGTCTGATCTGACTCACACTGACGTTAAACAAAATCAGACTGTAACTAACAAGCTCACGTTTAACAGGCGGTTTTACTGCACTAAACTGATTTCCACCCCTCTAAAAGTCAACTACCGCTGAAAACCTGATCCCAGGAACATGATCAGGAGAAAGCATTAGCAGCCTCACGTCACCCCTAACATGGCTCTTTAAACCGGCGTCTGACATCTCTGTCCATCACTTTAAACACACTCATCCTCTCACACGTGTGTTTTAACAGACGAGTCTCCACCACAGAAACTCTCAACCATCTACAGCACATGTGCCATTAAGACATCCCTCTGGCAGCATCAGACGAGGCCCCGCCCACCAGCAGTGACATCATTTGTCACATTAACAAATTCATAAATGATATTCATTCCACAGCTTAAATCTATTGTGTTCCCTCAATGGACATGACAGATCCTCTCTCTTCATCTCTCTCTCACAATAACTCTCTCTCTCTCTCATTTAACATTTTTGTTCAAGCATTTATCCGAAGCTTTCATTCAAAGCGACTTGAGCTAACATTAAAAGTGTATCACCACAAGGAGGAAACAACACACAAAGTGATATAACAAGTTGATATTTTCATCTCCATCTCTCACTTTCTTTCACTCTGTAGATCTCTCTTTATCTTTCTCCCTCTATTCAGTTTCGTATGCCTCTCTCTCTCTCTGTCTGTTTATCTCTCTCTACCTTTTTAACCCTTTCTACCCCTCTTAAGAAAAGAGAAGAATGATCATATGGTGTGTGAGGACAGTAGCTTGTGTTTAGTAATTCAGTTAAATCAGAAATTTCAATAGCTTTTATTGATCAAAAAGCACTGAAGGATCTTGCAAGGATTGAATTGATTTGGTGTTTTAATTGGGTTTTTAATGATGAATTAATTGATCTTTTATAGGAGTAAAGATCTGCTTGTTTTTAATGATCGGCGCTTGACTCAACTGATGACTGTTACGCTCCATGCGTGTTTATCTCTCTCTTTATAATCTTCAGTCTCTCTCCCTCTTTAAAGGAAACATTTAGCCAAAACAAAGTTAATTTCCAGATGACTTATCCTGTACTGAAGCGTTGTGATGTTATTATTATTTTCTTGGCAGGAGCCGCTGGTGTGACTCAACTCTGTACAGTAGCAGAAGAGTAAAGGACAGACTGATGAAGTTCTGACACCATTACTGCTCAACTCTTGAAAATAAAGGTGCTTCAAAGGCGATGAGGTGGAAGAACCATTTTTGGTTCCACCAAGAACAATTCAGCCAATGGTTCATTACAGAAACTCATTTGTGGAACCAAACAAAGATTGTCGTCAAAGTCAGACTTTCAGAAACATCACCAGAAAAAAGATAAATCATATGAAGCACTAGATCAAAGCACACATGATGCTTGTGTTGTGTGTGTAAAGAATGATTTATACACGCGTGTTTGTGTGTGTGTAGGACTCACTCTGAGACCCGGGAAACCCCCGCTGCCGGTTCCCCCAACAGGTCCCTAAAAGATATATATAATTCTTCATCTCAATCTGTTGTATAAGCATCTGGTCGCGGGATTTAATTGATGACAGCAGATTGTTTACCTCATTTCCGTCCGGTCCAGGCGGTCCTCTCTCACCCGCATCACCCACAACACCCTGTAAAAACACAGCATCTTTCCACATCACTCACTGTTCTGCTGAGCGCTGGCGCCCCGAGGCCACACTGTTCCATGATGCAGCACACCACACACACAGCCGATCGGTGGAGTGATAGTCTGACCCTGAGCTGTTAGTCTGATGATACGGCGTATCAAATATTGATCAAAGTTTTAAATGTTTCAAGGACTTTTAATAGTGTTATGCTCACAATAAGAGAAAGAAACTTTTACAAAGATCTAAACACACTGTAGTAGAGTAGGCGGGGCGAGACCGTGGTTCGAGTCCGGTGAGTAATTGTGGATGAACGCCAGCTGTGCGCACACCGGGCTCGAATCTCGTAGGAGATGGGGAGCATGAACTTGTGTGTATTTGTATTTGTATTTGTGTTTGTGTTTGTGTTTGTGTTTGTGTTTATGTTCTGTTCGCCGGCGGTCGTCCGTGAGGGGCCGCCGGCTGTTATATTACTTTATTAAATGTTTAAATGTTTGCCGGTTCCCGTCTCCTTCCTTCCCTTTTATTGAGCTTCTCTACACACACATCTTAAAGTGATCGGAACAATTCTGTCGTCATTCATTCATTTTTAAGGTGGTTTTAAATCTATCTTTCTTCGATAAAACACCAAAGGAGATATTTTGAGAAATGTCTCAGTGGTTTTGTGAAGTCAATGAGGTTTGGTGTGTTTGATGATCGACATTCTTCAAAATATCTTCTTTCGTGTTCTGCAGAAGAAATAAACTCATTTTAGTCACAGTAATCCCTTTCAGTTATTGATTGATTTATATATTGTGTGTTTGTAAGGATTTTTGTCCAGTCTGTCTCTCAGTGAACATGGTAAGCTGAGTATTTTTTATGTGATGGTGCAGCACATGCGGTCGGTCATGCAGCGCTGGGAGTGGATGTGCATGTTGTGTCGTTCAGACGCCGGCGGCCTTTGAATGTTTTCCAGCAAGCATTCATCCGCTCAACGTGCCTGTGATGAATCACTCGCGCCTGCAGACAGCAGGCATTGTGCCCAGACCTCTGGTGGGTTTTTAACAGGCTCGTACATTTAAGACTTTTCCGCAGGGAATAGAAGACATTCTGACACTACATCACAATCATACAATCTGCAAAAGAGCAACTGAGATGCAGTTGAGCATTATTTACATTTATTACTTTAGCAGACGCTTTTATCCAAAGTGACTTACAAATGAGGTGATCAATAGAAGCACACGGAAAAACACAAGGACAGCGAAACATTTTAAGGATCAAAAGAGTAAAAAAGAAATAGAAGTCAGAACTAATCGGTCATGTGTTGACAGAAGAGATGTCTTCAACACATCTCCCTGTTGAAAAAACAGCAAATGCTGGTTTGGTATGATTTGATGCTGGTTTGTGCTGGTTTAAGCAGGTCATGTGGTTGTTTAAACTGGTCCTTAGTGGGTCATCTGGTGGGTTAAGATGGTTCTTAGCTGGTCATGTGGTGGTTGAAGCTGATCATGTTTTAGTTTAAGCTTGTCCTTAGCTGATCATGTGGTGGTTTAAGCTGGTCCTAGTTGGTCATGTGCTGGTTTAAGATGGTCCTTAGCCGGTCTTGTGCTGGTGCATAGCTGGTTTAAGATGGTCACAACAGTATCAAAACATAACTAACCCAGCATCTGCTGTTTTTTTCAACAGGGCTCTCTATTTAAATTCAACGTGAAGTATACTGCTGAAAAATCCCAGCTGAGAGCTCTTTAAAAGCTCAATTATTCCTCCAAGACATTAAACATAGAGCAACTTTGGCTTTAGTTTCATCTTCATCTCAGATGCTTATCCCAAGAAAAACGTCTCTGTTATTATGATATTGAGAAGAGATGTCGTCAATGTGTCAAACTGAGCTCAGATGTGTCTCATCTGCAATCAAAAGTCAACATTTTTGAAGATTTCATTATTAACTCAAATTGACTCTAATCCAGATGATTTTACACCTCCAGACTCTTCATGCGTCTCATTTGATTGTCTTTTTATGAGAAACATCCGAGACTAAGTTGATGCACAACTGAGAACTCCATCAAATCATCTGAGCTTTAAAAGAAACTTTACGCACATGTACATCAGACAGAGAAACAGACCTCCTGATGTCTGCGGGAATTAAAGAATGTGTTGTTGTGTTTTTTTAAACATATCTTTCTTCAGTGATTCCTCGGGATGGTGCAGCTGGCGGCCAGATGAAAAACTTTTTCCGTGCACAAGTAACTTCACGATTCGGCCGCCACAGATATGCATCGCTTATTTGCATAATGACTCGAAACAAATGCTTGGAACAGAAGGGAGAGATGTTACCTGTCTTCCTTTAGGTCCCTTGATCCCCGCAGGACCTGGAATTCCCTGAGACACATGAAGAAGAGCACAGTAACTTACACAGCTCATCTCACCTGACACGTCTGCCTCATTCTACCCTGGAGGACATGATCAATCTCAACTCTGTTCTGTCTTCTACATTTTCAAGTCAATATTTAGTCAATAACTTTTTGTCATTCACTGTCAAATCTGTCCATCGGTTTTGACATTTGCCCCGGACGTCTGCTGCATGTCTGGATGCGAGACTTCCGCTGTATGTTCATCTACAGTAAACTCATTTTCAGTTCATACACACATGTGTTCAGTGTTAAACTCACTCTCTCTCCCTCCGGTCCGGGTGGTCCGGCAACTCCTGGAGATCCGATAAAGCCCTGACATAAGACACACAGACACATGTGTCAAACCTTCAGCTCACATTCCCAAGTTTCTTCATGTAATCTCAGCAACTACAACTGATGATTCAATGAATTCATTTTTACATATTCAGACAATATGATTATTCACAGAGATAGATTAATGCTTTTATTTGTTGTAGGGGGCGGAGCCTCAAGCATCGCATTCTTCTGTCTTGTTAAGTGGCATCCAATGTCGTCAATGATGAAAGAAGTCTCTCTCTCTCTCTCTCTCTCTATCTCTCTCTCTCTCTCTCTCTCTCTCTCTCTCTCTCTCTCTCTCTCTCTCTCTCTCGTATTTGTACATTCCTAGACACTGGCTTTATTCCAGACACTGAAAGCTCTCATGAATCTGAAGCAGAACATGTAATGTCTTTTCTGAGTAATTCATTCCTGTTATAAGCTTCATCTCCTCCTATACTGTGTAGTGTACACTATAAAAATGTGTTGCTGTCTTAAAGGTGAAGTAAGTGATCTCTGAATTGCTGCTGAAAATGAAAACCAACATCCAAACTCTTTTTGGATTATGGCGTGATGTCTGTTCTGTGTGTGTTGAAAATAATCATCCAGTTGTGTAAATGAAGAAAATAAGTAATATAAATAAATAACCGATAATTCATTTGAAGTCGATTACGGATATATTGGCCGATATACAGTGCCTAAATATTCATCATAGATTCCCTAAGAGGGAAACAAAAGGCAAAAAGTAGACAAGTGCTTTTGTTTGAAAACTTTCAAGTCAGAACACAAGGTAACCGTTAGTTCTCTTTTTTTCCCCTGAAAATCATGTATAGTACTAAGCCTACTTTACACTAGTTAGTTCTTTAACCTTCAAACTTTTCTGGTTTGTTTTTTATTTAATAAACAAATGATAGATTTTCTTCCAGAAAAAACCCAGAAAAATGTTTTTAATAGCCACATGTCTAACAGGTCTCAAGACAGAAAGCATTCAGACTTCAGAAAGCATGCTTTTGTTCCTATAATTTACAAATTCATAAATATCTACATACTGTATCTACATCAACAATGTTTTGCTAACAGCAGTAAGTGAATGATCACATCAGAAGTACAGTGTTCTGTATTTTAACTGTGAGCAGCGTGAAGCTGAAGAAGTTTAATCAGAGGAAATGATCTATGATGTATCAGCAATAAAACATCGGCATACATTTTATTATCGGCCGATACCACTGACATTAAAAATGACCATAAATTGGCCGATACCGATATGGCTGATAACTTATCGTGCATAACTAGTGTAAATGGAAGAAGAAACAGCAAAAAGAAAACAGTGTTTCTCAGAAACGGCATGTTTTTACTTATATTCAAATTAGCAGCACACGTCAATTTCATCCTGTTATTATAAATCTTGACTGGTGCTGAGTTGCTATAAGAAAAGTTGTAATTGCTTATTTTCATGAGTTACAGTAATGTAAAATCATCACATCATTTACACTGTACATCAAATGTTCAACTAGTTTAAGGCCTAGTCCACATGTACATGGGTATTTTTATAAACAGTTCCTCTTCCTTTGTTATCAAATAAATCTGTCCACATGAAATCGCAAAAACACTTTATAAAGCACAGTCAAGAGCACACCAAACCAGCGGGTGCCACTATAACTCTTATTGTAAAGCCACGTTGACCAATCAGAAGGCTGAAAAAAAGATGAAAATTTGTTCCGGTGGGCTTCACTGGCTCCACGACAACGTTACAACAGGAGTTTCAGAAAGTGTGTTTGGAAGAACGGCCGAACCGCATTGACAAAGCTCTGGATTTAAAAATACCTGTGTGGTCAGTGCCTGCGAGTAAGTTAACACGACAACGACTGCGTAGAAAACGGAAACGATTTTCCTTTGCGTCTTCAGGTTTACTCGGAGACGATAGCGCTTTCGCTTTCAAAATGTGGACTTTAAGACCTGTTTTCAAAAGTTTGAGTTTTTAGTCCCCCAAAACACCGTTGTCACGTAAACCAACAGCCAAAAACCCAGAAAAACAGTCCCGAATAAGTACACTGCAAAATATGACACTCATTACGCATTTGTCTTGTTTTTATTAAAAATATCAAAAGCTTCTTTAATCAATATACTGTGTACAATTACTTGACAAGAAAAGTGACTTAAGATATCTAGTCTTGTTTTATGAAAAATAATGCAAGAATTAAATAAGTTTATAATAAGAATAAGCAAAGAAATCTGTCCATGGGGTGAGAAAAATAAACTTGAATTTAGTTTGACCTTTGTCTCAAGTATTTCATTTATAGACAGATTGTTTTGCTTGTTTTTACCATAAACGTACTTAATTCTTATGTTATTTTTCATAAAACATGACCAAATATTTTGCAGGTTTATTAAGAAATACTCTAATTCCTTCTCATTAATCTTACTATCAAGGAGTTATGTTACTACTTCCAATCCTTATAAATCATGTCTTAGAGGATCTGTCTCAGATCTCAGATACGCGGATGTCTGTCTGATCTGCTCGAGACATGAAGACTGTGCTGTCAGAGCATTTCAAGAGAAAAACAAGAGATGATGCTGTACGTACATTAACACCTTTAGGTCCCGGGTTTCCCTCAGGTCCGGCCAAACCCTGCGTGAAAAAACATTACAAACATATGAAAGCTGGGTTTATTTCAAACAACCCAAAGAAATACTGTTCATTGTTTTCCAAAAGAAAGTGAAGCCATATTTTAAGAATGTTCTTCAATTTTTTTTAAAAAGAAACTAAAATCAGATATTGAGCAATTAAGATTTCTTGTGAATTTTAGGATCAATAGGCGCTGGTTAAAAATTACACATTTAATTCTATGTGGTGTTTTTTCTGTTGTTGTTTTAGTGGATATTGGTCACTGCACCTGCCTGCCAGGGTAACCTGCCGCCCCAGCTACGCCCGGCAGTCCTGGTACACCCTGAAAACAAGAGAAAGAGAAATGTGAATGACGGATGAGAAGATCTGCCAGTGGGTGAATAGAGACGCTATTGTTCTCTGTGGCATCTCTCTCTCTCTCTTTAAGATCCACGGGGCGGACGGGTGTGTCGGGTGACCCTGGCTGAAGTCCAGACGGCTGTTTCTGGACGCGGGGTCAGCTGGACTCCAGCGAGGATCATCTTTGCATCAGGTGACTGGAGATAAAGACTGCGCTTTGTGACTGAATGAAACTTTCATCGTATTGAGTTGCAGAACCATCCGGCGACGATTATTGAGCAGGTACAAAGGTACAACTCATGCAGTTTAATGCCATGTCAAACATCGAGAGAATGAGAGAGAAAATGTATACTGAACAAACAAGTAAAATGTATCTGTGACTTCGTTTTAGATTCAGTTTCATGTAAAACTGCCCAAATAAGTTTTTTGTTTCGATTCTGATAAGAAATCTTACAAAAAAAAAGCTTGATGATATTCGTCAGCTTAACTACATTAACACATCCGGGGTTTTTTAAACGCCACAAATAATCGTATATAATCTAAGCTATAGATTGCACAATTATTTCTCAATTGCACGCAAGGAACCTGAAAGGAACTGAATCTTTCACGAAACATCGTCATCATCTGCTTTTATCACTAATGCCGTGTAGAAACATCACATTAAGATTGCTCTTCAACTTCTTGAAAACATTTTGATGTTTGAACATTTTCTCTGACTTTTTGTTATCAAACTGTTGTGCATGTAAACCTGCTTCAGTAGGAAGTTGCAGACGGTTGCCAGGGTGTTGCTTTACAGTTGCTTAAGAGTTGTGTTTTTTTTGTGCGATGATATGTGTTCGCCAGGGGATTCTGGGTTGTTGCCTACTGGCACAAATCTCGATGATATTTTGCTCTCTAAATATGGCTCTCTTCTCTCCCTCAACATACTGTACAAGACATTTGTTCACATTTTACTGCCTGGAAGTTACAAGCCAAAGTTTTACACTGCAAAAAATGAATTACTAACTTATCTTTTTTTCCCATACAGATGTCAAAAACTCTTGAATCAAGATGCGTTTTCCCCTTGATGAGCAAAATGACCTAAGAAAATAAGTCTTTAGTCTTTGTTTTAAGCACAAATTCACTGAAATTTCATATCTTTGGTCTAAAAACAAGATCATCAAACAAATGCATCTTGATTCAAGAATTTGTATGCATTTGTACAGGAAAACAAGACAAAAATACTAAGTAAGAAAATCATTTTTTGCAGTGGCACGGTCCTTCTTGTACTTATGGCACTGTCAAACAAACTTCACAACACACAAGTTCACCTGTTCTCCGGGCAGACCCACTGGTCCTGGATAGCCTTTGGGTCCCTGCAGGTGAAATCAAAAGAAAAGCACTATGACTATATACATATTATATAACCAACAATACGTACAGAGAGAACAAGCCCAGAGAGAGAGAGAGAGAGAGAGAGAGAGAGAGAGATAGAGGGAGAGAGGGAGAGAGAGAGATTAGATGTGTAGTGGCACAGTTCTCTTTCCACATTTTGTGGATTTTGATGCCTAAAGTTCAAGTGTCGACGCAGACGTACAGCATTTAGGAATTTCCTCAGACCTGTCAGAAGCCTTTAAAGTTTTCACTGTCTGACAGCTCCAGCGAGACCTCATGAAAGAAAGACAAGTCACGACAGTGAGACAGGGAGTGTACGACCAACAGCTCGCCTCCAAACATTTTCACCTGAAATCTGTGAAGTTTTCTTTTAATTGTGCACTTGCTTCACTTCTACAAATCTGTCAGCAGTCTGACTGTAATGTTTTGATATGAGGTTTGGTTTGGGGTCTGTCCCGAGGCCTGTTTGCCAGCGGGTGGCGCTGTGCGTTGGTTTGAGAGGAGAGACATTCTGTGCGCTGCAACTTGGAGGTTTGGAAAATTCCAGGTCTGAGAGGTCAGAGGTCACAGTGATTTATGTCTGATCTGATCTGGGCCTTCTGCTTGAGGTCTGTAAAGTGCACAGTGCACACGCTCAACACTAATGACCTATAAAAGCAACATTTGAAGTGTACTGCACTTATCTCAAGTCAATGTGAACCAAGAGCCAAACAGCTTTGTTTTAGAGAAAATGCAATCTGGCTTTCTCAAAAAAAGAACACACGGTTTACACCGTCTAATTCAAAACCGATGGATTAGATCCACTCAACGATACATCACAAAACAATCTGAATGCTGAGAACGGGGCTAGTAAGCTGATGTTGCTGAAAAGATCTGCAGCCGGATGCACAAATCACTGTCATGCTTTTTTCTTAAATTCTTATTTAAGAAAAAAGTTAGTAATGTGACATATTCCCCCCAAAAACTTCTTAAGACAGTTCTTATTTTTTTTAAGGAGAATCCAAATTCTTGAATCTAAAGCTGTCGTAAATAAATCTTAAAATGAAGACAGCCTCACGGTTATCTTAAATCTCCAAAGCAGATATTTAATACATGTATTTGGTGGCGTCACATGTGATGTGTATTGTTTTGAGCCAGAATCATAAAAGGAATATTTCTATTGATATAATAATAAGGTCTTCCTCCCTTAGTTTAGCTTTCATTATTGAACAGGGAGTGCTTTTTACATTATTCAGAGACAAAGTGACTCGAAACGGGTATTATGACAAAAAGTATTATAATAAGTATATCTTTTTAACGCTTGCCAACATATTAGATAACATGCGATAGTAAATGCCGTTAAACACATCACATGCTAATATAAGCTGTATAAGAATGCAATGTGCTTGTTACACACATTAAGTTTATTGTATAAAAAACATATACAGTTACCACAAGAGCAAGCCAGTTAAATCATATTATTTTATTCTTACGACCAAAATTTAGATGTTCTTAAGAAAATATTTGAGAAAGTTTTAAGAAATGTTTGATAATCGCACTTATGAACATTCTTACAAACGTCCTACATTTTACCTTAAGAATAATCTTATTGATATTTAGTCTTAAGAACAGTTTCGTAAATCCGGCCCCTGGTCCTCAATCTCACGATTTAACAACTCAAAGCTGTCATGATCCGGTCTGTGTTTGCCCCGTGTATTGTGGACTTTTATGTTACTTCCTGTCATGTCATATTTTGTAGTCCTTTGTAGTTCTGTTTTCTATTGGTTCTTTGTGATTGTCTACCCATGTGTTTCTGGTCTGCTTGTTATCCTGTCTATATGTTTCATTTAAACATGAAACAAAGAACCAATAGAAAACAGAACTACAAAGGACTACAAAATATGACAGGACAGGAAGTAACATAAAAGGATCATGACAAAAGCAACATTTGTAGTTTTATCACTTTCCAGGTTTATTTGACACCTGCCATTTCTAAAACCAGCTCATGGCATCTGACTCCAATAAAACAACAGCGCTGTCCAAACAGGATCTATTTAACACAAGAACACTCTTAACTGGGCTCTTGGGATGGTGCCAAACAAAAATCCAATTTCACCGGGCAGCTCTGAACCAGACACTGACCCACAACAAGCCCCGGTCATCAATCCTCTGGCACGTCTGAATGAGTTTGCAGCCATTCCCCATTAAACCATAACATAAAACACACCGATTATTTCCTCCGGCTATCCCTCCGTGTTTTCATCAAAACAAAAACTCAAGACATTCTCATACGCCACAAGTCACACATCACATTTAATGCTTTCTTGCAAACAAAAATAGATTAAATCCTTAAAAATGAAAAAATCCTTAAAACACATTTTTCTTAGAAGCAGGCATTAATAAGATGTTCAGATGGTCTCTTTAATACAATAAACAATGTGCTTGTTTATAGTGAAAACAGGAGAGAGAAGGACACTAAAACTGCAAAAATGCCTTTTTGAACACTTCACTTAGTAAAATGTACAAATTTGAGCCAAAAATCTATCAATTGGCAAAACTGACCTGACAAGAATTGCAGGAAGTATCTGTTCACCTGAAATGATTTTAAAAGAATTCAACTTTAACAGTCAACATCTTTCTTATGTTTGATTCATTAGATGCGATCGCAGTAAAATTTGTATTTACTGTATCTTAACATATAGATGTATTCTCTTAAAGGAATAGTTCACCAAAATAGGGAATAGGGACCATTTTGGGGTGAACAATCCCTTTAAACTTGAGAAACGAGAGAAATCCTAAAAAAGCAGAAACACATAAAGCAGGATGAACTGTGTTCTTAATATCATCTGCACTGCTGCTCCTCAACAACGAATACTCATCCAAAAACATCCAAATCACAAGAACTAGACAAGATAAGAATGTATTTTTGCAATGGGCATTACTCAAATGTCTCAGAGGAAGCCTGCCGTTCATCACTAAACCGTGTTTGAGATACACCATCCAACTCTTTCACAAACTGAGCTCTTTTGAGGGGGAAACATCAGAACTCACAGGACCTTTCCTGTGATCATGACCTTTGACCTCTTCTCAGGTTCTAACAGGAAGTGTGACACACAGAGTCTTTACACAGATCCATAACCCAATCCAGACGCTGCTGAGAGGACGCCAGCAAACCCCCTCAACGGGACCATCACACAGCTTTACAGGAGAGACGGCATCAACGTACCTTCACACCTTGTTCACCCTTAGGACCCTGCGGACCTGGACGTCCTCTTTCACCCTGAAACAGAAAACAGAAGAAACGTGACGTTGACTGAGGGTCAAGACTGGACGAACCAAAAATAAAGGAACTGGATTAACGTTCTCATTTACTCATGACCGACTCTACAAACCTATACAACAACAGTGAAGAGGAGAGCTGAGATCCACAAAATATAAAAAGCTGTGTGCTGTATTTCAACATTTCTGAAGATAAATTTCCTAACTTTCTACAATTCTGCCCATTTATCTGAGAACAGGACATGAAAGGAGAACAAAAAGGATGAGAGGAGAACATGAGATGTTGTGTTATTTGTGTATGATGGACCTGATCTCCTGCAGGAGCCTGACCAGGGGACAGTCCTGGATCTCCTTTTGCTCCCTGTAAAAGAAACAAGTCAAGTCAAATATCACATTCACTTCAACGTCATATATTCCATGACACGAGCTGAGTTTAATAGCCAGTGGGATGGAAAACCTCATGCGGAAGCCAACCGTTTCAGATGAAATGTCAAGTTCATGATAGATTCTGTTTCATCTCTCCTGTTGACTGATAAATGCTGCTTCTGACATATACAGACAAGTGTGAATGCCGGGATTCACGGATATCTGGAGAAGTTTCATATGTTTTCACACGTCCATTAAAACACACCACAGTGCAGAGATTGCAGTTGAACTCAATATTCAGAAACAGTTTATTTTATCTGATCATTCATTCTTTCAACCATCTTGTGTCTCTTTATAGATTGTTTTTTTTAAATCATCATTTTTAAATGATGTTTTAAACTATGTTGATGTGGCAATTGTAGTAATATCAGTATTCCCATTCACGTCTTGTGTGAATTACGTAATAACTGCCCCGAGGCGGGTTGCAAAGATGGCTGCCGAGTGGCACGACTTCACTAAACAGACTTTCACTGTTAAAAAAGAAAAAGTATTTTCACACATTTATACATTTCGGTATTTGTACTCTTATGCAGAAATGACAAGGTAGCGACATAACACTGAGCTCAAAACAACATATTAACATCACAGTTAAATTCTGTCCTCGCGAACCAAGTTCCAGGGATTGTCATCCATCATCGCTTCCTCGCAACTTCCCTGTGCTTCAGACAGTTCTGTTGGAATTTTGTAAATTTTAGGCTGAACGATATATATTGCAATTCATGCTAATAACACATGTCTAAAATCGATTCTGTGTTTTATTTACAGCTCTTCTGTGAACCACGGCTCTTTGATCAGTAGGAAGTGCTGCTCGACCTAAAATCACTGCGAGATTGAGTCATTTATAACGTGCATTTGAAAAAGCAACACTCAACAAACATCATCACTATAAATCAACTTTATTATCATGAAAATACCTGAAAAGGTTTGAAGAACAGCGATAGAATATGACCATTGGAATTTCCTGGAACTAATCATTCTTCTTCTGGTTCCCATATTCAGAGTTTCTGCGCAAGAGCGCCCTCTGGCTTTCATATGTGGCGGCATTTAACCGTAAATCATTGAGAAACTGAGAGCATAACACTGAGTTCACACAAAATGCTAATTAAGCATTTTGCGCAAGTAAATCACATACAAATTAAATGCAAAAACACGTACAGACGCAAACTCACGAGTAATAAAAACGTGGAACGCAACTGTTAGCGTTTGGTGTGAACCCAGAATTAGAATCGAATGACATATCGCCCAGCCCTAGTTTTTGTTAATTTGCAATATTTTGATGCATAGTAACTAATGATATCAGCTCAATATTTACTTGAGTGAAATATACACTAAAACATTGAAGCTACACAAAAATAAATATTCCCACAATAATTAGCGCCACAGAATTGTACAAGAACTATAAAAAGGTCGGGGGAAACATGTATTCACACAGACAGCTGCAGTTGTGCATTTATCAAAACACAATAATTGTCAAAAATAATACAAAAGTAGATAAGTATTGATAAGTAATGACAAAGTGAACTGTTCCTTAAAGTAAAAAGATGTGTCTCAGAAGAGGTTTCTGAGTAATGTGTGGGCTGTGCTGGTGTTTGGAGACACAGGGAAGTGTTCATGATCTGAACTGAAACTGATGAACACAGATGATGACCTCGTCACCCACTCCAGTCAAACATATGAACATGAGCAACTTTCTCCTGAAGCTTGATGAGAAAAACAGATCTGACCTCGACATGTAATCCACAACAAGTACACGAGCACAATTATTCTTTGTCCATTTTCCAAGAATAGGATCAAATATTACATGTCAGCGGTAATACAAAAATGGTTAAGAGCTACAAAAGCCCAATAAATTCAAGGGGTCAAACAAATAAAAAAATGCTTTTCTTGTCGACAGCAAATGAAATGAAAATTCTTCCGTGTGTCTCTGATATTAAATAACATGTCAGATTCCACGATATGCATTACATTCTCTCAAGACCAAATTATATTCTTTTTATTTTTATTGCTCTAATAATAAGATAATAAACCACGAATGAGACCTCTTGTATCCGTCACACAATACCATGATGATGCGTTTGACTCGCAGGATCCGAACCACAGTAGCTTTGCATAAAAGCGTCTAGCCGATGTTTAAATGTAGTTCACAGGTCTCATGACCTTCTGAATGATGAAAGCTGAACCTCCGAGCAGGAAAGATTTCCTCTCGTCATTTACAGAAGCAGAGAAATCAGTTTACAACACTAACACTTCCCCTCACGTGCTCGAGGACACCATCACATCACATCACATTAATGTAAATAACAAACATCACCAAATCCTCCAGAACCCAGACGTGTCTGCTCATTCTGTCAGTTAACACCACGGTTTTTTCATTCACTAGGACACATTTCTCAGAACTAAGGTCATTTTTCTTCACTCTTCAAACAAACGTTTATCTTGTCACATCAGTTCACCACACATACAAAATCCCAAATCAAGTCTTTGTTCCATAACACTTGCAAAGGTTGTCAACCAACAAACACACATTGTCACTTATAAAAACACATACGACAGATCGCATTATACAGTTCTTACTGTAACAAAACAAGAATGACACTCTTTACTCTTTATAATGTCCAGGTTTACATTACAGTGCAAAATTATTTAAGCTTTCACCTTTTTTTATTGATGGAAAGGAAATTGAAAGACTACAGTGACACTTGTGTAAGTGTTGAGCTACATCAAAAGCTTTGATTCCTGTCTTATTCAGTCCACAGAGTTTTGGCAATCGTTGTGTCTAAATGAGAAAAGATCTCATGGAGTTTGAAAGAAGTGTTCAATGAATGCATGTTGTGCCAAAGCAATGATAAATGATCCACAGTTAAGCTCACGCATACTACTGTTGTAAAAGTCACCAAAGTATGGAGAAATGTGTCCTAGAGATTGGAAATAAACTGTAATGGACACAGTGTATACGAGAGATCCTTTATACAACGACACAAATCAAACAACACATAAAAAAGACTAAATTACGTTAACTTTGCAGGTCTTTATATTTCAGCTTATGTATGCACATGTTGTACAGGAACTCATATAAGTGTGCTAATATGATATACAAGTGCTCTGTTCCTTTAATCAAAGTTATAATCTATATCTATGTCTGTCTAACTAAAGTGTCCCAGAAAGGTAAAAAATCTCTCTTGCGCACCTTCTCCGGATCTGTTCCACCTATGTGGAATGATCTGCCCGCTGCTACAAGATCTGCAGATTCACGTCTGAAAACACATCTCTTCTGTCTGCATCTGACTGATCTGTTCTGACTCTATTTTCTTCTCTACTCTTTAAAAAAAAATGAATGAATGAATGAATGGTTCTGTATACTGTGTTTGGTTATATGAGACCAGTCTTCTTTTTTGCACTTATGCTTTTGTTGTACTTAGGTTGTCCCAATTGCTTCCATTGCCTACCCCACCTGTAAGTCGCTTTGGATAAAAGCGTCTGCTAAATGACTAAATGTAAATGTAAATGTAAATGTGTCTATATATCTATCCTTCTGTGTGTGTTTGTGTTTGTGCATGCATATATGTGAGCGTAAGTGCATGCTTGTGTCTATGTGAGTGTGTGTGTGCTTGAGTGTGAGTGCATTTGTGTGTGTGTGTGTGCGTGTGTGTGTGTGCTTGAGTGCATGGTTGTGTGCGTGAGTGTGTATTTAGGTGTGTGTGTTGATCTGGAGACAGGTGTGTTTCCGTAAGGTAATGGAACAAAGACGTTCAGTTTTTCCGGGAATGGAAAAAACATTCAAACAAAGCCTGTCTTACTCTTGTGTGTGCGTGTGAAGCCCTTGGGTCTGATTTTCTATGATTAACAACATGATTATAGTGTTTAGAGAGACAGTATAGAATGCAGCGGGTATTGAAGGTCATCTCTCTCTCTCTCTCTCTCTCTCTCTCCATATGTTCGGGGGTGGTTGTTTCTGTCCTGTGTTGATCATAATAAAGTTCTAATCATGAATCAATATTTCCAGAGTGAGAACAGACCTTTAGAAACCCACTCACCCAAACATCAACTCCTCTGTATAGTTTCCTTCTTTCTTTACGATCTTTCTTTTACACTTATCAACATCTGTCATTACATCCCGGTCTTTCCCAACAAATGATGCACGGTACAATCCCCACAACCAGGACATCTGAACTGAAGAGTAAAAAAGTCATTCTCAAGACTCCATCTACTACATACTGTTCTCTACAAGCGGTAGTGAGTGTGTAACTTGTAAAGTCACAGTTAAGAGACTGACAGTGGAATTCAATGATGACGGCGTCTGTGTTTTATTTCAGGTGAAGTGAATCCATGTGTGTAACAGCCCTGCAGTCTTTACATGCGCTCATGTTCTCACTGCTCATTCACACACACACTTATAGAGTTTAATGCTGAAGCACACCTTTACTTTCCGGTCACCTTTCAGTAGTTCGAACGTCACTCCAATCATTCAACAAAAACTACCAACGGACACAGCATGACAAATGTTTACACGTTAGCTTAGAAAGTTGCCGAGTTTGGACTGGACGAAACATTCTGAATGAGCATCAAGTGAACGGCCGAAGCAGTCGCGTAACATCAATCTATCTGTCGTCTGTGTGATGGAACACAACTACACCTCAGAATAAAACATCTGAAAAGCTGGAAACCATGAACTCACCTTGAGGCCGGCCAAACCAGGCAGACCCGGGTTCCCATGAGGACCAGGAGGACCCTGGAGACGAAGATATTAAATGATTATAGTTTAAGACATACAGTAATCCAAGTTATGTAGTTGAAAGTGTGAAACATATTTATGTCTAACTGCACAAGATCGTAATGAATAAATCTCTCTCTTCATGCATGAATACATCATTCAGAAACCATTGCTTCTGCAGTAATATTTGCATGTAATTTGGCAAAGTTTTGTGCAAAATATGGCGTCAACGTAAGGCAATATTTAGGGCTTTTTACAACTCAGAGGCCGTTTATACGACCTTGTTTTAAACTGAAAACTTTTTATGCCGAACGTTTTAGCCTTTCATTTAGACAGAAACTGTGTTTAAAGGGACTTTTGAAAACGGCTCTCAGAGTGCATCTTTTTGAGAACAGCAGCGTTTTCGTCTCCATGTAAACTGCAAGACAGAACTTTCTGAAAACGATGACGTCACGCGCATGCGTATAACGAACTCTGTCCTGCAAGTACAGACAAAATAATTTGGCGGCTTCACATACTGTGATCTCTCGTTTCCCAGCATTTAGTGCACAAGTAAGACCAGCGGAAACACACTATTTACATTCGCCAGACTTTAAACACACAAATATGTCGACTAATTGTGTTAAAAAACACTTTTGGCTTATAACTCTGCATGAGTATGTGCCAATGTCCTGTTTCTTTGGAAAACAACATCGCCACTCACTGGCCTGACGTGCATACTACTGCGTTTTAATCTGTTTTCCTGGATCTGTGTGATTGCAGATCGTTTGTCATGTGTACCTGAATCTTTACAAAAACGCAATGGATAAACTTTTCCGCTTTTTCATTGTGTAAACTTGGCTTCAGTCTCTTCAAACAGCATTTGTGGTCTGTTTCAAGGAGCAGAAACCCCTCTGACGTTATGTCTTCTTCTATACTGTACACGTGTGTTTCATTGATCATGTCTAAGCGTTTTCTGGCCAGTGAAATAATGAAGTGTTTTGTCGTACCCGTGGTCCTCTCTTTCCAGAGGGTCCGGATAAACCTGGGGGACCAGGAAGACCCTGCAGAGAAAATGAGAAAGAGGGAGACATTGGTGAAAATGTGACATCACAGAAAAGCAGAACGCAATCGAAACCACATCCGTCAGAAAAACTCAAACAAGAACGTGCTGGAATTAACCACATTACAAAACGAAACACACAGATATATTATAAAGACGTGATCTCATGAGACTGAACAGTTAGACATCTGCTGAACGGCATGATGTGATACACTACTGCAATGTGTATAGAGAGACACTGACCGGGACACATTACACTGTATCGTGAAGTACAAACCAGATTATCAACAGAAATAGATTTTTGTTGTTGTTTTGCGAGATTTCTCTCTTTCAAATCTAGGAGAAACATATGAGTTTCCATTGGCTCTCAATTTAATCTCATTGATGTCTAGGAGAAATACAAGAAGACATTGAAGAGATCTCATCTTTGATTTTTCTATTTTAGGGGATCAAACATCAAGACATTGCTGAAAGAAAATAAAAACCTTGTGATATTCATTTTTCTCTTTGAGAAACGACACACGGTCAGATCACTTCTAATGTTCATAATAAAGTTTAGTTAAATTTTCAAGTTTAAGACTGTAAAACGCTGTCTAAATATATAAAAATAAAAGTGCTTCACGATGCCATAAAGAACCTATGACACCTGAAGGACCTTTCTGTTTTACAAAATCTTCTTTGGTAACACTTTACAATAAAGTGCTGTTCATTATCAGTAGTAAATGCTCTTCTATCTTCTCTAGAGGGTTTGTTTAGGGAGATATAACTTTGTTATACAGAGATTGTTGCATTAAGAATTGTCCATTGCTTTACTGATATAATTAAGTTCTGATCCAATTTTTATTATTATTATCATTATATTATATTTTTATTTTTGAACATAATTTCAATTATTCTTTATTTTGTGCAGTATGTATTTATTTTTCTTTATCTATTTACTCAGTTTATTTGATCCGTTATTGTGTTTAAAAGTAGAAAATCTATAAATATATTATTTAAAAAAAAAACAGTAGTTAATGCATTAGTTTACGATGAACAATTTAGTTTTTCAGCATTTATTAATCTTTGTTAATGTTAGTCAATGTCAATAAAGTTATTCATGTAAATTCATAATGCATTACTAATGTTAACAGACGTTTACATTTTAAAAATGTTTTCGTAACATCTGAAATTAACATGAACTAAGATTAACAAACGCAGTTTGAAGGGCATTGCACATTGAGTCCGAAATTTGCGTCCGAACTTACCACACTTCAAAAATAAATACGACCTCATGTCACTTTACACACTGCCTGTAATATTTTCTTCCGTCATAAAAAAATTTGAACTGGGTTCTATTTTCTGCGTTTTTCTCATCTGTAGCAAGTATTGTGAGATTCGTTTTGACAATTCAGAGACACCATACAAACGAGCACCGAATACGAAAAAACGCAAACGGACTGTATGAGCAAAGACCTTTAGTATCGTTTATTGTTAGATCATGTTAGCTAATATATTAACTAATTGTTAACAAATAGCACAAAAAAAAAGTGTAGCCGGTTCTTTGTGGTGAAGAAAGGTTCTTCAGATTATAAAAAGGTAAGAAAGAGATGTTTTCTTAAAGAACCTTTGACTGAAGGGTTCTATGTGGAACCAAAAATGGTTCTTCTGTGGCATCGCTTTGAAAAACCTTTTAAGCACCTTTATTTTAAAGAGTGCAATGTGGAGAAGTTTTCTAATTTTAATGGGTTCTATTGCTATTGCATCGTGCCACATCGCATCTGGTGTGTTATAATATGCAGCTCATTTATTAAAGACTAAAAGACAAGCAAAATGTGATAAAACATCTGTAACAGAAAACTTGGCTTTACTACAAATAAAACCAAAAACACATGATCAAACAACTGTACACCGAAAAATCACGATCACGACCCTTTTACTATAATACAACCCTCGTTGATTTTGTAAAAGATGACATGTGAAGGCCCAGAAATGTGTCCGTCTGATGTATGACTTCAAAGTTTTGTTCATTCGCTTAATGAAATGATGCAACTCTTCAAACGTGAACCCACACAGACATTTTCAGGTAAACAAATCTGGAAAAAGAAACAATATTAATATAAAATAATACATCATCTCATTTGCACACACTGACTGACATACTGTATTTAAAAATAAGACAGATGCTGAAAACTGAACTAAAGAAGAACAGATATAGAAAGTTTGCTCTTCTTCTATGTTCATTGTGTCTCAGAATCTGCACACATTGCAAACATCTGTATAATGTCACCAACCCAACCCTGTTCATCATCATATCATGACTGTTCTGTGTCTCTACACAATCATAATGTGTCCTGGACAAACAACTCTGACATACTTCTGACTTTCTTGTGTCAATCATCCATGCTTTGAAGAGAATTAAAGTAATAGTTCACCCTCAAAATGAGAATTACGTCACCATTTACTCACCCTGTTGTCATTTATCTTTCTTCTGTAGAACACAGAAGAAGATATTTAGAAAACGGTTGGTAACCAAAAAACGTTCTATTGCATGGAAGCAAAAACAATGCAAGTCAATGAGGACCAACGGTTTTCAACTCAACTCAACTTTATTTATATAGCGCTTTTTACTATTTCCATTGTTACAAAGCAGTTGTACATGAGACATACTGACTATAGGCAAAACAACTTAAAACAACAAAAGTCATTTACCTGTAAAAACAAGAAAAAGGCGAAAACACAGAAGACAGACATACCCACATACAAACGCTCCACACACACAATATGCACACATACTTACACACATCGACATAGACACACACACACGGACGGACACACAGACAAGCACACACTCACAGTGAAAGCACACATTTAAGATAAAGGAGAGAGTAACACAGGTCAAATATTAAATAGACTATACATTTCTATAAGCAATATTAATTATGTAAAACTTCTGTATTCTGAAGCAAAACAGTATGCAAACGGTGGCGAGGAACCCAAAACTCCAATCGAGGAAAAAAAACTCAGGCCCAACCAGGGGATTCCAGTTCCCCTCATGCAAAGCTGCTGCCTCTACACAAGCTCCACAGTGATTGCAAGACAAGGCTAAAATTAAAATTAAATAAACTTACTAATAAGGTAAATTATAGATTTAAGATTATCATTAATTATCTAATAGCATTTGAAATTTTGTAGTGAAGTCGTGTCAAGTCTATTATCTCAGCTCTTGTCAGGTCACCGCTTCGCATTCTCCGCACTGTCATCAGGTCTGGGCATGAGCTGCATCCTGCGGTAACCTTGGAACAATTAGACAAGACTGGCTGAGAGTAGAGTACTGTTCTGCACTCTTTGATGCAACAAGTACATCAGTTGTTGTTGGAAGTGTTCCTGGTTCTGGTTAATCCATCTAATGCAGCCTAAACCCTCAGAGGATTAATATTATGGAAGTGTAGTGTATGCAAGATTGAAAAGATGCGTCTTTAGTCTAGATTTAAAAAGAGTGTGTCTGTCTCCCGAACAGTGCAGGGAAGACTATTCCAAAGTTTAGGCGCTAGATAAGAAAAGGATCTACCACCTGCACTTGATTTTCAAATTGTAGGTATTACCAACTGACAGGACGCCTGAGAGCGTAATGCACGTGAAGGACTGTAATACAATAGAAGTTCGCACAAATTTTTGGACCAGTTGGAGTTTTTGTAATAAGCCTGCAGGGGAACCACCTAACAGTGCATTACAGTAATCTAGTCTTGATGTCTTGAATGCATGAATTAACTTCTCTGCATCCGACAGTGACAGCATATGACGTAGTTTAGATATATTCTTAAGTGGAAAAACACAATTTTATAGGTGTTGGCAACATGGCACTCAAATGACAGAGTACTATCGAACACAACGCCAAGATTCTTAGCTGACGACGAGGGTTTCATGGAGCATTGGTCAATAATAAATAGTCAAGTAGTATTCTCGGTTGTTAGGTACGGCGGTTTTGTCCGAGTTCAGTAATAAGAAATTGTTACTCATCCAGTTTTTTATATTGACTTTGCATTTCATTATTCGATGGAACTGATGTGTTTCATGAGGCTTTGTGGAAATATAATGTTGAGTATCATCAGCATAACAGTGAGGCACTATGACTGATCCCTGTGGTACACCGTACTGGACTTGCAATTTGCGTGACACCTCATTGTTTATTGCTACAAATTGGAAACGGTAGGATAAATAAGACTTAAATTATTTCAATGCTATTGAATCAATGCCAACGTAATTTTCAAGTCTATGTAGGAGTTTGCTGTGGTCAATGGTGTCAAATGCAGCACTAAGGTCAAGGAAATACAGCCTCGGTCAGACGCAAAAAGCAGATCATTTGTATCTCTGATCAAAGCATTATTTGTAATTTGAAATGCTCGAAATCCAGACTGAAATTTCCCATTAATGTCATTCCTTTGGAGGAAGGAGCATAATTGAATTGAAACTACTTTTTCCAGAACTTTAGATATGAAAGATAGAGTCGATATAGGCCTGTAATTCTCTAGTTCTCTAGGGTTGAGTTTGGCTTTTTTGACAAAAGGCCTTATAACAGCCACCTTAAATGCTTTAGGTACATGTCCTAATGTCAGAGATGAGTTAATAATATTAATAAGAGGATCTATAATTTCTGTGAGCATCTCTGTTCAGTGGGTTTCACTTCTGGTTGCATTTTTATAATTTTGTCTCTAATATCTTGGATTTTACTAGTGAAGTAGTTCCTAAATTCATCACTGTTATGCTGACAATCAGAATCTGAAGTCGCTGACGACTTATTTTTTGTCAATTTAGCCACGGTGTTAAATAAAAACCTAGGGTTGTGATGGTTTTCTTCTATTAGTGATGAAAAGTAGGCGGATCTAGTCCATTTTATGGCTGTATTTTCGAGTACTATCCTTCCATGCCTCACGAAATACCTCTAATTTAGTTTTCTTAAAGTTGCGCTCCATTTTCCGGGACGCTTTCTTTATAGCCTGAGTGTGTTCATTATACCACTGTGTTGGGCTGCCATTTTTAATCTTCTTTAAATGCAGAGGAGCAACTATGTCTAGTGTTTCCAAGAAGGTGGAGTTAAATTTTCAGTAGTAATGTCAAGATCTTCACCACGCTAGAGATTTGAGACAATTCAGGCAGATTATTGAGAAATGTATCTTTGATAATTGAAATAATTTTTGTAACAAGGAGTTTGATTTGCAGCCGTAGGCCAGTGAAGCTAACATAATATCAGATAATGATCCGAAATGGCTTCACTCTGCTGAAGGATTTTAACGCTGTCCACATTTATACCTTAAGATAGTATTAAATCTAAAGTATCATTACGAAGGTTAGTGGGTCCTGACACATGTTGAGTAACGCCCATGCAGTTAAGAGTGTCTTTGAAGGCCATTCCTAAGGCATCTGTATCATTATCTAAAGGGATGTTAAAGTCACAAACGAAAAGGACTCTATCTGCGGCCAGTACTAGTTCTGAGAAGAACCCACCAAATTCTTTAATAAAATCCGTGTGATGCCCTGGAGGCCTATATACAATAGCTAGAATACATTTTTTAAATGTTTTGTCCTTAGTATTAGGTGTTGATACATAAAGAACCATGACTTCAAAAGAATTGTATTTAAAATTAGACTTCTGAGATGTGATAAAATAATTATTGTAAAAGTGCAGCGACACCTCCCCCTCTACCTTTTAGACGAAACTCGTGTTTATAGTAATAATCTTTGGGGACAGACTCATTTAAAGTAATATAATCATCTGGCTTTAGCCATGTTTCTGTCAAACAGAGCAGGTCTATTTTATGATCGGTTATCATATCGTTTACAAAAAGTGCTTTATTTGAGAGAGATCTAATATTAAGCAATCCGAGTCGTAACTGTTGATTATCTGTATTTTGTTCATGTTTGATTTTGAAACGTTTATTAAATTACTTTCAAGAGGTTTACGCATTATCTTATGTTTTCTAATCCGGGGGACAGACACAGTCTCTATTTTATTATGTTTGGGAGAAGAGATTATTACATGTTATACATTTTGTGTATTCTGTTTATTCTGCGACGGCAAGCAGACAGTTGGTTAAACCATCCTGTCTGCTCCCTGACCCGGGCCCTTTCAAAATATCTTCTTTTGTGTTCTGCAGAAGAAAGAAAGTCATTCAGGTTTGACATGGCCTGATCATTTCAACTGAACGATGATGTAATAGTGAGCAGGATAAAGTCACTCCACACATAAACAAAAGTCTTGTAGGTTTTAAAAACTCCCTTGGTCTCAGTAATGCACTCCTGATGTGTTTGTGTGCTTATTGACAGAAGTGTGTATCCATGAACATCTGGAATAAAGGTTAAGCGAGCACCAGATCAAATGTTTCAGGTCCAGCAGTATTCATTCATCTAACAGAGATCCATGCAAACATGATTCATGATCCGGATCAAACTGAGGTTAATTGCTTTACCAGGGTAAAAACATGTGTGAACTCTCTGGATAACCAACAGGACAAATATAAATGAAATTTAGCAGATTTAAACTAATCAACTGATGTGTCTGGAAACTTAAAAACAAAACTATAAATGAAGCTATTCATGAGACTCACTGATGGGCATCTTGAAGACATGATGAATGTGAACTTCAGACGCTCTCAGATGTATCTCCAATGTTCAGCATTGGCAAGTAAAGCCAGAAAAATGAAATACTGAGCATGATGTCCAACAAAAACATCTCAAGAGTCACGTCTCATCTCTCCACACAAACACACAGATGCCAACACTTCTGTCCTCACACAAACCATGGGAATAAAACTTTCTTTTATGAAGTTTTGCTTTTGCTCTCTGCTTATAATGTGCTGGATGATGTGAGACTCACAGTAGCCAGTTGACCTATAACTTCTACAACACAAATGGGCACAAGCACAAGGGCACACATGCATGGGCACACATGCATGGGCACACACGCGCAAGGGCACACACACCCCGGCACACAAATGCATGGGCACACACACGGCAACACACTTTTACGTACGCACGGGCACACACACGCCAACACATGGGCACACACTTATGGGCACACAACCCAACACACGGGCACCATGCACTGGCACACACACGCTGAGGCTCGCACAGGCATACACATGCACAGACACACACGCACAGGCACACACGCACAGTCACACGCATGGGCACACACGCACTGGCACACATGGGCACACACACGCAGAGGGTCGCACTGGCACACTCAACTTTTATTTTCATTAATATATTTCAAGTTTCCTTGACACATCCTCTTCGGGTTGTAAAAAGCTCCGATCATCAAACTAATGGTTTTATATTTGTTTTGTACAGATGTTCTTTGATCTTAGACCTGTCACACACACACTTGTTTCTTACACACAACCTCAGAAACATCACAGCAAACGACATGCTGTTATCTATAATGTTTTAGATTTATATCTGTTTACCAATCATACTTACATCACCTTCAGACTTCATTACATTGTAACATTTGGCAGACAGCAGAACGACTTAGCACAGATTCTATCATGGACGTGTTTCGAGATATTCACAGATATATCCTAGACACATCCAGAAGTCATGCAGACTCTTTCATCTTAAACACCCGACTGAATCATTACAAGACAACGAACAACCAACGTTAACAATTTCAACCCGAACACAGTTAATGAAGCTCATCAGAAGTGCGCTAAAGTTTCCTGTGTTAACATCACAAACATCAAAGTTTGAACAAACCAGCTGTGTTGACATCATCCGGTTAGCTTTCTGCCGGATAATGTAAACTTCATTAGGTGTAAATTAGCAAATCACTCACGCAGCGGGTGAATGGAGACGTGTCGTTTGGAAGACCTGTGACTCTCATCTCACCTCTAAATCACAACCTGCCACTGACAAATTATTCACAACTCCTCCAGTAGATGAAGTGAAAGCCAGCCAAGCGCACGTCCTCTTCAAACGCAGAGAAAAGGCCATAAATTCAAAATTGAACTCTTAAGTATTGTAATTTGGATCAATTCTGGAGGCTTCTGGAGCAGACTTGTAGCGCCATGAAGGCATTCAAAAACAGAAAAGATTCTGAAAGAAAACACCGGTTTACTCACCGGAGGACCTGGATCTCCTTTAGGACCGATGAATCCGTCATACTCGAGGAAGTATTCTTCTTCGTCGAAGCCATAGTCATATCCGTAACCGTCAGAGTATCCCGTTTCGTGCATGCCCTCCTCAGACGTGTCCAGCACATTAGAACTGCTCTCCTCACGATACATGACGGTGCCGTTCACTTTCACCACATTCTCCTTGACACTGTTTCTCAAAAGTCTCTGCTGGACAACGGTGACCGGATCAGGAGTGACTTCGGTTCCTCTGGGCTTCATGAGTGGTCGTTGATCTTCTGGGGTCTTCTCAGCGATGGGGAATCTACTGAGGGGACTCGGAGATGGAACCGGGTCCCTCATTGTGTGGGAGCGCAACGTCTGTGAAAAGCGGGTCAAGCGAGGCGAGGGTGTAAAGGTGGACAGGTGTGATCCTGAAGAGGTGTGAGGGGATGCCGGTGAGGTCTCGGATCGGAACGTGTCGGACAGTCTGCAATGTTTCTTGACGTAGTCGCAGTATTTCGCCGCAGCTTGGGCACAGGGGTAGATGTCCAGTTGGCACAAGGCTCCTTCAAACTGCACCGCCCGGGGGTCCATCTTCCCCACAGAAACACGGCCTTCGGAACCCAGCGTCTGCGTCCAGGTCAACGTCTCCTCGCTGTGTTGCACGGCTCCGCAGCGGGCGAAGAATGATACGGAGCGCGGCCGAACCCCGACAGAGAAAGAGTGCCACTGTCCGTCCTGCAGCTCGTGTTTGAAGTACACCGAGGCTTTCTCACCCGTGTGAATGACCAGCCGGCCGGCCAGGAGCTGGAGGCCGAACTGCAGTCTGTCCTTGTTATCACGCACACTAAACAGAAAAGCGTTACTCGCTCGCCAGGAGCGTAAAGTGACTACGAGGGAAAACTCCTCATCCACGCCTGCGGGGAAGAGTCCCGGTGAAGGGAAATCAATGAGGGACTCGCGTCCGAGGGTTACCCCAACACCTGGGGGCAGGACGGTTGGAGATGAAGCGAGAGAGGTGAGGTAATCTGTCCCGGACGTCTGTGTGTCTCTGTGACCGGAGAGGCCCAGATGACGAATCACATCGACACCTAAAGAAAAACAGAAAGATGATGAGAAACTCTGATGAAGAAAGTTTGCAGCAGGCTACAGTGTGAAAATAATGTCATGTAAGCTTTAGTAAAAGTGAGGTTTGTCTCTGCTTACACCATGAACCAGACGTCGACTGGTTGAATTTGGTTACCTGCGGTCACATGCGCTTTAATATGAACCACATAAATATTCTGCATTTGCTTTGACATACAACATCCCTGACATCACAGATTACCCATGAGCTCTTGCATCTGTGGTCCAGATGAAAACTGAGGAGGAATGGGGGCAGTGTCTGAAGACACACATTTCTGTTTCTATCTTTTTGTGTCGCTCATGTTGTTACTCTGAGTGGTCAGATTTTGTCACTGGAGAGTTTGGTGTTTGTTAAACAAGGGCAGACCGGCCAACGGGAGTCTTTGTGAAGGATAATAATATCATCATGCGTATTTTGTTCAAACGTTTTATGCTACATAGGAGTAAACAGCCCAAGTGTGATTTCCTGATGTCTGCTGTGTTGTTTACGTTATTTACATGAATGACTTAAACGGGTAATATCTTCTATCTGTCTGCAGCATATCTCAGAGATTTAGGCAAGTACTGCACATTCAACCTATCTGCAACCTCTCAGCAACCTCCTTGCAACGTCTTGGCAAGGAATCTTGGCAATGAGTTTTGCATGTGTACCTGGACATGGCAATAAAAAATAACATAAAAGGTCATAGTAACAACCCAGAAGACTTTTGAAGCATCACAAAGATGCATTTATACTGTATTTAAATAGACGGAAACTGAGCCATCCTCTCAGCAAACACACTGAACCTTTAACACTGATACACAACATCTGTCAAGAGATCTCAGTGGAAGCAGACGTGTTCATGACTAATTCAGTTTTCTTTCTCTCAGATTACTGGCTTTAATGTGAAGACACATAAGTGATGTGGTTCTTTCTCGGCCACGTTTTATCAAGCAAACAAACATCCATGTAAACAGAGAACTGGACGTCAGTGAGCTTTCATCTCATGAACATCTAACAGACAGAAGATCTTCAACACACCTGTACATGTGACGCTCTTTATTCATTTTCTTTTTAAATGCTTAACTGTATAAATTCAGCTTGCTTGTCTGTACGTGTGTTTTCATGTGTTTGTGTCTGTGTGTTTTCATCGGTATTTGTGTGTGTGTGTGCGTGTATGTGTTTATATGTGTGTGTTTTCATTTTCATGTGTATGTTCGAGTGTGTGTGTGTACACGTGTGTTTGTGTTTTTATGTGTGTGTGCATGTGTGTTAATGTGTGTTTTCATGTGTTTGTTTGTGTGCTTGTATGTGTTTTCATGTGTGTGTGTGTGTGTGTGTGTGTGTGTTTTCATGTGTATTTGTGTGTATGTATATGTTTTCATGTGTGTGTTTTAATTTTCATGTGTGTGTTCCCTTATGTGTTTGCACGTGTGTGTGTGTTTTTATGTGTGTGTGTGTGTGTGTGTGTGTGTGCATGTGTGTTAATGTGTGTGTTTTGTTATGTGTGTGTGTGTTTGTGTGTTTTTATGTGTGTGTGTGTGTGTGTGTGTGTGTGTGTATGCGTGTGAGCACGTGTGTGTGTGTTTTCATTTTCATGTGTGTGTGTGTGTGCGTGTATGTATTTTCATGTGTGTGTTTTCATTTTCATGTGTGTGTGTGTGTGTGTGTGTGTGTGTGTGTGTGTGTGCGTGTGTGTGTGTGTGCGTGTATGTATTTTCATGTGTGTGTTTTCATTTTCATGTGTGTGTGCATGTGTGTTCGTTTGTGTGTGTGTGTGTGTGTGTGTTTTCATGTATGTGTGTTTTCATTTTCATGTGCGTGTTCGCGTGTGTTAGTGTGAGTGTGTGTTCATTTGTGGTTGTTAGTTTGTGTGTTTTCACGTGTGTGTATGTTTTCACATGTGTGTGTGTGTGTGTGTGTTCATGTGTGTGTGTGTGTGTGTGTGTGTGTGTGTGTGTGTGTGTGTGTGTGTGTGTGTGTGTGTGTGTGTGTGTGTGTGTGTGTGTGCGACTGCGTGTGTGTTAACTGAAGCATCATTCTGTGGCTGTGAGCACATGATGAGACACGTCGAGCTGAGTGTTTAAATAGCGCAGGACAGAAGCTCATGTTCAACAGCTGCTGCACACCTCCTCTCATCTCTCTCACGTGCGTCGTCTTCCTCACACACTTCCTTTCCTCCACACTTCACTTCTGAACTTGGCCAATCAAAATGATTCTGGACTTCCTGACGTTCTTCTAGACCCACCTAAAATCTAACACATCCAAGACAAAACTGATTCCTATAGACGGTCATTCATTTCACCACAAGACAGACAATATAGATACTGACGTTTTATAAGCCTTTCTGTCTTTTCAATTGCATGTCTCATTTACATTTATGCATTTGACAGATGCTTTTAACCAAAGCGACTTACATTACATTAACCTATACATTTATACTCAAGTATGTATAATCCCCTGGGATCGAACCCACGACCCTTTTTTAACTGAGCTACTAGAAAGCTTAAAGCATGTCTCAGGTCCTTACATTTTGACTACGTTTGGTCGAAACAGAAGAAGCGGTGCTTTGTTAAATGTCAAATCCACCTCACATTATAATTCAAGACTGTTGCCTTCAGCCTTTTCATGCTTCTTGAAAGAGAAGCAAACACTTTAACACAATATTTGAGTTTAACATAATCCTTCTCTTCTCTCAAAATAAATGATCCATTAAAAATTGAAACACGTACACCAGGGTGGAATCAGCGCCGAGAGTTTAGCGTATAACAGCAGGAGTTCAATGAAGCCTCTGCGGCTCTCATTAGAGTTTATCTGTAGATGTTAAGAGTTCAGAGGTCACAGGTGAAAAGGTGAGAGGGTAAAGGTGAACGTACCTTGAGCAATTGAGCATTCTTCTGCAGACAGCAGAGCAGCACATGTCGACAGGAGGAGGACGAAGAATCTCCTGCCGAAGAAAAGTAAAGAACAGTCAAACATCTGAGCACTTCATGAACAAACATACAGAAGATTTCACCATGACTTCAGACAGCCAGCGTGTGCTGTCTCATTGACCGGTGGAATCCTGTTTAAAGCCTCCACGCAAACCAACCCATGTGCTCTTTACATGTATGACAAATCAACACAAAAGAGTCTCCAATAAATGCACTTTATCGTGGTAAAATCACAGTAAAGCATCATCCTAGTCTGAGGGACAATTAACGTTACATTTACATTGAGTCATTTAGCAGATGCTTTTATCCAAGCGGCTTACAAATGAGGTAAACGGATGGAAGCAATTGTAACAAAATAAGGATGTGAGTTGAAATGTCTCTAAAGGAATGTTTCTGAGGTTCATACAGGCACATGAGAAGTGAAACATCGCTGTCCTGTTATAAAGGGAATTATGGTGAATTATCCTGTCAGAGAGAGATCAGAAACGTGCTGGGTCACAACAAAGAGTCCACATGACCGCAGCACACAGGGATGCTTTCAAACTAAACCCTCGAGGAGAGGAAAATATTTCTTCATTCATGGAGTTAAAGGGCAACTGTGAGCCATTATTCTCTGTGCAGACATTGCAGGAGGTGACGGGTCTGTCGGGCAGAATTACGAGCTCATTGAGAGGGTCTATGCTCGGGTCAGGGGGGGAAGATGACGTGCAGGGGCATCCGTCAGTCTCTGTCAGTACTGAGAGGTGAAATGAAATTATGGGATGAATGATTTGATGTATAAACACAGGCTGACACTAGGTGGCGCCAGATCCGTTGAAAAACAGAGTTGCGACACTTGCATAGAAGTCTGTTGGAAGAATGGGTCAGAGTTAACCCGCTCTTCATTCATTTGTGTGTGTGTGTGTGTGTGTGAGTGTGTGTGTGTGTGTGTATGCATGTGTGAGTATGTCCTCACAAAGATGGCAATGTTCATAATCCTTGTCCTTGTGATGAAATGTTTTGGTCCCCATGAGGAAACAAGCTTATAAATCATACAGAATGAACTATTTTATAAATCTTAAAGAGCAGAAAGTGTTGTGTGATTGTTAGGTTTAGGGAAAAGGACACAGTTTGTACAGTATAAAAACCATTGTGTCTATGGAATGTCCCCATCAACCATGTAAACCCAACAAGTGTGTGTATGTTTGTGTGTGTGTTTTTATTGTGTGTGTGTGTGTGTGTGTGTGTGTGTGTGTGTGTGTGTGTGTGTGTGTAAACACTCATATAGATGTCTGTTAGAAGAATGGAATGTGGAGGTAACCCGTGTCATGGAGGGCTCTATAGTTCCTAACATTGCATTGAAGCCCAAACACATTTGCAGATAAGTTGATAACATCTCTGTAAAACTGGTGTTTTATTATAAGGATTTTTTTTAACAAAATATTGTTTTCCGTAATAAAAATGACTTTGGTGTCTGTTGAATGATGTTCTATAAAGACTGCTCTTTAAATAAAATGTTATCTACCCTCTCCCTGTGTAAATTATATAATTAAATCTCTTAGTGACTGAAATGGTTTGTCGCGTTCATTTTTCAGCGTTCTTTGTGGTGCATTTACTTGCAAGCATTGATTATTTATTGATAAATTACTTATACATGACTTTTATTTTTCATTTAACATTGGTATGTACCGATGAACATATAAGCATGAGAAACAGATGAATCCATGCATACTGTTAATGTATTGCACATTGTGCATCCATCCAAGTCAAATTAAACACACAAATACGGATTAATACTGTCTTTCTAACACTCATCAGACAATATGTTATTATAAAATAAATCAATCTAGTATTCAGTGCATTTATTATGTTGATATATAGTGAATTCTTTTGCAAAAACAGCTACTTCCACTCTCTCTCCTGCTTAAACCCATTCAAACAGACTGACAGTTTGGAGCTCCATGTACCACGTGACCACGTGTGTCGCAACTCTGTTCAACGGTCCGGTGACCTCAGTGTTCATTATAACGTTATAAACATAAAGGACAGGTTAAGTTCACTAAAGCCACACATAAAACACAAGACATCCTTAGTACATTCTTCAATTTCTCTTTTTTGAACAATATATCATTTTATTTGTTAAACAATTTGTTTAGAAATGTTCTGCATTTTTAATAAACACAAATTAGTTTAGATATCTTGTTGTATAACTCAAAAATGCTTCTTGTAGATTTCCAAACACGGTAAAAGCATTGTGTGGACTGTGGAGCACAGGTTTGACTTATGTGTCTTAACACAACCTGGGTTTATCCAACTGAAACATTATAAAACAAAAACAAACCTAAAAGGAGAAGCTCCTGAAGTCTCATCTGTGTCTCTGGACAACAAAACCAGTATTATGGGTCAATTTTTTGAAATTGAGATGTGTACATCATCTGAAAGCTGAATAAATAAGATTTCCATTGATGTCTGGTTTGTTAGGATAGGACTCTTGTTGGCCGAGGTACAACTATTTAAAGTCTGAGGGTGCAAAAAACATTGAGAAAATCGCCTTTAAAGATGCGCAAATAAAGTCCTCAGCATAGCATATTACTGACAAAAATAAAGTTTAAATGTATATATACCGTAGGAAATCTTATATCTTCATGGAACATGGTCTTTACTTTTTTGGGGTTTAAGAAGAGACATCAACATACTTAGTTGAGATTTATCTCGTCTGCAATCAAAAGTCAATATTATTGAAGATCTCAATATGAAACATTTCTCATCAAATTGAATCAAATCTAGATTATTTGACCTCTACAGTCAATCTATATTCCTATTACAGTCTCATCTGTCTCTGTGTTTATTTCACCAAAGCAGTTTTAAACGTAAAGAAACAACTGGGAACTCCGTTAAATCTCCCCGAGCTATAAAAGAGAAAAAACTGAGCAATAACATTCTCCTCGCTGGAATCATTGTTTGTAATGTAAACCTTGAGGAACTGAGAGTTTGAACAGGACTGTCTCTGGACTGACAGCTGGACACTTGGTTACATAACCATAGGTTATTTCATTCTCCGTCTCCCTCTGAAAACCCAACATTGTTGGAAACCTCACTGTTCCTCATCCTTCAAGGTGTTCAAAGACAATGAGACTTTCTTCATGATCGATAAACACCATCACTGTAATGATGAAGAACAGTGCCAGCTTGTGATTGGTGGATTGTATGTATTTGTTTTCCCACAGTTCTCTGTGAGCTAATAATGCAGATGGCGGGGTTTCACCTGCCTCCTCTCGAGAGGACAGTGTGACATTCCACAAACACAAACACACAATCTAAACAACACTGAGTTCCTGTCCTTCACCGTTTGACTGTGTGATTCAATTCTAAACAAATGCTCGCTGTATAAACTAACAGACTTGGGCTGCGCAATGTATTGAAATGACAGAAATTTCGCAAATTGTGCTTATCAAGAAAAACTCATGTATAGACGGATAGACCACTTTGGATGACGTAAACAACGCTCATCCAAACCTGGTCCAAAATAACTTCCTGTTTCAGTTTTTAACGCTCCACAATGGTTGAACAAAGTGCAACCAACAAAATATTTTTTAACCGAATCAAACTGTTAAACGGATGTGCGTTTGTACCAGTGTTTACATCTTGTGAAGTGGTCTATAGTCTACAAGTTTTAGGTTGATGCAGATAGCAGAGATTTAGTCAATTATTGTATAATATTCTATTTTTCTTGCATGTCGTGCAGCCCTATTGGTTATTGAAGCTTCTTGCTTATTGTTTTATAAATAATTTCTTTCAATACATTTTTAAATGTTTTAAATTGATTTTAGAAAAGGAAATATTGTATCGTATATCGAATATTGCATTCATCATGCTAGATTTTTCTTTAATATTGCACAGCCCTATAACATAAATAATACAAAAATATATTTTGTTAATAATGAGAAAACGCACACAAACACATGTGAGCAAATGACATGCAGCGGTGCCAGACTCCACACACAACAACAGTGTTTGAGCGAATGAGTTCATGAACACACAGCGTTGTGATTTGGGTTGGCACTGAATTACGAGTCGATCCAGACTGAACCTGAAGATGTGTTTTGCATTTTCTGAACTGATCTGGAGATTTAAATCTGCTGTGTTCAGGTGAGCTGAGAATACAGACATAAACAAATCACAGCACATACTGTATATTTCACACAGCAAAAGTAAGGCATAGAAAACGTGTGCAAAATATGACTTTCTTACTCTGTATTTTTGTCTTGTTTTCCAATAGAAATGTCATACGATTCTTGAATCAAGATGTATTTTCTTGATGAGCAAAGTGACCTAAGAAAATAAGTCTTGTTTTTACACAGAAAATATGAAATTTCAATGAATTCGTGCTTAAAACAAGCAAATCTTGCAGCAAAATCTGCCAATGGTGTAAGAAAACTAATCTTGAATTTAGTGACTAAGAAAAATGTAAACCTTAATTGAAGATTATTTTTCTCAACACATTGGCTGATTTTTTTGCTTGTTTTAAGCAAATATTCTCTGAAATTTTCATATTTTTGACTAATTTGCTCAACAAGTAAAAGCATCTTGATTCAATGTTTTACAGACATTTGTATTGGACAATAATACTAAGTAAGAAATTCATTTTTTGCCATAGTGAGGTCTCTGATGGTTCTGGATCTGGATCACATCTCCTCTATAACATGCGCAATGGTGCACAAAACCACCGAGAGCACTGGACATTCTGTACGTTCAGAGATTGCCATTTAAATGACGTTTGCTGTTTTCTCGACCCCTCTTAACCTGGAAGTAGTTTAAATGGCTTATTTGACCTTCAAATGGCCTCGGCGTGTGGAGATTGTTGACATCAGTGCAGTTCTGCATCCTGAACAGCCACCTGCAGCCGCCCATATTTATTCTGCTTATATGAGACACGACCTGCCAAAACAGACTGGAAGTGACTCGAGCCTGCGGGGATGCAGGGATGCGGCTGTGGTCGATCTTCCATTCAGACCGTCTGCATTATTCATATCCAGCGTACAGACCCGATCACACTGCCAACATCTGATCGTCTCTGAGCGTGTTTCTCACACCTGCAGCCGCATGCAGCATGACTCTTATACTGACGATCTCTTCTGACTCCACCGACTGATGTTCTAACAACTTTATTCATCAAACCAGCACCAACACAAACGTTCTGAAATTGTTATCAAAATGTTGGTTTTCTTATGTCATTAGTGGAACGTTTGAAATATTTAGTTTACATCACAGTCTGTAATAAAAAGGAGAAAACTGAGAATATTAATATAACCAGCACACATGTTTCACGTCATTTTTAAAGAGAGTAGAAAGTATCGCTCTCTCTTTCTCACCAGTCCCTACATCCACCTAAAACTCTGACTTTATATATAACAAAGTATCAAATGTTTTTTGTCATTCCAAACCATGTGCACACACTGATAAGAGATTGTTCCCATCAGAAAACATGAAGAACATATGAGAACGTATTCCTCATAAACACGACACAGAAGATCATTCACTCACTCCTCCTTTCATATCACAACAAATGAACGCTCCGTCACAGATCATTCTATAGAGTCCAGAGATGATTATTTACTAAAGTCGTTTCCAATCTCAATATTCCATGTGCACGATTAACCCTTCACCCTATAAGATTAAAAATACTCCAACATCTCTAACATGAAGACATTTGTGATCAATGACAGGGATCGAGCCTGTGCTCAGGTGCATGTACAGATCTGTTTGGATTTCTTTTAGTTCAGAGCGACAGGCCAGATGTTAGAGGTCAATCTTCATCTCCATGAGGAATGTTTGGACCAGGAAACGCCAACAAACACAGCCGAGGAAACCCACTGCTACTCCACTATCACAAAATCAGATCAGACCAGGCAAAAGAAAAGACAGCGATTATCTGCATTATATCACATCTCAAAGAGGGGAAATCCAAAATATCTTTATCGCCCGCTTTAAATAGAAATGTATAGAGGAACATGTGGAAACACACAACAGCATTAGAAGGCACATAACCTTCAACAGAACTGTGGTGAAACTCAATCTGAATTCTTGTCATGACTTTGAGTTTCTGTTGATTTTAATAAGTTTCAGGAGGGAGTTCAGCTTATCGGGACTTTTTTGTACAGCCATGCACATTTCATGCGTTGGCTAAGCGATACAGGTCACTAAATAAATGCAAAACCCCGATAGGTTTTGATCTATACCGACAAATGGAAACACTTTGCATCAACACTGTAACGCATTTGCGCAAACTTCAATTACGCGCAGCTGCGTCTCCGTGCGCGTGTTTATCTCGTGACTCCAGACTTCGGTTTGAAAAGAAACTCGATGTGTGTGAGGAAGATCTTGCGTTCAGATCAACCCGAGCGCGCACTTGCGCACACGGACCCTACAGCACCAAAGACAGAAAAGTGACTCACGTTGTGTCTGTGGGAGAAACGCGTCCACTCCTTGTCCGTTGGGCTCCTAAATGCATTTGTATGCATTTGTCCAAGCAGCAGGTTTCTAAGTGAAAACAGAATTCCACGCCAGAGTCATGAGATCAGATCCAGTCTGATCGCAGAATCTGATCACCGCCTCCACATCACACCGACTCCGGTGACAGAGATCTCCAAACGGAACGCGCGCGCCAGCTCGGGACAGCTTTAGTCCGCTCCACTCGTGTGTGAAACAATCTCTGATAATGAAATATGGTGAGATATCTGTGTAGAGCTCAGATCAGACGGGTCCGTATTAAACGGGACTGAGAGAGAGAGAGAGAGAGAGAGAGAGAGAGAGAGTTGCTCCGGGCTCTGCGCTCGGCATGTGTCTGGACTCGCTCCGGCTCCGCTCGGCTCATCCCTCCGCACGGCCCGGTGTTGGGTTTCACCTATTACTGCCTGTGACATCATTCATACGAGCTCACCATTCATTTACATCACAAATAAAACTTTTAAAAGTATTTCACCCATTTAGGGTTTCCCACACCATCACTTTTTGTGTAGAGGAGATACAATACTTAAGAAATGCATATTAATACCAAATAAAGAAACGTAACTTTCATAGTTGTTAATTTATTAGAAACAATAGGTTAAACCTGTAAATAACACATCTGTACACTCTCTTAAAAATATATATGTTGTTTTTTGTATATAGTGAATTCTTGTTCTTATTTAGTTCTCATTTTTTCTATCTTAATATATATTTGCACAATGTTTGCACCATATGTGTACACTTTCTTCTGCAGTAAGCTCCTGTCGCCATGTCAAATACCTTGTGTGTGTAAACAAACTTGCCAATAAAGCTCCTTCTGATTCTGATTTGTTCAGATTAGTTCAAATACAATGAACAAATCATTTTTGCAGCATTTATCCATCTTTGTTAATGTTATTTAATACCAAAACGATGGTTGTCCAACACTTTTGCATTAACTAATAATATCAGATACAAGTTTTGATTTTAAAACAGTAAGTAGATGTATTACATACACTTAGATTAATAAATGCTGTAAAAGTATTGTTTATTATTATTTTATGTTAGCTAGTGAACATTTTATGGAGTTTTACTAAAAACTCATATTTTTCTAATGCGAAATATTTACAATACATTTGAAACATTTTTAAAGTTGCTCCGAAGCAAAAGTTTACCGTGAGAGATGCTAAAAATAAAGTAACTCAACTCTTTTGTCACGCTGATGCTGTGATGTGCTGCTCTTGACCATCACATGTCTGATGTGTCATTCTCTGAGCTCAAACGCTCATTGGCTCTGACATTAGACCTTGTGTTTGACCTCACAGTGACCCCAGAGGTACCGGTTTAGGCTTGAACCCCAAAATAGTTCCACCCTCTAAAAAACCCACGACAAGTGCTGTTCACACACTCTTCTTCATTTTTCTTGTCAACAGAATATGAAACGTCTATTTACACAGTTTAAAAAATAAAACTGAAAATATAAAAGCTTTCCTGTAACTCAGTGGTTAGAGCACGGCGCTAGCAACACCAAGGTCATGGGTTCAATCCCAGGGATTGCACATACTTAGAAACTTATACACAGTATAATGCAATGTAAGTCACTTTGGACAAAATTGTCTGCCAAATGCATAAATGTAAATGTAACATTGGAACTGCAATTCAAGCAAAGTGAGTGATAATAGACATCTAGAAGAGTGTAAAGAGAATCTAACAGAGCGAGTTAAAAAGAGCTGAAACCATCAACAGCACCTCTGAGAATAATAACCTCCCAGACGTCTGAAGGAATGTCTCTTCATCGACACCTGGACTGTGTGTTGTTTCTGCTGTCACAGGCACTCTGATGAAAACCCAATAATCTCTTTAAATTTCATCCGCTAAAATGACCCATTAACCCTTCAGCATCACGGCCCGCTGAAGCACAGAAGCTCAGCCTCATCTCTTGTGTCTGGGTGAGGTTTCTTACTTCAAATCCCTGATGTTGGTTTTCATGTCTCAGTTGTGTAAAAATGTGTCGACTCAACACAAGTCTGTTTTTTTAACATCTGAGTCGTGTGTACATCACTTCATCTATCTGTAGAGAAGAGAACACATCAGACTTTCTGAAGGAGCGCAAATTAATGACAAACCCAGAATACAACACACACGCACGCACATACACACATGCCTAAACCAACTAACACAGAGTTAAGTCATCATTCCTTTCAACCTGAAAATTCTGCCATCATTTATTCTCTCTCATGTGGAACACAAAAGAAGATATTTTGAGAAAAGTCTCCGTGGTTTTGTGTGGAGTTCAGTGTTGTTTGATTATCAACATTCATCAAAATATCTTCTCTTCTGTTGTGCAGAAGAAAGAAACTCACACAGGTTTGACGTGACGTGAGGATGAAGAAATGAAGAAGGAATTTGATTTTTTAGCTGAACTTTTATAAAACAGTTAAACAAAAATATTGTGTACAGGGATGAAAGAGACGAAAAGTATCTATGAAAAAATGCTCAAAATAAACTTTCCATTCACATATCAAGCTATTTGATTATTTGGAATCTGAGGGTGTACATTTTTTTAAAGATTGATAAAATGGCCTTTAAAGTTGTTAATCAGAGATGCCGTAGTAGGCCGCTGCTCAGAGGAAACTTACTGCTCGAAATAAAGTTCCCCTTCAGTCGGTCTCTCGACGTTGTGTTGAGAGACAGACTGGGGTTTGATTCTGAGAACCTATCATCTCCGAGATAAAACTAAAACGCCAATGGGGATTGGCCAATGGCCCGCCCACGCCAGTCTCCGCCCCGTAATACGGGTATAAAAGGAAGATGGCGGCGGTCATTCATCATCCTTTGTTCTTCGGAACCTTCTCGGCGTATATGTCGAGTTTATCTCTTCGAGTTCCTGCTGGATTTTTGACGCAGAGCAGCGGACTTCTCCCTTCTGATGGCTGATCCCCCTCGGCGAGTGGACTCTCCCTCGGTGGCGGATTTCTCCTCCGGAGCGCAGACTTCCCCTGGGCGTCTCGGCAGCGAGCTACAGATTTAAAAGAGCAGGTCCTTTTCAGGACCAATTTTCTCACAGTTTTCACTCTCATCCAGGAGGGAGGACGGACATAGCGGCTGCCCCGGATGTTGGGCTTCCGGCATCTGGGGCGGCCGTTGTGGATCAGTTCTGTCCGCACTGCGGGCGGTGTATGATTCAGACGTTGCGTCACGAGCGGCTGTGTTCCCACGGGACTCAGCCGCCAACTCGCTGCTTCCCGTTTCGTGACGGCATTGGCTACGGCCTTGCCGTCCGCGGCGGGGAGGGGCGAGGGTGATGTGAGGGTGTGAACGTCTTCGTCAGCCCTGGCTGGCGGATCGTTCGCAGCTTCCCTCGTCTGACTGTTCCCCAAGAGACGGTCCCACCGTCTTGTTCCTACACCACGCACCGGAAACGGTGTGTGGTGATGATGAGATGCTGCAAGCTGTGTTCTTGGGTATGACAGACCCATCTTCGGGTCTGACGGGCACGACGCCTATACTGCACGTATGGGTTGTCCTCAGGTGTGGCGGTCACAGCGGCTACGTTCTCCGGAATGTTGCCGCAACCCCGTCTGTTCCCTGTGCGTGACCGCCGCCACGGCGAGGTTGAACGCTTCGGCGAACGTCGGGGGTGATGAGGGATTACCGTGTTTGTTACTCCGCCAGCTTCGGCTCGCGGGTCATTCATGCCCCAACACGCTCACCTAGCTCGTCCCGGATGGGCGGTGGTGACCGTCCCATATCGGGCAAGATCCGACAACGTGCTCTGTCATAACATCTGATAGCTACCTCCGGTCATCAGATGCGAAGCCCCTTGGAGCTCCCGCCTTCGGGAGGTCGAGCCCAAGAAGAGGCAACGCAGAGATGGCGGCCGTGCTTCCCCGGGCCGGAGTTTTACGTTGAGCTCACTAGACGTGGAGTATGCCGTTCGCGGCTTGCTCCTGTCTGATGCGAAGCCCCTTAGAGCTCCCGCCTCTGGGCGGTCGAGCTCAGGAGGCAACGCAAAAGTGAGGGCCGTTTTTCCCCGGTATTCCCCGGAGATCCACGTGGAGCTCATTAGACGTTGGTATGCCGTCCGCGGCATGCTCCTGTCTGAAGGGCTCAGGGAGTTATTACTTTCCTGGACAGTGAGGTAAGCTGGGGGGCTATGTTGATCACCCAGGTGGTCTAGCGGCCGTGGTACTCCACGGATGCTTCCACTTGGAGGGGTCGACAAGGTCTCCCAAGCTGCTTTCACGCTCCACGCTATGGCGGTCAATAGGGTCCAATCGTTATGGCGACCCATTGGGTTATATGCCAGAGCGTTTGGATCTGGTTGATGGAAAGGTCGACCCGGCTGCGCACCGCCACAGGCCTCGCGCATCGAGCGACGAAGGTCAGGGTGGGTGCCCTGGGTTGGACGATGTCCACAATAGTGGTCCAAGGATCTGTGGCTCAACCCAGATGGTGACACTGACCTCCGTTCATCAGATGCGAAGCCCCTTGGAGCTCCCACCTTCGGGAGGTCGAGCCCAAGAAGAGGCAACGCAGAGATGACGGCCGTGCTTCCCCGGGCCGGACATGCACGTTGAGCTCACTAGACTTGGAGTATGCCGTTCGCGGCTTGCTCCTGTCTGATGCGAAGCCCCTTAGAGCTCCCACCTCTGGGCGGTCGAGCTCAGGAGGCAACGCAAAAGTGAGGGCCGTGCTTCCCCGGACTTCCCCGGAGATCCACGTGGGAGATCTATGGTAAAGAAGCAGACTGTTCTGTGACCCGACCATCTATGGATGCTAAGGTCCTGCGCACAGCCTGCCCTCCATCAGCCCTGCCTCCCCGCGGTGGCCCCTTTGATACTGGGCCCTCGTAGGATGGCCCGTCAGAGATGTGGAGCCACGCAGGAGGAGGCCTCTACCCTGTTGGGTAACCGCCTCAGGGCGGCCCTGACAGGAGAGCCGTGGAGATGGAGAGTACACTCTCTCTCCGGGCTTCCCCCTGTGGTAGCTGCCTTCTGCAATCTCCACGTGACGTTGCGTTGGCCGGCGGCAACACTAAGCAGGTAAGTAGGCAGAGCAGTCAAACCTCTCCGGGGTCTCACCCTGTTTAAGGTGACCGCTCTGTCAGCCACTAACCAGCCTCCCTGGCACAGTGAAGCAGATTATCCTCCGGTTTCGTACAGCACCTGCTGTTACGAAGGGCTAGAGGACGATCCATCTCGGTTATGCGATCCATTTTTCGCCAGGCACCCGCCAGGTTCGGGGCATTCTCCTAAGGGGAAGCTCCCGTGCTCAGGCCGAAGTTGCTGCTTATGGCGGGAAGTACGGTCGAACCTGTCCCTCTAACCGAGATGTTTTCCGGGCCGGACTTCATAGTGCCTTTAAGGGGGGGGGAGGCCGCGCCCCTCTCTGTATCTATGATACAGAAGCGCATCTTGGCGACAAGATTGGTTGTGGCAATCGACCCGTAGGATCCTTACTCTTACGTCTCCTTCCTTCTGCGATATTCGTGTTGAAGGAAGAACGTATCAGTACTAGGTCGGTCCCTGTCTCCACTCTCGGTCATGGGGACCTTGTGCTTCGGCACCTAGACCTTCTGGCCTACGGGTTAATTGGGAAAGAGCAAGCTCTCCCCAAAGAGCGGGAGCTCCTCTTATCTTGGTGTGGAACTAGACTCTGCCCTTACGCAGCATGCTCACCAAACGAGTTTCTGCAGTAGGTGTTGAACTGGATGAATTGTTCAGCCGGACCCTGCGTCCCGCTGATCACTTCAGAGGCTCCTGGACACGTGGCGTCCTCGACGGATAATCCGATTGAGTTGATGCACGCACAGCCACTTCAACACTGGCCTCAGAGTCAGGTTCCTGGGATGGCGGCACACTGGCACCAGGTGGGTTAGGCTACGCCTCAGTGTCTACACACCCCAAACCCTGGTCACTTCTGACCCTTCTCCGAGCAGGCCCGCTCGGGCAGGTACGAGGCGCGTCAAGCGCCTCCCTGCGTGGTGGGGTGTGGTGTGCAACGGGCAGTAGCGGGCAGTGACGGGTTCCCTACTGCCTAGAGTTTTTGGCAGTCCCCTTGGCACTAGACCTCTAGTGCAGGGCTGCGTGTAGTCCGGTCGGACAGCACGACTGCCGTGGCGGCATACGCTCACAGCAGATGCCACTACTCGCCCAATGCCTCCTCTTATGGAGTCAGCAGGATGATCTTTCCCTGCGGGCCAGGTTACCCTTGGCAAACTGAACCCGACAGCCTTTGCGCTCTCTCGTCAGTAACGCCTCGGAGAGTGGCCACTCCATCCTCACGCAGCCAGCTCTCAGGGGACCGGTGTGGCCAGGATCAGATCCTGTTGCCCCCAGAATCCCCTTTTTTCTGCTTTTGTACCCTACGGGTACCCTAGCACACAGCTGGCCGCGGGACAAGCGGAAGTACGACTTCCCCCAGGAGCCTCCTTGCACAGGGCCTGTGCAAAGTCGGAGAAGAGTGGCTTCACGTACTGTTGTTGCGCCTTACTGGCCCAACCAGACTTGATTTTCAGACTTCTCAGTTCTGATACAGCGCCCTCTGGCCGATTCCCCTGACGAAATACACAGGGGAAGGACACGGTTGGCACCCCAGGCCAGGCCTCTGGAATCTCCATGCCTGACCTCCGGATAGGACGAGGAGGCCCAGAGTGGCTTGCAGTGACGGCCAGACCATCCTGCCGAAGCCCCACCACTTGGCGTGTGCACGCTTTTAAGTGGCGCCTCTCGCTCTAGTGTTCTCCCTCAGTGAGAACCCACGGAGTTGCTTGATCCGGTCAGTGTTGACCTTCAGAGACTAGAGAGTAATCTCTCCCCTTCTGCGTTTAGTGTATGCAGCCGCTATGGCCGCTCATCACAATCGCCTGGAGGGTAAGTTTCTTGGTTAACATAACCTGGTCACCAGGTTCTCAGGAGCGCGACTCCGGCCGCACTCCGTACCCTCTTAGGACCGTAGGTCCTACATGGCCTTTGGGCCTGTGAGCCCCTCGGAGACGCCTCTCGTCCTTGTTACGATGAAGGCCGCTCTTGATGGCGCTTGCCTCTGTAGAGGGTAGGGACCTCCAGTATTCTTCGTGTCCCATGGGTGCCTGGGAATTGGGCGGTAGTCTTCTGAGATACCGGCCTGGTTACGTGCCCAAGGTTCCCACACCCCCTTCCGGGTTCAGGTGGTGAACCTGCAGGCGCTCCCCTCGGGAGAGAAGACCCAACCTCCTAGTGTTGTGTCCAGCGCACTGCGCCTACTTGGACCGCACACAGAGCATTGGCTCTGAGCAGCTCTTGTCTGTTCAGAAGACAGCACCAGGGGAGGGCTGTCTCAGACAGAGGCTGGCGCATTGGATTGTGGGCGCCACGGCGTACCAATCCCTGGATCACCCGTGCCCACTCGCAGTGAGAGCCAACTCCGCCGGAGCAGGGCCTCCTCGTGGACACCGGCCCAAGGCGCCCCTCTGGCAGACATGTGTAGCTACAGGTTGGGCTACACCCAGTACTTTCGTGAGGCTTACAACCTCCGAAAGGAATCAGTGTCCTACACCTAATATGTAGGACAGGCATCTGGGCTGGGCGTACGCCTGCGAAAGCGCCTTCTTCCCTATTAGGTAAGTTCAGTGCGCTATGTAGTCTCCCTACTTCCCCCTCATTGGGTGAAGTATAGGCATTCTATCCATCACTAGCAATCTGGTAACGGACCGGGCGGAGCGGTCTGTTTGAACCAAGTCCAGTACTGGCAGTGTCGCCCCTACTTAGGTGGACCCCTATACTAGGACTATTGCACCATACGTAGGAACTCCCCCGTTGGGCAGTCCCGTATGTTGACTTCTTCACACCTGATTCCCCTGTTGGCGAATCTGTGACCTCCCCTCCGGTGGCACACCCACCTTGGCTGGCCCCCTACGGCCAAACTTTTTTTGTTGCATGTGATCTCCTTCGGGAGACCATGTCAGTTTCCACATGTTACCTCCCGTACGGCAGGATGTGGTCTCCGTAACATACTCTCCAAGAGGAGAGCAGTGTTCTTTCCCAGTGCGACGGCTCCGGACGGCGCCTCACTTACAAGGCGAACGCCCTGTCCGTGGTGACTGTCTGTACAGGCATCGCAAATTGCCTATTTTAGGCTTCGCAGTATGTCCACTACTATTCACTGGAAGGTTACATCTCGCTGTACCGCTCACTTGTGACTCGCTAGCCTAGTCAGTGTCGCTCAGCTCGAGGTCGTAATACGGCTCAGCGCCGTGGCGTGTTAAGATATATCCCCAGTCTGTCTCTCAACACAACGTCGAGAGACCGACTGAAGGGGAACGTCTCGGTTACGTCTGTAACCTTCGTTCCCTGATGGAGGGAACGAGACGTTGTGTCTTCATGCCACAACGCTTTGCCGATCCGCTGCAAGGAGTACCTCTAAGGTTCCTCAGCACAAAGGGTGATGAACTCAACACAACGTCTCGTTCCCTCCATCAGGGAACGAAGGTTACAGACGTAACCGAGACGTTTTGAAATATTTATGATACAAACTATCTTTCGTCATATTCTAATGATTTTTGGCATAGAATAAAATTGGATCATTTTGACCCATATAATGTATTCTTGGCTATTGTTTCAAATACTCCCGGTCTACGATTGCTTCATTGATCACATTTTTAATGAACACACTAAGCATATTATGCAAAAACTATCCAATCTATTCAAGTGAAGCTATAAAAGGACATGTACATGTGAAATTCATTGAATATAAGAATAAGAAACCGAATGAGCCAGAATTGCGTAGGCAGTAAATGTAGTGAAATACTCGTGTTTGTGTTAAAGTTCTGTAAGATCTGGTTTCCGGCGGCAGGAAAGCAGCTTTAATCTCTAACACTGCAAACAAACATTTAATCTCACAAGCGTTTCCTTCTGTTTCATGAGAGCTTCAGTAAATAAAGAACGGATCTCTTGATCTCTCTTTTACTGCTACATCCAACCGTCAGATCCCTCACATCACTCGCTCAGAAAAGACGTGTTTCTCCATAGCTCAAGGACGTCTGAAAAGTTCACATGATTTTATTGTGTGAATGTGCTTGCAGAGAAATGGCACACAGGTGAAAAACCTTGTCAAATTAGGGATCATATTTTGCTTTCTTTCACCAAACTTGTTCGCATGCCTTCAAGACACTTGAACTTTACAGCATGGTTACTTTATTTTATTACGTGTCCTTTTGAAGTTTGAGAATGGGCTCACAATCCACTCCCATTATAACCAGCAAAGCACCAAGACAGTCACGGGGGTTTAAACAACATGAGGACGAGTAATGTCTCCTTTCTGAATCAACTTCACCTGTAATAATGTTTAGCCGTCAAGTGAAAGAATAAGGGTCAGATTCATAATGTGTCTGTATTGCAGTACAAAGAGTTTTACATCATAACCTCATTAGACGTTAGAGAATAATAAAGATACTTTAAATGATTTATCAAAGAATCAATATCTGCACTAATTCACTGGAAAAATGATTATGTGCCTCAGTAGATTTTATGACAAGAAATGATTCAAATATACTTCATATAATTATGTTTAAAACAATTGAAATCTTGGGCATTAAATCTACTAATTTTGCTTGTTTAGATTTGAATGATTTTGTTTGAGTAATTTTAACTGAACAAATTATTAAGTAAATCCTACTTAATTGTATTATGTTAAACCTATTTAAATTAAGTTGACTTATTATATTGTGTCGAGACTAAATAAATAATTTTTGCAGATATATCGACGTTGGTTGATCTGTAGTTCCCAGCATGCTTTGCATTAGACAATTCATTTTCAAGATTAACCGTCATTTTAAGTGTTTTTCAGTAAAAAGAAAGACTTGTTCGTGTTTTTTGTCCATTTATCTTTGAGATTTAGGAGAATTTTGGCATTATTTTAAGTTTTTTTTTTTTTAAGTATTTACCGTTGTTCAGGAGCGGTGGTTGTGCCTATGGTCTAAGGGAGGCACAATAATAGTCATGAGGTGTGTTATTTCACTTATTTATGACTGATGCAATGATGATGAATGAATACCAGTACAGAGACCACCAGTATATGTTGTAAAAATAATATTATATTTCAATATGAAAGGAAGTGATACGTGAAGTTTTAGTTAGACACATGATTTTGTTCAGAATAATTTTTTTGGTTTACTTTAAGTAACATTTACTTATATTTCAACAAAAACTAAAAGTAGAATTGACTTTATTCTGGTTAGTAAGTTGTACTTGAACTATAGCAACAAATTGTACTTAAAAAAAATTCCTGCAAATTGTTACGAAGATTTTATGAAGTAATTTTATTCAAAGTTGGCTCAATATGGCTAAATATCAGCATGATTTACTCTCATCCTCATTCCATAACCTTTCACTGTTGATGCCGATGTTGTTTGAAACCAGAATGTGATTTTGAGTCCAGTGCTGTTCTCCCTCAGGTCTGTTCTACGGCTTCTGCTCATCTCATTAACACACCATGATGAGAACTGCAGAGGGTCAACTTCCTGTCTGGGCAGGAAGCAGTACAGAATGTCTTATTTTGGCTTGAGATTCAGGAACCCCAGAGAGAAACAGATGCTGAAATGAAATGGATCAGAAGAGAAACTGAATTTGCGTTCTTAAATGTGATCTGGATGGTTAATAACAGATGTGATGATTTGCTGTACAAACATAACAAGCAACAAACGCCAAATAGACTGAACGTGGTTGGAGGCTTCGGCAAATAAATGACATTATGCCATGGTCTGTTTGAATACTTGATTCTGATTGGCTGGAAGGTGTGCATTAAAACCCTTCAACACACAGGTAGCTCCAGTCAGTTTGATTACTTTTAAAACAAACTCTGGAACCATCTAGAGTTCTAGAGAATTCTTTTACTAACACAATTGAAGTCTCTTGCACAACTCACTTCAGTTGTGGTGGGTGTTTAGTCAGCAAATGTTGGGATTTATTTTATGTGCTAAACTACTCCTACTAAAGGAGCGTGTCGCTCTTATAATCATACATGCGGATGTTTCACTAACATTCTCAATTAGCGGTTTTGAAAACATCAGGTTGCTCCTGCGGTTCTCTGAGAAACAATAAACCACCAAACGAGAGGGAGAGTGAGACAGAGAGAGTGAGAGACAGAGAGAGAGAGAGAGAGAGAGACAGAGAGAGTGAGAGACAGAGAGAGAGAGAGAGAGAGAGAGAGAGAGACAAAGAGAGAGAGAGAGAGAGAGAGAGAGAGAGTGAGAGAGAGAGAGAGACAGAGAGAGT